>PVJD01000137.1:188650-635012 GCA_004026545.1 Mormoops blainvillei
CCCCCCCCCCCCCCCCCCCCCCCCCCCCCCCCCCCCCCCCCCCCCCCCCCCCCCCCCCCCCCCCCCCCCCCCCCCCCCCCCCCCCCCCCCCCCCCCCCCCCCCCCCCCCCCCCCCCCCCCCCCCCCGAGGACCTGGCCCACAATCTAGGCTCACGCCCTGATTGGGAACCAAACCTGCGATCTCTCTCGGTTCTCAGGCTGGCGCTCAATCCACTGAACCCCATCGGTTAGGGCCTGAAAAGATTCTTAACAGCCCAAAAGAAATCCTCAAGAATGACTGAGTGGTTCAGTTACGAACCATAGCTTAAGAGCATTTCAAACTCAAAATGATTTTCCTTACAAAAGAGGACAAAATTTTACCAAAGAACATCCCACACCTGACCAACATTAACAACATATGTAACCAAAATGGCAATGTTAAAGTTTCCACTTAATCCATTAGCCATAGTTTAGAAAGTTCAGTGTTAATAAGCAAAGTATTTCCTTTGGCTTTTCAACCTGAGTATTTCCACATGCTCGATTTAAACTCTGTGTTATGGCCACAGTACTTTCTTGATGGTAACTTCTTCTACCCTTACCTATAAGTTTAGCACACTTTTAAAACCTCACATCCCATTCCAATGCCAATCATGAGAACTGAGAATACTTAATTTTAAACGAGCAGAGTAACAACTGAACAATTAATCACCCTTATTTAAATGGCTCTATTGCAACAACTCTTTCCTCACTTCACTGTCAATTTAGTAAAGTCATCGTGTTTTTACCTTGACTCAACAGCCAATAACAGAATGGGTATTCTAAATGCAGTGATCAACAACCCTTTGAAAACTAGGATCAAACTGTTTTGAAATTCAAACACATATATGTACTGTATACAGGCTGAGTAAAACAATTTCGAGGAAAAACACCTTAATGGAAGAGTTTAAATCTATAAAATAACTTAAAACCTTTTTATCAAAGCCACAAACTATTTTCTAATTAGTCTGCCAAAGCCCAACACAAAATTTACACATGATAGAAAAACCATGAGGAGTCAGTGTTTGATTTAACTCTGTACTCTCTTAGTGGAGAACCTGAATAACAGATTAAGATAGCAAAGCAATTTTCTAAGCCAAAATGTACCTGAGCATCATCCTTAATGACATATGAAAGATCCAGGATTAGGCGAAGGTACATCTTTTAATTCACGTCACAGTTTTGTTTCGTGTATGTAAAAGTGTCCACTCCAAATAAATCTATTCCTTCTCTTTAACATAGTACTGAAATTGTCAGAGGCTCATTAAAACATACTCAGGTAAATAAATTTCAGCTGTTACTTGATGTTAGTACCAAAACAAGCATCAACCAAAGAATAAATGCAAAAACTTATAAAATAATAAAGAAAAAAAACCCATGATAAAGGTTAGAAAAAATTTTTTAAAGAAATTTGAAAGGATGCTCACCTGCAGTTAGGTGGAGGGTCTAAAGTGATATCTGCCAGTTCCTTCTGAATCCTGGAGTCAGGGAGGTAAGAAAAAGAAAAAAACACAAACGTTTAGGCATCGGTAGCCTCCCACCTGTAATGTATTGGTCTCGCAGATAAACCTAACCTCCTGCCACGGTAACTGGACTCTGCCAAGGGAGGAGGAAACTACACACCAAAAGCTTCACATCTGTTATTTAGGAAAAACTTTTTTTTTTTTTTTTTTTTGCGCCTGGGCAGCTAGCTGGCAGGCCAAGGTCTCTTGCTATCATCTACAATGTCTGGGTTCGAATCTGACCTCATACTCTACGGCAGTTCTGTTTTTTCCATTTAGGAAATAATGTAAAAGCTCCCCAACGCACAAGTTTTCTGAACTGCACTAGAATATGTCAGGACACACTCATCGTTCCCCAGCACCTCCTGTTCCTGGACGGGGCAATCACAGCCATCGTGAGGGTGGGAAGGGTGCGCCCCACAGCCTCGGCCCCCCAACCCTGGGGCGTCCGGCTCAACCCTTGCACCTGGGGCGTCCTCATGACCACCCCCGGTGGGACCCCCCTGCTCTCGGGGCCGCCCGGCGTCCTCAATGAGGATGCAAACATGGCCGCTCGCCGCGAGGCCCCTCAAAGCTCCTCGAGCCCTAAGTGACCTGCACGCCGTCGTGGGGCGCCGGGGCGACGCTGGCCGCAAAGCGGACCCCCTCCGGTTGGTGGCCCGGGACCCCGCCCCTACCCTGCTCGCGCCCGAAGGCCCGGGCCGCACGGGCGAAGCTGCGGGGCGGAGGTGGGGAGAGCCGCGCGGGGACGCAGGGCGACTCCCCAGCTCGCCTCCCCCGCGCCCAGTAACCTCCAGCCCCGACGCCGCGCGGAGCCCTGGCGCGAACAGCCCTGCCCGCCCCTCAATGGAGGCTGGGCTCCAAAAGCCGGCCCGCGGCCCGCACAGGTGCACCCGGGTCCGGCCTGCAGCCCGCACGCTCGCTCGGACTCTCAGCCCACCCTCCGGACCTTTTCCAGTACATCTTCTGACTTCCCTGGGATTTGTCCCCTTCCTCCTCCATAGCACACTGAACACAGAACCCGGGACTCCCCCAGTTTTCTATCTCTGCACGACTTCACAAAGAGCTCCATCCCCCACTCCCAGGTCGAAGCCACCAGGCCATTCACACCAAGCCCTGGCCTTTGTCTTCGCTTACCTAGGCGCTTAGGGCATCAATTAAGACGACAAAGTTTGAGGCCTTGAAGCTTCTTCCACCTTCGAAATGGTGCCTTCTATTTTTATAACTTTTTCTGCTCCTCTCATGTAAAGCCCTAAAGGCCTATGGGTTAACTTAAAAAATCTCACTAAGGCAGCATGGTAGTTAAAAAAAAAAGTTAAAAAAAAAACAAAACCCTAACATACACGTTCTAAAGGCAACCTGAATTACAATGGACGCCTTTTCCCCTTCCAAAGGTTTGCTGAAGGTAGGAAGACAGGCTGGCTGGATACGATGCAGAGTAAGTTTTAGAAGCATTGTTTTTTTTTTTTTTTCTCCAGGTGTAAGTAAAGAGAATTTAAAGGTGATGATTGGGAAAGTTCTTTAAATCCTCCTATTGGAGAACATTTCCTGTCCCCTATAAATCTGGTCTGCCTTGGAAACGGGTTTGCTGGCAATCTCTACTGGCATCTCCTTACCTGCTTCTTGCTAAACTCTACTGCTATGAAGAAGCATTTCAGTTCTGCGGTATTTGGACCCCTGCTATTTGACTCATTATTGTATGTTGGACTAAAAGTTTGGGACACTGGTTTCCTGATTCTTTACTGGCATGCATATTAGAATGACTGTACATTAAGACCTATGTAGACAGGGAAAATATCCTTCTCCCTTGAGCACTACTTGTGTAAAAATACGTATTGATTTTATTTCCCCTTGTCAACACAGCCTCTACTCCAAAACAGTCAAGATAGTTCTTTAATACCGAGAAAGTGTAATACCAGACAGCTTTATCCACTTCATCTCTACAACAAACACTTGCACACTTCCAGAACAATGGCAAAAGATTTAGCAAGAGTTACACATTCATATGTTCCACCCAGTAATTCTTGTCCAGACCACGCTCACTGGGGGCTTTCCTCTACCCATGGCCTAGAAACCACTTTCCACTATGCAGTTAAGTAATCTTGTCAGCCAATTCGGGCTTCTTTTTCAGTCTGTCTCCAGATATATATGCTCCTTCCAATTCTATGGGCAACACTTGCCTTCCAAATCAATACAGAAGTGCCTTCACTGAGTCGCTACTACAGGGCCCCACTAACATCAATTTCCCCATATTCCTTCCTGGATACACTGCCCCTCTCCATTTTTTTACCTCTCCTATTAACCTTCGCTATGCTTTAACACCAGCAGCTAGCCTTTCAGCAAGACAACCAGAGGGCTGAAACCGACCTTACATTCGTAGGTAAAATTACCGTTTGTAGCTTCCCACCTTTCATTTTTTTTAACACCTACCATCTTTTTCCCAGGTATTTCCAAATAAGTTTTTAACTGCCTTAGCAGAGATGGACAAATTGTGTCTAGTGACAAACCCTTCTCTGTAATTTGCTGACACAAAGCAGACTGTTTTATATCTGAAACCTGTGCCTTTACCCCCAAATATATACATGTACAGCAGGGATAGCCAGCAAAATATAAAAACACTAATGGCCTAAAGCAAACACCCTGTCTTAGGTCAGGCCAAAAGCTGCTCCGGTGTGGATCTAGGAGCCCGGACCCCGGGAGATAGGTGGGGAAGCAGGGAGATTAAGGGAGACCCCCACCCAAAGTGGGCAGGACAGATGCCAAGTTCTGGGAAAACCGGCAGAGGGCTAATCAATGCGGGCTGGCTACAAGTCCTGGAAAGCAGATATACAATCAAACTAACCCTCTGAAAATAAGAACAATCATGCCAAGGCATCTTGCCACTTAATTCTAGAACTCTACACTATTTAAGCTAAAGTCACACCTTCATCCACCCATGTTAGGTTACCAAAGCTCTTTACCAACACTTCAAATTTCAAGTCAAGGAGGATGACAGGACAAACTTTCAAACTCCAAGGTCCAGGTTCACTACTCAGCAGAGAGATCTAGGGCCTCTTGTTCCATTTTATTTTACATTCTTTTAAGAAATATATCCCATCTAACCCACCGTTTGGACTCCTTACTGTCTTTCTGGTTTGCCACAGTAGTTTAACGACAGTCCACCTGAGAATAGTAAGGATTTCGGAAACAACTAGGGGCTCCCAGGAATCTAACAGATTCCTTTAAGGGTCATAGGGATCAGAGGCTATTACTGAAGGATGATGGAGGTAAAAAGTAGCTTCTTCCAGAGACATAAGAGAAAGAGTAAAGAAAAAAAGCCACCACTTAAATTCAATGGGGGTGGGGAGGGGGTGCATTTTACATCACAAGAGAAAATAGCATGAAAAAAGTTAAGGCTCCCTGAAATTTAGTAAACTGAATTTCTTAAACAGAACAAAACAGAAGGTCCCAAATAACCTAGAATTACCATGTTATATCATGTATTGATTCACTCATTTGCCTCAGAAAAAATCTCTTTAAATGCCATTAGAAAACTTCTGTCTCCACCTATTAAGTTTTTTACCCTGCTAATATGAGTTACTTATTCCTTATGCAATCTATGGGGGAAAGTTCTGTTCCAAAAAAAAAAAAAATCATATGTGCAACAGGTGAGGAGGATGTAATGTAAGATGGTAATAGAACTCATTTTGGTAGAGTTGTCTGGACAGGTATTAGTAATTAAGTGCAATGACAGCAGTGAGGGGAAGAGTCACAGATTGGAGATTAATAGGACAAGTCATCTGAAATCAGATTGGGGGGTCAGGGATAGAAGGAAGGAGAATTCTTACAAACTTCAGCAAGAAAATGAGAAAGGCAGGCCACAACAGCGGCAGGTGGACAATGGTTAAAAGGAACTAACAGAAAAAGAGACAGACAAAAAAACCAACAACAACAAAAAACGAGGGTTTCCAAGGTCCTTCTTTCAATTTTGAGAACACACAAATCATGAGGAACATTTAAGTATACCCTCCTTGGGAGGCAGACCCAATGCAGCAAGAGGGAGTTGGGGAGATAGGAAGCCTGGGGGAAAAAAGTACCGTACCTCTTGGCGCTGGTTGAGAGGAGTTTGGAGTTTTTGCTCATGCTGACTTTACTCTCCTTCTTCTTGGGGGTGTTTGTTTCTTTCTCGGTTTGTTGGTTGGAGGACGAAGATGAGGAAGAGCTGGTGCTGGCCCTCGAATCGTCATCCGACATAGCGAACCCCCCACCCCGCCCCGCAAACAGCCCCTGCAGGGGGAGAGAAACAAAAAAGAAAAACACAACCCTGCGGCCAGTGTAAACAAGGAACGCGGTGCTGTCAGCAGGGCTTGGGTCAGGGGTGCCCCTGGCTGCCCACCGCCCTGCACTCGCTTCTCAAAGTCTTCAGGCCCATTAAGGCTTCTGCAAATTGGACGCGGCTTGTTTGTTTATTTTTGGCCCCAAGTAGGGGGACACGGTTGGAAAACGGTCAGGAGCAAAGCGTGCGGCCTCTCCCTCGCCTCCCCCCACCCCCGCCAGGGGCTCCCCTCGGGGCTGGGAGGGGAGAAACCGAGGGGGCGGAGGAGCGCAGGGCGGGGGCGGGGGCGCGGGCGCCTCGGCGGGGCACCGAGGGAAGGTCCCGGCGGTCGGCCGGCCTCGGGGCTGTTTGTGTCGGCTTCCCGGGGGTCGCGGGGGTCGGGTGGCCTGGGCGAGCCTGCGGGGGCCGGGAGCAGAGTTTGGACAGGTCGGGAAGAGAAGAGGGGCGGAGAGGAGTAAGAGAGGAAGCCTAAAGAGGGGGACGGAGGCGGGGAGCGGGTGCCCCGGTGGGGGAAGGGAGAGGCCGGCGGGGGGGCAGGGGCGACGAGGCCCGAGGACCCCGCGCCGCGCCCCGACGTCCCTTCCCGCCCGCCGGGTCCTCGGAAGTCCGGCTCGGGGCTGCGTGTGGCGAGGGTCCCGAGCACACGCCCCATTGCCACCCTTAATGGGGGTGGGGGTGCGAGGTGGGGGGGCAGGGATCGGCCTCCTCAGCGAAGGAATAACAATGAGCCCGTCAGCCCCAGAGGGGTTAATCCCCGTGGGCCCCCGCCCTGGGGAAAAATAGGGCTCCCCAACTCCCCCTCCCCCGCTCCCGGTCCCCCGGGCGGCTAGTGGGGGGGCTCCCGGGGCAGCGCTGACAGTTCCAACCACGATGCGCCCCCCCCGCCTCGGACGCGGGCCGTCCCCGCACCCCACGCGGCTCGGGGTCCCTGCCCATCCCCCGCGGGCGGGCCTCGGACCCCTGGGGCTCCCCGGCGCTGTCCGCCCCCCCTCCCGCCGCGCCAGCCCGGTGCCCGGCGGCCCGGGCGGCGCGGGTCGGGGGAGGCGGCGAGGGGTGTCCCCGAGGCCCGGCGAGGCAGCCGGGGGGCGGCGGGCGGCGGGGGGGATCCCCGTACCTCTCTTTGTGTCTGGCTCCTCCGTGCCGCCGCGGCGGCTGCTGCTGCGGCTGCGGCTGGGCCTGGCCACTCGTGTCTCTCTCTCGCTGGGAGAGAAGCGGAAGTGCAGCAACAGCAACTATTAAACAGGCAATGGCTTCCCCCAGCCACACACGCTCGCACACACACACTCCTCCTCCTCCTCCTCCTGCTGCTCCTCGCCCTCATCCCCTCCCCCACCCGGCCCGGTCCCACCCACCCGCGCTCCCCTCCCCCTGCACACCTCCGGGGGGGGCGCGAGGAGGACCCCGGGGACCCCGGGAAACCCTGCCCGCTCCCTACTCACACCCCCACCCGGCGCCTCCTCGGGACACCGGGGAAGGGGGCGACGGGTGTGAATTTTCTCTCAAGTGGTCTGGGGACCTGGATCTTAGGCTGGAAAGGGGAAGCCGTTCCGAGATGGTGGGGGCGGGGGGCGCTGGGAACGATTGGAACAGTACGGAATCGGGGGTCACGAGAGGAAGTTCTTTCCAATAAAGGCTTTTGGAAAGGGAGGGGGTGGCAAATTGGTGAAAAAGATGGTAATCTGGTGGCAAGGACTTTGGACTAGAGAATGCAGCAGGAGCTCCTCCTAAAAAGTGATCAGTTTAAGGAGAAAAAAGAAATCCCACAGCAGGATTTTCCTTTGGGCTTCTCCCTCTGGCAGTTTACCTGCTCGGAGATCGGTTGGTTGAGGCACGCCTGGGAAAAAACCCCAAACTAGGAGTTTTCTGCTCAAACATAGGCAATTTTACAATTTTAGATTCTTCCAGTCGCTTTTTGTAGAAAGTGGTGGTGTTTTATAAAAGTGATACAAAGGATTTCGTGACAGGTAAAATAAACGTGTAACAGGCTTACAAACGTGAGGAATCACTGGGAATAAACCCTTTACTACTGAATTAGACTGGATTTAGAATTTTTGGTGTCAATTTACTTTAGACACAGAGTTTGATGCTTGGAAATTGGATTAAAACTTTTGAGGACTCCTGTACCTTCTTCAGCTACAATATAAATGCAATTCAAGTAATCATTTTTTAAATAATCACTCAGTAATTCTTTTGAATTTTCCTTATTTAGTATTTTTACCAAGGTTAATTTTTCTAAGATTAAGGCATCAGAAAAAGATGAAGCCGTCAAATTATGATTTAGTTTCTTATTTGTCATTTCATTTGGAGGAAACTAAAGAGATACATACCGTACTACACATACAAGGTCTAATACATTAAGGAGACTGCCCTGTCAGGTTTCCACCATGGCCACTCTAAATTATCTCATTCAAATGGTCATCCTTTTCCATGGCAACCGTGGCTTCAGTTATTGCAGGACAACGCAGGATATAAAGCCTATGGCATATCCGCTAACCAGGAAAACCAGCATTCTTACCACCTCCCTAAACCCCTTCTAACCCTCCGCATGAAACTCCAACTTTATCAAGATTCATAAAGTAACTGCGCAGGCTGCTTGCTCAGTCCTTAACGGGAAGCTGTAAGCCAGACATGGTCAGAATCAAGGAGTCCAATAGCTGGGGAAAAAACCTATAGGTTATCATTTAACGCCCCAGCCTTCCACCTGCAGACAGAGCTATCCCTCAGTCCCTCAAATACATAGAAATTTCGCGAAGATCCCCAGACATGTGTTTGCTTTCAGGAGTCCTGGTAGAGCAAATAAAAACAATGACATTCCCTGCTTTAGGCTGTTCGAAAACAAAACAAAATCTCCTTTAAAACCAGCTTGTATACTTTTTGTACTCCTGGTGAAAAAGATATAAATTCAAGAGAAAACAATGAACAAGCATGAAATAAACTCAGCTGGGATGAAGAAAATAATCTAAAGACAGTTATTAAAATTGAGACTTAATTACAAAAATTTGGGTTTCTGATACGTTAAAATACATGTCTACGCTATGATTACAACTAGTAAGAACTCCTATGTATAAAGATGAAAGTTGGCAGAGAATACAGAAAAATAACAAAATTCCATTTGCTGATGTGACTAGGGTGGCGGGTGAATTTTTCTTCCATTTTGGTTTGCAGAGATTATATGCTTGGATACTTACTATAATAATATTTTTAAGAAACAACTGAATATGGTATTTTGTGTTTCTTTGTTGATGCTTGGGTTGGACTGGTCCCTGGGGAAATAAATCATGTAGTCGAAGGGCTCGCCCTCTATAGGGAAGCGCTTTCCCAACCACCAGGCTGGAAGGACACTAGCCATCATTTGAGCACTAACCTTTCTTATCTCTAACCCTGGTTAGTGCTTTATGGTTGGGGAATGACCTACTGAGGGGGAATAAAAACCTCAAATTGTTTAGAAAAGAACCCACTGCTCTCAAAAGACTAATCTTTATGTCAGATTATTTTAAATATACAGTCGTCTCATTGTCTCAGTCAAAAAAAAAAATCATTCACAGCCTTCTAGCTTTTCTGCTTATAAGCTACAAGGCTGAAAGAGTTAAATTGACCTCTCTGAGCCTCAGTTTCCTCATGTATAAAGGGCAAGAATGCTCACACTGTACTGACTGGCAGAGCTGTTAGAAGGATCAAATGTGTATCTATAATGAAGATGATTTATTATTAACTGTCTTGCCAAGTAAACGATTAATCATCCCTCCCTGATCCTACTTCTTAAGAATTTTGTAAGGGTCTTTATGACATAGAATGGATGACAAGTAAAAGAAACCTAGGAGAAAGAGTCAAGGAATCATAGGATTTTATTTACTAGAAGGGGCCTAAGATATCCTTGAGTTCAAAGTCCTCATGTTGCAGATGGAGAAATTAAGGCAAAGAAAGCCAGCACGTCTCGTACAAGGTCATGCAGTAAATCAGTGGCCAAATTTCGGCTATGGCCCTTGCTGCCCACAAATAATTTTGTCAGTTCTGGCAATACTGGGGGATTGTTAGGCGTGAGGGAGGAGCCTCAATTATATTTAAAAAGATATGCTAAATATATCAGAACTCTGGGTTTTTTTTAAACATATGAACAATCAAGACAGTGGGGAAAGTGGAAAAATTGGAAGCAAGTTAGGGGAATCACTATCTTATAACATTTACTTGAACCAATTAATGACCTCTATTGAAGTTCCTTACTCTCCACTCGCAGAGAATAATGATAACAATCATTATTTATTTCATATTTATGGATATAGTTTAAATACATAATACATTTGCATGGTGTATTCTCCTAAAGAAACCAAAGGGTATGCCACGAAAATATCCCTCTGCCCCTCCCCCAGCTCTGTGGTAGTCCATGTGAGAGAAAATGCATTCAGATACATGGGACACTTTGATAGGAATGCTCGATTTACATTTAAAAGATGTACCCTGTCACAAGCCCAAGTGGTGCAACATTGTGATAACCATGGGCTTTGAGAAAGTGGGCTTCAATTTTTACTAAAACCTATTCCTGATTCTCAGAATGATCCAACTCTTTTCTTCAAGCCATCTTTAGAGTATCAAGCACTTTTAAGTAGGAGCACTTGAAGATCAAGGTTCTGACTGATCCCTGGGAGGTGAAATGATACAGTTGATTCAAAAGCAAGAGACCCCCATCTCACTTCTGAGCTCTCCTATTTTGCCTTCTTGCTTACACTGAACTTCAAATATTTCAAGGCAACCATTCTCTTTGGCCAATTTCACCCAAAAAACTGTCAAGTAAATTAACATTTTTTTAATATGAGTTTTTTTTCACTTACCTTCTGGCTGGATAGAAAAGATGTCCTTTTTGTGTCAAAAGAAAAAAAATCTTATGTTTGGAATGTAAAAAGAATTTCTATTAAAGCCTGTCTGAAAAGATGGACTCACTGCAGATTTCAGTCCAGTTGTTTTATGGTACGATGCTCCTTTGCTTGAAAAATTCACTTCTTATACAGAAAGATAAGGAAGGCTCTCAAAGAAGGGTCAGTTCCACGAAGCTTAATGAGAGCTGCAGCTTTTATCTTCAAACTGAGTCATTTTCCCATAGGCTTTCTTAAAAAAACATGGATCCTTTTGAAGGACCCTAAGCATTGTCAGACTTTGGTGGTCCTGAATGTTGCTATCACAGGAAGCTAGGATAGAGCTAAATTATTTTTTCTACCACATGGAGGCATTGAACAACCATGTGATTTTCAAAATTTAGCAAGACTTGATAAAAGTCTAATGCTTTCTCAGGCACGGACAAAAAAGTTTGTTTCATGTTGAAAAATGGATAACATGTAGTATGAAAGCATTATTTTCCATTTATAATTTAGCATCGCACCTGTATGGCCTATTCTCTAAACAAAGTAGCTTTCTTCAACCTCCTAGACATTGGTAACATAAGGACAGACTCTACTGGAATATACTGGATTGCAGTTTGAGTAATTTGGTTCATTAATCTCCGAAACCTTTTTTTGAACTTAACAATTTTTTAGTTGCTAAAATTTGGAGGAATAAAATAATAGGGAAAATTACTTTTATTTCACATTCTTAATTACCTATTGTGAAACTTTAAAAAAAACATCAACATCCCCGCAGTTCCATGGTGCAGCAAATCTATAGTCCAGGATCCAGTTTTGAATCCAAAATTTATCTCAGTAAGTGCAAATCCCGTAAGCAATCGGCGGCAAAGATACCAATTGACTTGCAAAGCCTACATGATGGGTTCTGTCTTCGCGGCAGACGGTACTCATGTCTCAGCCCCAAATCAATTAATCAGCAAATATTTATGCATCGCCCTATGTGTGCAAAGCACGGTGCCGAGTGCCATGGCAGATGTAAAGACATCTAGGAGGTTCTCTCTGGCTTCCAGCGAGGGCCAGGGCAGAAGGGATTATAACCTAGGACAGGTAGGACTTGTGTAGATGAAGAGGCATTACCAGGTATTGAAATGACATTTTAAAAGCTATCGAAAAACATGCGACGGACTCAAAATATTTCATTACCAAAATATAAATATATAAATTATAAAATATTTTATTTTTTAAAGCTAAAAGAAAGAAACTGGCGTTTATTCTTCAAAAATGTCACTAGAGTGAATGACAAAGAAAAAACAGATTTTAGATTAAAGGAGACTAAGGAAGCATGAGAACAAAATGTAGGGTGTGATCCTGGACTAGATCCTATACTAGATGAGAAAAAAATTATAAAGAATATAATTAGGTCAGTTGGAAAAATCAGAGTATGGAAGTTAGATTAGATTGGAGTAGTACATCAATGCAAAATTTCTTGAAGTCGGTAACTATACGGAGGCTGTTCTCATTTTTAGGAAAAACACACTGAAACATTACAGGGTAAAGAGCCCTGATGTTTGAAAATTATTTAAATAGCTCAGAACAATAAATGACAATATGTGTGTGTGTGTGTAGAAGGGAGAGAGAGAGAAAAGAGGAGAGAGAGAGAGAATCAAACAAAATATGCCAAAATGTTAACAAGTTGGTGAATCTGGATAAAGGGTACATGAATGTCTCTATATTATTCGTGTGACTTTCCTGTAAATTTGGAGGAGAGAAATGTAGTCACCTCAGAAGGAATAAAATGAAATAAAGGAGAGATTGCTACTCAATACACATCTCTGTATTGCTTCACTTCTTAAAATAAGCATGCATTACTTTAGTACATTTCACAAATCTAACCACTAAATCTTTAAAGAACAAAAATATGTATAGAAGCGGAAAACTCAGGAAGTGATTGGGGGAGACTGTGGGTAGACTAATTTATTGAAAGACTCAGAAAAGTAAGGCTGGAGAGGAGGATGAAAAGTAGGTACCTCCAGTTTACAGGAGGTCCCCACGGTGTCCTAAGAGGCCTGGATTTCATTAGAAGATAAAAGGTACAAGGGAAAGATGTAAGAGGCATTTTAGCCTAAGGGATATTTTTAAAAGATTAGTTTGCTAGAAAAGCCAGAAAAGAGTGAAAGAAGTCAAGGAAACCCTGAAGAAGCCACTGAGGAGTTTAGGCTTAGGGAAGCAGCTCCTAATTCCTGATTCTCCATGCTTATTTTAATTAATCACTGTTTAATGCTACAGCTCCGGGAACTTAAGTCCCGTGATGGCAGGGAATGTGTCTGCTTAGAAGTATTCAAGAACAGGACTTGGCACTTAGTAGGTATGCAGTAAAAAAATTAGCGAAGATGGGGAAAGAAAACCATCCTTGTCTTTTACAGTCCGGTTTTCCTGTTCCCGCCTCCTCTGATGTTTCAGCACTCACATATGCATGATGACACCATCAAGCGGTTGACAAGGGACATGTGAGGTCGCTGTTGCTGTTCCCAGGGAAGCATGAGTGTCCCCAGGAAGATGTCCATAGTGACACCCAACCCCCCAGCATGGAAAGGGATTCCAGCCTTGACATTAGAGTTTCAGAATGCCAAACTGGAAGCGCTCTAGAGATCATCGAATGCTCCCTGTACTACTAGCAGATGTGGAAGCTGAGGTTCAGAGAAGTGAGATGAGTTTCCTGAGGTCAGGCCTAGTTAGCAGAGCCAAGATCTCTCTGTTGGATACATGAAAGTGAATGATGTGGACTTTGTGGAACCCACATCTTTATACCTCGAACACGAGGCAGCTGCCAGGACTGTGGAAACCAGGTAACCCCTATGGAGGTAAACATGCTCTACTCTATCCACCTAGCACTGCTTTCCAAGGAGCTGGGCTCTGTCAGAATCTCTGAAAGCACCTCAACAGGGGACATTAGGTTGGGCACCAATTCCCTGCTAAAACACACACACACACACACACACACACACACACACACGCATCCCTTGCTCCCTGCGTTACACTCACTGAGTTGAAAGCAATCCTACATCGCACAATGAGGTGGGAACAGATATTTGCCCAATGTGACTATGAGGATAGAAGCTAAAATTTCTATGTTCCCCTTTTTAATTCCCGACTTTAGTCACCCTGAGAAGTCTTTTCAGGTCTTGGTGAAGTAGAAAACCAGAAAAATGAAGTCAAAAAACAGGTGGGGCATAACCACTTTGCTTTTGTGGCTAAGGTCACACACATCACTGACCGGGTTCCTCACAGGCTTTGGGGGACTGAAAGTTGGGGAGGCCCTTGTGCCCTTTCCCCACTGCCTCAGTCTTCTCCGCTCATCCATTTCAGGGGAGAGCACAGTTCAGGGCAGTTAAGAGAATGAACAGAGCTATTACTATACCCGCACGGCTCTTCTATCAGTGGCCTCTCCGATGTCCCTCAGCTTCTGAGCCTTTGTAGCTGCATACGTGAAACTAGGATAATAAAACTCACTTTATAAGACTTTTGAAGGTTAAATGAGGAATGTCTATAACATGCTTTAGCCCAGCGCCTGGTGTGGCCCAAGTGCCCAATAAATGGTAGCTATGGTCAGTTGAATAAAACACGGTATCCTGGACTAATGTAGTTTGTAAAGAGTTTATTTATTTTTAGAGAGAGGAGAAGGGAGGGAGAAAGAAAGGGAGAGAAACTTTGATGTGAAAGAGAAACATCAACCGATTGCCTCCTGCACATGCCCTGACTAGGGACTGAACCCGCAACCCAGACATGTGCCCTGATGGGGAATCAAACCTGCGAACTTTCAGTCTGCGGGACAATGCCCAACCAACTGAGCCACACCAACCAGAGCTCTAATGCATTTTTCAAGACCTAATTCAGTGACCTGAGACTTTCTTTGGCTGTTCCGGAGTTAATAAATCGGAAAACTATACACAGCCAAACCTCACTTATATGCTGTTTTGCATTGTTTCCTGTCAGTTGAGAAATTGTAGCAAAGAAAAGGGAGGAGGACCCCTGTCCTATTCCAGCTCAGCCCAATGCCAAGCTCATGGGACTGAGTAACACCTGTTGATTGATTGTTACAGTGAAAGGAGCCTCTGAAAATATCATGCACAAAAAGGAAAGTCAGAAAACATCTGGGCTTTGCCTAGAAATATTCCTCTCCAAATGAATGAGTCAGGAGAACCCAAGTATGTGATGCTTTCGCTTAAATTGTTTGGAAAACCGTCAGGTGAAGGATCGTTTCAGAGGATTTGTGTCTCTTGCATCGAATTAATTGTCTTTCTCTCTAGATGGAAAGTTAGTTAGTCCAACCTCTTAGAAGTGTTAAATCAAGAGATCCTAAAGAAGACTGGCTGTGGGCAAGTGGGGATTTTTTAAAGTAGTTTAAAACACAGGAACCTTCTCTGGGAAATTAGTCAATCACAATATGGGCTAGAGTGAAAAATGTTGGTGAAAATATTTAGGCTCCTTAACATGATTATTTCCCCCTATGACATTTGCACATTGGAGTCCCAGAAGCAATAAAACTATTATAATCAGTACTTTTTGTTTGAAAATGTCATTTCTGCAACATCTGCTCAGGTTCTTATGTCCAATCTAGTGGGGAGAGATTTAGAACTGGATACTTTGGGGGCAATGCTTGTCCTCTTCTTAGAGTTTTTAATTTTTGCTGAATTCAGGGGTTGAGAGCCATAACTTTTCTTTGAAAACAGATTTTTTCATATAATTATATAAAGTAAAGCTTTATATTCAGAAATTCTCAAATAGTGAAAAAGCCACTTATCCACAGCTCTGGGTCACAGCTGTCACTGCTGTCCTTGAGTGATATCAGCAGAGAGATTGGAACAATCCTTTCTACACTGAGTTTTACATTCCAATATTTAGAGTTTATTTAGTTGTGTCTTTAAATCTTGGGGGGGGGGGCGGTGATCTAAAAGGCATGTGTTTAAAATGTTATTTTTGGAAACTGCTAGAGAATGAAATGAAAAACTGAGATTTTCCTTGACCTTGGCATGAAAGTAAAATAAAGATTTTTATGAACTTGGAGGTGAGTATGTTTGCTCTTCTCAAACTTTCTCACTTGGAAATGAGTGGTTTAGAGTAGAGCCCAGAAAAGGGAATTCAGATTCTATAGACTTTTCTTAGCTCTGTCCCCCTGTTTGTGAATCAATCTTTACCAAAATTATCAATCACCCTCCTCTCAAAAAAAAAAAAGGACAAAAATCTTGCTTAGAGCTCTGATATATTTACACACATATTATTATTGATACCATCCTATCATTTATTATTGCACATCTAAATGCTATACAGTCCCAAACTCGATAATTTAGATTTGGCCCTTTACAGGAATGGCTAGAGAGGTTTTCCTTAGGAGGACAGGATGGTTTTGTTTCATTTTGTTTTGTTTTAAGTAGGATTTTTCTGTCTTCTCTTTGTGAAACATACAGGAAACTCCCACTTGGTAAGGTATGGTCACCATCACTGAGTGGACATTTGGACATGATACTGTGCTATCTCTGGTACAACTTCAATACAAAGCTTCTGCTTTCGACAAAGAACGCTTTTTGCTTGTTTTGTTTGTTTGCACTTTATTATGAAAAATTTCAAACACTCAAAAGTAGAAAGACTAGCAGTACAAGGATTCCCATAAACCCACTCCAACACTGACAGATAAGAATTGATAAAACCCAGGCGGCTCAGTTGGTTGGACCATCATCCCATACACCAAAAGGTTGCAAGTTTCATTTGATCCCCCATCAGGGCACACACCTAGATTGTGGGTTCCAGCCCCTGGTCAGGATGCATATGGGAGGCAGTTGATCGATGTTTCTCTCTGACTTTGATCATCGATGTTGTGCTTGCTCTCTCTCTCTCTCTCTGCCCTTTCTCTCACCCCCTTCCTCTCTCTTTAAAATCAATAAACATATCCTCTGGTGAGGATTAAAAGAAAAGAATTGATAATGTGTGTCATATTTGCTTAAACTATTTTTTCACTAAATTATTTCAAATTACAGACATCAAGACAATTTACCTCTAAATTCTCCAACATGCTTCTTCAAAAAAATAACCACATACATACCATTGTCACATCTGACAGAACTGGCAGCAGTTCCCTAGTATTGTCTAAATATTCTGTATATATTTAATTCTCTAATTTTCTTTTAGGTTCAAATCAGAAGTCATGACCCTGCACATTGTTTTTGTTTGCTTTGTCTCTTTTTAATTTAGAACAACCTCCAAACATTCCCCCTCTCCCACTTTTTTTTTTTTAAATTGTGGCACTGGCTTGTTGAAAAAACACACCAATTTGTATTGCAGAATATCCCAAATCCTGGATTTGCTGGATTATTTTTCCTTGTGGAATGGTTTAACATGACCCTTCCATCTTTTCTATGTCCCATAAATTTGAGGTTTCATAGAAAGGTGTACTTTATTTCACTTCAAAATTTTTGGCAAGACAGTTAAGTCATAGGTGATACTCTGAAGTTCCCATTGCATCACATCAAGAGATGGCAACTTCTTGTCCCTTAAAAGGCATCTCATGAGAAGCAGAAACATGTATCATTTCTCATATGTCTTAAAAAACACCCTGGGCCTGAGGCCAGAATGGTGAAGGTCATTTAACCTCTCCGATCCTTCCTTTCTTCCTTTCTTTCTTCCTTCCTTCCTTTCTTTCTTTCTTTTTCCTTCCTTCCTTTTTTCTTTCTTTCTTTCTTTCTTTCTTTCTTTCTTTCTTTCTTTCTTTCTTTCTTTCTTAAGTTAAGGATACTTGATTTTATTTATTTATTTACTTTTAGAGGGGAAGGGAGAAAGAAAGAGAGGAAAAGAAACAGCAATGTGCAAAAGACACATCAATCAGTCACCTCTTGCACGCCCCCACTTGGGGACCTGGCCTGCAATCCAGGCATGTAGCCTGACTGGGAATTGAACCAGCAACCTCTTGGTTCATAGGCTGGTGTTCAATCCACTGAGCCACACCAACCAGGACCGACCCTTAGTTTTCTTGTGAGAGATGAACCATTACTAACCTCTGCAACTTCACAAGGCTGTGGTAAGGATTACAGAAGAAATAACAGTGACACCGCAAATAACTACCATTTATTGGGCAATCGCTATGTCAAGCCCTATGCAAGAGCTTTCCATTCACTATTTCAGTTAATCCTCACACTAACCATGAGAGATGGGTACTGGCATTACCACCTCCATTGTACAGATGAGGAAACTGAGACACAGAGAGTTTAGACAATTTGGCCAAGGTCTAACAGCCAGTAGGAGCGGGAGCAGGATGTAAACCCAACCAGCCCGCTGCAGAGTCTGTGCAGGAAATCATTGTAAGTACTGAACAAAAGTGAAGTACCAACACAGAAATACCCACTCATTGTGTTAGGAGATTGAGAGGATGGGTTTTTTTGGTTTTGTTTCTACCTTTCTAGTTTTCAGACTTTCACTGATGTTATTCTATTACTTTAATAACCACAAAATGAATAGGCATTTACCAGGGAAGACATACAATATGGATATAAAATAACTATCAGAATCATTTATTACTTACCTGCTCTAGTGGTACTGACAACAGAATAAAAGGAATCACATCAACAATAATAAAAAAGAAAACTTTGCCTAGAGGGAAACAGACACATGAAGCGACACCATAAACAGATACTCAGTTATTTTCTTCACATTTCTACTCCTTTTGTCCTGTTTTATTTGACATATGGCTCACTTCATAAAAATGTTTAAATATTGATGTCCAAATAGCTTCACTTGGTCCTAAAACAATATTAACAAACCATGTGTTTCTGGAAGAATCTGTTCTGCTGTTTCTGTAAAAACAAACAAACAAACAAACAGAAAACCTGTTTTGGGTTTTCTTTCCCCAGGATATTTGAATCAAGAGAGGTAGTCGGTCAATTATACCTAAACATGATGACCATGTGGTTTCTTTTTAAAGGTTGTGGTTGAGGCAAAGAAGCATGACTGTCAGTGGGTCCTCTGGGTTAAACCTTTCAGATGAGCATCTGTCCCTTCCAAGGTGTGAAATCATACTTGGCGCAGAATCCTTAGAAACCCCAGTTCCCCAGCCAGAGCCGTCACAGGTCATGTCCACACCAAGTCAAGATGGCTGTGAACACTGTCGGCCTTCCGCAGAGATCTTTGCCACTGAAGGCACTAGGAGGTCCCCGCCCCCGGCCCCCCGGCCTTTGCATTCTGTTTCAAATGTCAGAAACACAAAATTTTTAATTTGCTAACTATAATAATACTAACCCTAGAAGTATTTATTATAACTTAGATACAAGCCAGTAAGATCTTTGAAATAGATTTTAAAATATGCACATCAACCCATGTTGGGGAAGGACACCAAACTCTCAGCAGTGAGGTTTTCACAAAATCAAAAAATTATGTGTTGTTTTTTTTTATCCTGACTGGATGGTTATAAAAAGGAAAAAAAGTGGTTTCTTGAAAATTTTCCATAGTCTATTTCCACTTTAAATCTCCTAAATATAATGTGGGGAGAGAGTTATACAATGTTATTAATTATTACTAGCTGAAAGATATATTGATTGCTTTCTATGTCCTAAGCACTTTACCCGCCTTATTTCACATAATCTTTACAACAGCCCTTTAAAGTAGCTGCATTTATTATCCCTAATTTACAGATGAGAAAATGTAGGTTTAGGGAGGTTAAGTAACTTGAGCAGAGAGGGTCACACAGCTGTTTGGTGGCAAAGCCAGAAGAATTCAAACTCAGGACTGACTCCAGGGCCCAACCTCCCAGCTGCCTACAGATGCAATAAATAATAACTACAATTTTCACCAACTGAATTTCAAACCCTAAGAATACGCAAACTCATAACTTAGTAGAATGTGTTGTGGTGAATATAGAACAACTCAAGACAAGGAATCAAGACGTAAAATGCAGCTTTAGAAACCGAGACTCAGACAAACATTTCCTGTACCAGCAGCAGAAGAGGATTCTCACCATTCCCTGGGGGCCCCTCTCCCTCCCCCCAGCCTCTGGAGCAGCCTGTAGGGTTCTGGGTGAGGACTCTCGCAGTATCCCCTGTATCTACAGCTGCTCTGCTTCCCTCTCCCACCGCCTTCCCCTCAAAGTTCTGGCAGGCAGTGTGTCTTCTTTCCCATCCTCTCGGGTTTCACCCAGCAGCCAATCAATACATATTTGTTGAACGAATAAATGAATGAATGGTGGAATGAACAAGCAGCTGTCAAACCAGCCACAGATGGGAAAGCACACAGAGGTGCATAAATAGTAAGCGGTTTGCCTAAAATAACCTCAGCCTGACCAGAGTATACATTTCATCAAACTTCGCATTACGTTGAGGAACATTTATTTATTCTTTATTAGGATATCATATTATTGACTTCACATTTCATACTTGGCTGCCTCGATATTATTCAACACAGCTTTCCGTGTGCTTGGGTCCAGCCACTTAATCTCTGACCCTTGTTTTCACAGTCATAAAATGATGCTCTTCAGTCACACCTCACGGGTTGTCCTAAGGATCAAGGAAAGCCCTGTGGGCGGTGCCCTGCAAACTGTACAGCGCCCTCTGACGCTGTCGTCATCATGCACTTATTGGCTCCCTGCTCTTTGTAGCCTTTGTGAATCTAGTTGGGGGTCCTAAGTGCATTGTTCAAGAAGGGTGGTGTTTTGGAGAGAATTTGGGGCTCCTTGGTGTCTCTCACCAGAACAAAACGAACTACTGCCAGAGAAGGTCTTTTGTGACGCCAGGATTCTTGAGGGAACCCGTGGAGCAAGAAAGACCACAGCCAGGCCACACCGCGAGGGAGTCCGAGAGGCCCCCGTAAGCCTCAGAAGCCCTTGCACTCTTCTTGCTCTTGCTTGTCTCAATCTCAGTCATGCCCACTCTTTAGTCAACAGTCTGTCCAGACTGACAGCCAACAACCAGATTGTAAAAGGAAGCCACGCCATCACCCCGGAGACAGTTGTCACGGAAAAATGCCCGGCTTGAGCCCTAGCACCTGTAGCGGGGCATGTTCCAATGCTCACCAGGGGGCAGCTCCCCACCTTCCCCTCCTCAGCCATCCTCAACTGGGGCCAAAAAAGGGGAAAACAAAACACAAGTGAATTGTCTTGAATCCATCCTAACTTGTTTCCCCTCCTTGTTGGAATTTCCCTGGGCCAGGGAGACAATTAGCTCAGGAAGCCTACTCCTCTAACATTCCGACCTTAGAGAATTGACACAGTGAGTGAGAAAGTTTGTCAATAAACGGAGCATCTCTTGGGGGCTTCTTTACTTCCCCTCTCTTCCCCCACTTTGCTCCCAGTCACCACCATCTCCTGCCATCTGTGTCAGAGGAAACCCTTTGAAGTGTCTGTGAAACAAACAAAAAACCACTTTCTTCTTTTCTTCCTCTGAGGTTCTGTGCACTAATTTTTAAAACTGAAATCTTCGCAGAAAATTGCTTTGGTGGGTTCGGAAACATAAACTTTAATTCTCAGCCCCCAAGCAAACATTTCAACCAAAGATCCCTTAAGTTTTCTAAAAAGTGCAAAGTAAATTTTCTCCAGCAAAGAAAGACCTAGTATTTTCCTGGGCCTTCTTGCAAACAGAGGCCCCTTAGACAATATTTACATCTATGTGTGGGTGAGTTGAGACTGTGCTTGGGGCAGCTGGAATAAGAGAGGCATTGATGGATTCCAGTAAGGCTGGCGGATATTGACGAGTAAGTATGGTGTAACCCGGAGAGCGAACACTGTGTTTGGGAAAAACGTCTGTCACCGAGCACTCATGCGGACCAGACACTGGGCTAAATGCTTAACAGATAGCGTCTCATTTTATCTTCATAACCACCCTGCAAGGTACAGACTAATATTCCTGATTTCCAAATGAGGAAACAGAGACACAGAAAAGTCAGGGATCTGAAGTCTCCTGGCTGATCAGCCGGAGAACTGGGATCCTAACCTGAGCTCAGACCCTGCTACTCCAGCGTGGTCTGTGGACCAGAAGCATTGGCCACACAGTGGTTACAGCTTAGAATCTGCATTTTAACAAGATGCCCCACCCACCCTGCCAGCAGTTGGTGGGCACATTCTAATGCTACTGTTTATCTCTAAGGATTCTGCAGCTCTGAGCACATGTTCTTATTCTGATACTCATAAGACCCTGATTTTTACCTTCCTGTGCCTCAGTTGTTCATCTATAAAATGAAGATGGCTCAAGACTGTTGCTAAGAATCCAGTGGAACCCAGCAGCAGCTTCCTCAGTGTCTCTATGGGACTTTTTTCAAGTTGGAGTAAACGCCACTGCATGCATGGTAGGAATGATTAAAAATTGGTTTTCAAAAAGTTACTGTTGAGCGATAATCACAAGTAATATACAGTATAGAAAATTTGGAAAATGTAGAAAAGGTAAAGAAAACAAGAAAACCCTCACATAAATCCACTATCCCAAGATAACTGCTGAAACATTTAGTTGCATTTCCTTCCAGAATTTTCTCCACCCATATGTGCATGTGTATAAATACATTATTTTTTTTTACCAAATAGAGATCATTCTGTATGTATACATTTGCATCCTGAATTTTTTTTTTCTTCACATTTACATGATGAGCATTTTTTAAACACTTTATACCAGTGAATACACAAGCTGCTCTCCAGGGTTCAGACTCTGGATCAGAAAGATCTTTTCATGTAGGTTTTTTTTTTTTTTTAATTGAAAGATTTTATTTATTTATTTATTTTTAGAGAGAGGGGGAGGGAGGGAGAGGAACACTGATGTGAGAGAGAAACATCAATTGGCTGCCTTCTGTTTGTGCCCCACGGGACTGAACCCGCAACTCAGGCATGTGTCCTGACCGGCAATTGAACCAGCAACCTTTTGCTTTGCAGGTCAACGTCTAACCAACTGAGCCACGCTGGTCAGGGTTTCACGTAGTTTTAATTCCTTCTACTGCAATCTAAGAATGCAGATTGGAGCCACCCTGCGACTGAGTACTTCAGTGTAGAACTAATGTATTTGGAGAGAGAACCTCCCGGGGGGCTGAAGGCAGGCCCGAGAGAGCCGCGGGGTTCAGTGGTTTTAGGGCTCTGCAGAAGGCCACATTTGTTCTGGGCATCGAAGCCCCTTTCACCTGAGGGACAGGGAATGAAAGGTGGCATTCCAACTGCACAAACTTCTTCAGAGTAACAATTGTCTGTCTGTTTGTTTGTTTTAATCCTCACCCGAGGATATGTTTATTGAGTTTAGAGAAAGAGGAAGGGAGAGAGGGAGAGAGAGAAAGAGAGAGAGAGGAAAAAAAAACCCATCCATCAGTTGCCTCCTGTATGCACCCTGACCAAGGATCAAACCTGCAACCTTTCAGTGTATGGGAAGACACTCCAACTGGCCAGAGTTTGCTTTTGTTTCTAAGTCTCTGAACCCCAGTTCTCAGAACAGTTCCTTGCACATAGTAGGTATCCAGTACATCTGATGGATAAATGAATGGGTCAATAAATGAGCAAATGAATGAATGAATGAATGAATGATGGGGAGAAGGCTGAGCATCTCCTCCCATTCCCACCGAGGCTCCAAACATCTCTCTGTGCCCCAAATTTTACCATGAGATGATTTCTTTGCAGCAGCCTTCAGAGAACTGATTTTCAAAAATAAGCCTCCCTGGGAGGTCTACCTATTTCGTTTAATAGCCTCTGCAAATAGGCTAAGGCCAAGATTTTAGGAAAGGGTTTTCCTCCAGTTTGCCATAGTCAATAATATTCTAGGTAAATCAGCTTTGTGAGCTGAATTCTTTGTCCTTTTGCACATTCATAAATCATGTTCCCATCAAGGATGTTGTCTCACAGGCACAAGAGAGGTCAATGGAATCTTCCCCAAAAAAGGTCATTGAGAGTGATTTTGTTTCGCCTGGCAAGGATGGAATAATCTGAAATAAGAAAGAGGGTGGCTCCCACAACTTGGAGGTTTCTGTTGGAAGGGCAAGTGAAAAGCAGAATTGCGCAGGGCAGAGAACACACCTGAACAGAAAGGTAGCTCAAACCTGGCCAGGTAGCTCAGTTGGTTAGAGCATTGGTCTGATACCCTGAGGTCACAGGTTCAGTCCCCAATCAGGGAACATGCAAGAATCAACCAATAAATGTGTAAATTAGTGAAATAACAAACTGATGTTTTTTTCTCTCTCTTTCCTCCTTCCTCTCTAAAATCAATACATAAAGTTAAAAAAAAAAAAAAGGTGGTTCAGTAAAGTTGGGCTTGCTCCAGGTCATGTCTTTATAGAGAAATCTTTTCTTAGTTCGCTCTTTAGTTGACAACCAAGAGGAATAAGAGAGCATTCCAAAACTTCTCATGACCTTCGGCTCCCCTCCTAGTCCAAGTGTTTTTACCTCTCACCTGGCTTCCTGCAGTGACCTCCTTCCTAACTAGCCTCTTTTCTTCCACCTGTGGCCTCCTACTGTTCCGTACCCATGAATCTTAAGTCAGATCAGGCCACTTCTCTGCTCAAAACCCTCCAGTGGCTTTCCGGTTCTGCACATAATCTAAATGCAGATCTATAAGGTCCTATATGAACTGCCATTCCCTGCCACCTTTCTGATTTTGTCTCCTGATACTGTTCCCTGTGCTTGCTCCACTTCAGCCACACTGACGTCCTAGCTATTTTCTTAAATGCACCACAGACACTTCTGCCTCCGAGCCTTTGCCCTCGCTCATCCCTCTGACAGGACAAACGCGAGCTGCCCGCTGCGCGCCCCACTCCCACTCTCATCTAGCCGCTTGCCTTACTCCCTCACTTCCCGCAGGTCTCTGCTTAAATGTTACTTGCCTTGGCCTCTCCTGTCTGGCCCATCTAAAATAGCAATACTCTCCCTCCCCTAAAAAACCCTCCTGCCCCTGCTCTACCTTCTAACCCTGCTTTATTTTTCTTCATAGCATCTCTCGCCACATGGTGTTCTATATATTTGTTTATTTCCTTCTCAACTAGAATAACCGTCCCATGAGAACAAGAATGCTTGTTTAGATTCATCCACTGCTGTTGTCAAGTCCCTAGAATGCTGCCAGGACCGTAATTTATTTTTGAAAAAGTGAATGAACTTTAAAGAACAACAATGGTATAGTTTATTTTGATTTTTTTTTTTTACAGGTCTATCACCATTCTTCCAATACAGTATCCCTCTCTATTATTATTAATTTTTCTTTTACAGGGCTTTTCATTTCAAAGGAAAATCCAGACTCAGAATGACTAGGCAGTTGTAAATAGATTCTGAAGCGTAATAAAACACATAATGATTTTTTTCATTTGCTCCACAAACAAGGCTAGGTAATAGCCGGTGTCTAATTCTGCCTCATGCCCCTGAGTTTCCTGCTTTATTTCAAGTAGGATGAAATATCTTAAGTGTGTGTGTATGAGAGAACACTTGGTGCTGTTCTTTCAGGTGTAGCCCCTGGACTTCGGGACAGGTTACAAAGACCTAAAGGTTAAACGTTAGGGTTTAACACATTCAGGGACTTGAGAGATGACTTTTCTTGAATTAAAAAAAAATATTTGAAACTCTATAATTTCATGTAAAACTCAACATTTACCAGGTTAGCTTACTTTGGCTTACTTTAAAAAATTGTGTAACTTCAATAACAGAGCAACAATTTCTGTATTAAGTATGTAATTTAATGTAATGAATAACATCTGTCAAGCTACATGGCCAAGAAAGTAGGAGGGTCTTACATGAGCTGCACACATGCCGATGGTCATGCCTCCAACATGACTCTTCATGACCTCAGTCAAGCCTCTTCTTCACTATTTCTCAAACTTTCCTGTGCAGAATAAACTACCTGTGGAAACTGGTTAAAAGCGTAGACTCCTGGGCCCCACCTGCAAAGATCCTGATTCATTACAGTTGGGGAGGGTCCAAGAGCTGCCCCGTCAAGGCGCCACCCTGAGAATGTGACGCAGCCACCTGGAGAAGCACTGTGAGAGCAAAGGGCACCTGCAGCAAGAGCCACGCCCACCCTGAACCGCAGACGCCTGTCTCTGCACAGGGAGGTCGCTTCTTGAAGATTCTGGTTTTGATATACTCAGCTAAATGTACCAAAAAAACACCTTTTGCTCATTTTTCAATTCAAGATTTTCTTCTGCTTGTCTAAAAAATGAAATAATAAATGTTAATAAATTAGCTCCATGTTCAGAGGAAAAAAATTTTGGCAAATAGCAAATGCCAGTTTTGTATTAGTGTCATAAGATGTAACGAATAAAAATGTATTAATTTTTTAAAAAAAGATTCTGGTTTTGAGACAGTTCTTTTTCTTGGAATGTTCACTAATAAGGGAATCTCTCCAGAAAGGAGGACAGTTAAGGAAAAGCAGACACCAAAGATACTGCACTCTGGTAGGGACTGGCTCAGACGTACCCAACAGTTTACAAGTTCTCCTTTTTGGATTATTAGCTTTGAAAGATAATTCTTTTTAATCTTTTCAAGATAAGTTTTAGAATCATAGATTCAAAATGACATCTCCTTTTCAAGTTTGAGACTGGCTAGGGCGACCCAATCAATTATAATGGCCCCTCTGGATTCATTGCGGCTTCTTGCTGCTCATTTCTGTTGTTAGAAGAGTCCAGGAAGATGAGCACAGCTCCACCGTCAGAGAGGTCGATGGCTGATTTTACCAGATTCTGGGGGATCCCTGTAATGCTAACCCATATACCCCAAGGCCTGTTATTGTCTGTGAGTTGTGATGGGAGGGTATAACGTTTACTTTGGCTTTTCCCCGCTCCACCCCCATTCTCCATTTTCATTGTTTCAAAAATGTATAAATTATTCATATATGCTGTGGATGAAAAAGGGGCTCGGTAATAAATCTGATAAGTTCAAGTGACAGAAAGTAACCTCACAGAGTGATCTGATCATTCGTTTCTAACCAGGCAAGTCATGGAGAGGTAGTCCTGTCCCAGGCTTATACCTTTTTTGGTAAAAAGTTTTATCTTTCTGTGCCTTAAGCAAGCTCTGTCCATTGTTCTTGTGCTAGGTTTACACACTTTTAAAATGCCAAAGTAATTTTTTTCAGACCCCTCAGAGGTGTAACGACCCTCAAGGGAACACGTAATCTTGTTAACTCTCCTGTGATCCAATCACAGAAATTTCCCTGCCTTGCTTCCTCCCTCCTTCTTGTGGTCCTCCTTACATTCTTTCCTTAATTCCAAATGTATAAAAGGAACTCTAAAACTGTCATTCTCGGGAGCATTTGAGATTTTGCTTCCTGGTATGTCATTGGTGTGGCTCAAATAAACTCTTATAAAAATGCTCTACAGGTTTGGACATTCTTATGTCAACATTGTTAAAAAAACAAACAAACAAACAGGCTAAACAGAAGTATACCAGTCAAGGAGAAAATCTCCTTCAATCTCTTCTCAATTCTAATTTCACACCCAAAGTAGCTATGGTTTCCAGGTTGGTTTATATCATTCCAGACCATTGCCAGCATTAAAAAAAAAAAAAAAAAGTAAAGATTCAAGATGGTGGCAGAGTATAGGTGTAAGTTACACTCACCTCCTCCCAGGACCAAACTGGAATTACAGCTAAAATGTAGAATAACTAATTGAAGACTAGCTGAACAGAAGTCTTATAAATACGAATTTATAGGAAAAGCCACATTGAGGCTGACCCAAAAACAAAATGTCAGTTAGGGCCAAGAGGAAGGAGTGCTCAGTTTAGGCTCACAGACCCGGGGAAGCAGCTCTTCACTCACACTGAGCAGAGATGTCCTGCCCAGTCCTTTCTATCAGAACAGTCAACATGTATTAAGTTTTTTCATCTGCTGGCCACTTGACAGGCCCTCACATCCATGATCTCTAATCCTTGCAACCACACCACTAGGAGGTATTATTTCATCTCTTTAATCCCGTTACGTTGACATTGAGGTTAGGAGACTCAAGTGGCCTGCCCAAAGTCATGGAAGTCCGAAGTGGCAAAACCAGAATTCAAGGAGGGTACTGTTTCATAATAAAACCACCGTTCATTGCTGATCACTTTGATAAAGTACCAAACTGCTCAGCCTTAGTGTCCCATTCATAAAAAAGGAGTAGTAATAGTTCTTATCTTGCAAGGAGGACGAAATAAAGACATGTTAGACCTGTGCTGTCCACTGTGACAGCCACTATCCACATGTCTACTTGAAAGGCGGCTGGTCCGAACGGAGAAATGTTCTCAGTTAAAATGCATGCCAGGTTTCATAGACTTCATATGAAAAAAGATTGTAAACTGTCTCAACTTTTGATATTAATTACACATTGGGATGATAATATTTGGTTAAAAAAATGCTATTGAAGTGACTCTTACCTGCTTGTTTTACTGTTAAAATTGATTTTATAGAGAGAGGGGCAGAGGGAGGGAGGGAAAGAGAACTATCGATTTGTTATTCCACTTATCTATGCATTCATTGGTTGATTGTTGCATGTGCCCTGAGTAGGGATTGAACCCACAACACTGGCTTTTCGGGACAACACTTGAACCAGCTGCGCTAGCTGGTCTAGGCTGTTTTTACTTTTTTAATGTGGCTGCTAGAAATTTTATTACATATGTGGTTTGCATTATATTTCTTTTGGACAGTTCTGAGTTAGACCCTTATATACTTTCTGTGTGAACGTGAAGAGGATGCCATTATTACTACTGAGACAGTTCAGCTTAGCATGTCCCATGTCAGGATTTTGCAGTTCTACCATTTCTTTTACTTCTTGGGTCGGGTACTTCTTTTTTTCTCAAAACATTTTATTAATTTATTTTTAGAGAGGGGAAGAGAGGGAGATAAACATCAATGTGTGGTTGCCTCTCAAGCACCCCCTACTGGGGACCTGGCCCACAACCCAGGCATGTGCCCCCACTGGGAATCAAACCAGTGACCCTTTGGTTCGCAGGCCAGCACTCAGTCCACCAAACCACAACAGCCAGGGCCGGATACTTCTTCTATATGCCCTCATTTAACCCTCACAATAGCCATTCTGCAATTTTATGATTTTAAAAAAGATTTTATTTATTTTTAGAGAGAGGGGAAGGGGGCGAGAAAGAGAGGGAGAGAAACATTGATGTGTGAGAGAAACATCCATCCATTTCCTCTAGCATGCCCCCACCTGGGTACATGGCCCGTAACCCAGGCATGTGCCCTGCCTGACCTAGAATCAAACTGGCAATCTTTCAGGTTGTGGGATGACGCCCAAACCACTGAGCCACACCAGTCAGGGCTTATGACTGTATTTTCAAAAAAACTTTTCCCCTATATTTGTTGATATTTTTTTCTTCCAGTCAGTCTCCCTGAAATTAGTGGTGAAAGCACTCTATGAGAAGGGCCCGTGGTGAAGCATTCTACAAAGGCAATGAGGAAAGGGAAGCTGGGAAGACAGCGCTAGGCTCAGATGTGGGAGCCATCAAGCGCTGGAGAGGAAGAGAAGAAAGGAAAGTGTTTAGTTGCTGCCGCCTAGGGACAAGTTAAATAACCTCTTCCCAAGAGGAAGGCCTGGGTACCCTTCAGCTACAGGTTACCCTGAGGAGGGTTGGTCTTAGAACAGCCCTGGTGGCATGCTGCCCCAAGCAGACATGTCTCCTTCCTGTAAGTCCAGGTGAGTCCCTGTGAAAAACAGATGAAGCTACCTCCTTCTCACTTCAGGCTCACAACAGATTTCAGGTAATGACCCATGAGTTCAGCAGAAGTGCTAAAGTAGAATTGTAATGTCAAATAGAGATTGCAGGTCTTCTCACCATCAGTGATATACAGAAAACTCTGAACACCTACTTCATGGACTCTTAATTAGATTCTTTTTTTCATTTTTTAATGTGATAATAGGGGTTGTTGCTCCTGTTTATATGTTCAAGATACTGATTCCAATTCCCCATCACGAGGAGAACAAAGTGGACTTTTCTGGAATGAATCATGCCTTGCAGAAAGGAATCACATGCTTTCCTCGGGAAATTTGCAACCTCACACTCGGTCTCAGAGGGACAAAGGATAATGATTTCATGTTGTTTGGCTACTGACTCCCCAGTGGTTCCGAAACATGGGTTTTCCTTTGAAAGGAAAGATGCCTCGTCCTTTCTGAAGGATATCACACGGCTCTCTGATGCACAGTCCAGCCCTGGCATGCTCCACAAAGACATTTGTGTGTCCTTTGGGGCTTTGTGCCAGGCATGCAGACTGCCCAAACTTTCTGCCCATCTGCCACACGCAGGGCAAAGCCCCAGCTTCTGCCAGGCCAAGGCAACAGGAACATGGTCTGGGAACAAAGACAGCCATTGCTCTTGTCCCAAGAAGCAGGCACGCTGCCTAGGTAGGAGCCCCAGGCCACCACATGCTCTCTGGCCGCCCGGCTCCGGGACTCTAGGCACTTATGTGCAGCGGAGCAAAGTTAGAAAGGCCAATACCAGCAGCTTCGTTAGACAGGCAGAAAGACAATGTGTGGTCTGATAAGTGTGTGACATTGGGCCCATGAGGAATGTCTCCTTTGTTGGGGTGGGTTTGAAGGTGCCGGTGAGTTTTGTGGGCTGGGCGGTGGGGCCTTTATCACAGCACCTGAGAAAGCTGCTGTGTTTCCTCTTTTATCCCTGCTAGCCCAAAGCTCAGGATCCTGAAGAGGGTCCCCGAGCTGATGAAACAGTTCATCTTAGAAGTTGTGAGAACTGGCACTGGAGAGACCTAACAGTTCCCACCTTGGCTCTGTTACTGACGCCCCATACACTGCCCGGCAAGTTGCTCGACTTTTCTCTTAGCTGCGTCCCCCGCAGGAGCCTAACCTAAGATGAGGAATCAGGATAGTTGGCTGTCTGGAAGGTGCAGAGACAGGCCAGGGAAAGGGGAGGAAAGGCTGCTGTGCGAGTCTGTCTGGGCTGCCATAACACAGTACCATTTACGGGGTGACATAAGCAACAGAGACTCATTTCTCACAGTTCTGGCTGCTGAGGAGTCCACGGTCAAGTAGCCTGTGGAGTCAGTGTCTGGTGACGGCCCCCCGCTCCTGGTCCATAGTCGGCTGCCTTCTCACTGTGCCCTCACACAGCAGAAGGGGCAGGGGTGCTCCCTGCGGTCGCGCTCTCTCTCTCTCTCTCCTTAGTTGAGATAAAATCGACATATAACATATATTGTGAAATGATTACCACAATATGTTTAGCTAACATCCATCACCACACATAGTAACAATATTTTAGTAATAATTCTTTATTACATAGTAATAATGTTTTTCTTTGTGGTGAGAACTTTTAAGATCCACTCGATTAGCAACTCTCAGGTATATAATACAGTGTTGTTAACGACAGTCACCATGCTGCACATTACATTCCCCTGACTTATTTATCTTAAAACTGGAAGTTCGTATCTAGGGTCTCTCTCTCTTTTTTCAAATGTCCTATACCATTTTATTTATTGATTTTAGACAGAGAGAGAGAGAGAGAGAGAAACATCAATTTGTTGTTCCACTTCTCCATGCATTCATTGGTTAACTCTTGTATGTGCCCTGACCAGGGATCGAACCTGTAACTTCAGTGCATCAGGATGATGTGCCAACCAGCTGAGCTACCCGGCCAGGGCTCTAGGGCCTCTTTTATGAGGGGACTAATCTCATTCAATGAGGGCTCCACCCTCATGACCTGATCACCTCCCAAAGGCCCCACCTCCAAATATGATCCCACTGGGGATGAGGTTTCAACGTATAAATATTGGTGGGGGGACGGGGGGGCGGGGACGCAGACAGTCAGTGCATGGCAGCCGTCAATAAGGGGGCGCTGTTAAGCTAACTACCACAGGGAGCCGCGGAAGCTTCAACCTGCAGGGAAACTCCAGAACACAAGGCTCCTCGCAATTATCCCCGCCAAGAGCTGAGGGAGATGGGGCATTTGTACCCCACACATGTCAGGCACATGTTAAGGGTCTCCCAAGAGGGCAGTTAACTCCCAGGCACTTCTGGCCTGTAACATTCCCTGGCAAAGCGGTTTTCGCAGCCCTAGGGCATCTCTCACAAAGCTATGGGGCTGGCTACTGGCAGCCTGGCTGGGGGGCGGGGGGATGGGAACACCTCAAGGGAAGGGGGTGTGGGAGCAACAGTATCATCTGCTACACTCTCCAAGCTTCATGTTCTAATTTGAAAAGTGAGAGTCATCATAGCTTTTCTCTTTTTTAAAAGGCTTTATTTATTTATTTTTAGAGAGAGGGGAAGGGAGGGAGAAAGAGAGGGAGAGAAACATTGATGGGTTGCCTCCTGTCCACACCCCAACTGGGAACGGAACCCACAACCCTGACCGAGAATCAAACCAGCGACATTTCACTTGGCAGGAGGACACCTAACCAACTGAGCCACAGCTTTTATCTTGTAGGAAGAGTGAAATAAAATGTTAGGTCCTTAGCGTAACAAGCAGCCTGCAGAAGTGCTTATTAAATGTTGGTCATTTTTCTTGGGATCACAAAGCTTAGCAGTTTTCGCCCAAGATTTCGTTTGCAGTTCCATCATTTCTTTTATTTCCTTGGGAGTCCCTGAGCCTTTGTGCCTCAGTATGAACGTGTAAGTCTAAAGAAAGGGACTGATGCTTCATTTTTCTTTTTGTCCCCCAAATTTGGAAGATATTACTATCGCCTTGTTGAGTGGAGATACAGCAAGTCAAAAAATGCAGGGTAGCCTCCTGCAAGTGGTGGCTTCTGCCTGGCATCCCTATCACCTGCCCCACGGTCGATCTGGGGGAGGGGGTCGCTAAAGGGCCAGTGGCAAGAGCCCCTTATTTATACACTGGAAAAATCAAAGGATAGAAAAGACTTGGTCACCGGTTGGGCCTCAGAGAACTTGCAGGTAGATGTGGCCAGGGGATGGATGGAAAGTTGGGTAGAGGTGGGTTTTACTTTGCTGTGGGTATTGCCAATTTCTTCACAGCACCGTTACAAAGCCATGGCTTAAATATCAAATACATGTGTGTATTACATATGTATTTGTAGAGATATATGTATTTCACCATATGAATGGGAACATAACATGCCTTAAGTATTTCATATATATATATAATTATTTATATATACTTATTTCTGGATGGGAATTGTGAGTAATAGATCTTTACTGTGTTGTATCCTGCCTTTTTTATGGTGAGCATAAGTAGTACAAATAATAGCTGCTTTGAAAGCTACATCACAGCCGAGAGATCTCAAAATGTAACCAGACCTAAGAGACGGCAGGTTGAGAGCAAACAAGCATTTTTTGAAAGATTTAACAAGCAATGACCTGAAACACTCACTGACCATAGTACTCGGACTGTTTACTCATATGTTTTTGTTAGGTACTTGGTGGCCTTGTTGCAGGTCCTTTCTAGGAAAAGCGCTGCAAGTGTGACCAGACCGGTGCATTTATTCCAAGCTGCTGTGATATTGTTAGAAACTGAGACCACATTCTGTTAGGTTAAAAAAACTTTTTTTTGCAGCAAAATTGGTGATTTTAATAGTAAAATCAATCTGAAATTATGCAGATCAAGCAAATGATAGAATGAGAACTATCTTTTCAAATATCTGAGCCACATATACATTGTTCTTTAATTCTACATTATGTTTTTGTCATTTTTCTGGCACTCAAAATTACTAAAGTGACACAGTATGATGGATACTTGGAAGTTGCACAGAAATAGATTTTTGTCAGTAGGCTTTTCTCCCTCCCTTTGACAATTCACATTGGGGACAATAAGATTAATCACATAGGGAAAAGTGAATAAGTGAAACCCAGCACATCTGCAGTCACAGAATGGCAGTTTAAGTGTGTCTCCAGGTTGGGTAGTTACTTGTCATTATTCTCTCGGTTCCTTTTAAATTGAGTTTTATTTCAACAATTCAAAGAATCAGTCCATTAAAAATATTAAGCTCAAAGAAAAAGCAATTATTGTTTTAAAAGCACAAATATTGAAACAGTTTTTACAACAAAAATCTGTGTGTTAACCTGTATATTATTTCAGTCCTTTCTCGACCTAGTTGAATATTCTAGACTCATTAGTTCTACTGTTTGTAAGAGAGTTTAAGAAGTATTTGGTTTTCATGGCCAAAATGGCTAAATTCTGTCTTGATTCTCTTGTGTTCAGCTTACAGAACTGATAAAAGAAGTGGCTAATCCAATGGACAAACTCAGTATTCCAGAATTTGGGGACTTTGGAACCTGTCACCCCAACAAAGCAATGAATGCTGGGAGGGCAGGGACTACCTTACTTTTTTTTTTTAATTTTATTTATTTATGTTTTAGGCAGAGGGGAAGGGAGGGAGAAAGAGATGGAGAGAAACATCGGTGTGTAATTGTCTCTTGCACGCCCCCAACCAGGGACCTGGCCTGCAACCCAGGCATGTGCCCTAACTGGGAATCCAACCGGTGACCCTTTGGTTTGCAGACCAGCGCTCAATCCACTGAGCCACACCAGCCAGGGACACACTTCTTCTTCTTTCTTTTTTTTTTTGCGAGTACGTTTATTAAAGCTGGTTTAGGATAAAAGAACAATAGGAGAGAGCCTAGTTGGGGCTGCTTTGGCTCACTGAGAAGTCAGAGAAAAGGGGCCTTGGAAACATCTTCAGGGGGTTAGTCCAGGACAAGCTGCCACTGCCCATTGCTCCCCACATTGCGAGTCTTGCAGGGATTGTTAGAGTTTAGGAGGTACATGTCTAAGAGGGAAGAAAGGTGTGGGCATACTCCAGAGAGGGAAAGCACCTTAAACTTTACATATATAAAGCTTTATATCCTCCCTGGACTAAGTAGAAATTGAGTGAATGAGTGGCAAATGCAGCAGGTGGCACCAAGAAATAATTATATAAATTAGTTTTGTTAGCTCTTAAAAACACCATACTCTATGATTAAATACAAAGAGCAAAAGGGTAGCCTTACAGGGGAGAAACCTGGCAAACAGTGCCTGAGCCAAGCGATCAAAGTGGCTCTCATGAGCAATGGGACAGACTGATGCCACGCGTGGGGAAGGGAAGCATCGCTTCGGGGACGCTCCTGCCAAAGGTGCACAACCTGCACTGAATCATGAGGCAGAACCAGGCAAATCCGAGCTGAGAGACAGTCAATAAGACAATGGGCCCACACTCTTCAAAAATGGCAATGGCAGGAAGGATCAGAGAAAGAAAGAAGAAAGAAAGAACGATTTTAAAGTCTGAGACATCGTTCCAGGTTAAAGGAAAGTGAAGAGACTTGACAACTAAATGCATTGTATAATCCTGGATCCTGAACTGGGAGGAAAATTGCTGTAAATGACATCGGTGGGAAATTGGCAACATCTGAATGTGGACTGTAGCTCAGCTAATAGTATTACATTAATGTTAAATTTCCTGAATTTGATAATTATACCAGAGTTACAGAAGATGTATTTGTTTTTACGGGCTGTACGCTGAAATATTTGGTTGGCATAAATGGTTCAGAAAAAGAAAAAATATATATACACATATAGTCTCATAAGTCTTAGTGCAGCTTTTAAAAATGAAGGCATAATTCACATAACAAAATTAATCATTTAAAAGTGTACCATTCGGTGGCATTTAATATATTCACAATGTTGTGCAACCATCTCCTCTATGTAGTTCCAAAATATTTGCATTATCCGAAAAGAAAACCTCATCCTCATTAAGCAATCACTTCCCATTTCCACCCTCCCCCAAGTCCGTGGCAATCACCAATTTACTTATCTATGGATTTACCTATTCTGGATATTTCATGTAAATGGAATCATAGAATATGTGGTCTTTTATGCCTGACTTCTTTTACTTCCAACAGTGTTTTTGAGCTTCATCCACACTGCAGCATGTATCAGGACTTCATTTCTTTCTATGGCTGAATAATATTGCATTGTACGTATATACTGCATATTGTGTTTCCTTTGTTCATTGGTGGATATTTGAGTCGTTTCCAAAATATGTGTTTTCAATTCTTTTGGGTATATATCCATGCTAGGTTGTATGGTAAATTTATGTTCAACTTTTTAAGAAAGTGCCAAATTGTTTTTCAAAGTAGCTGTATCATTTTACTATTTCTACTGTGATCACAACTCTTCTCAAAGTCTGAAATTATTTCAAAGCAAACAGTTAAAAAATTAGTGTGTGCACCCAGGCAGACAGGAAAGGAAACGAAGGTCACAACAGTGGGGAAGACCAGCCTGTGAGCTGAGATGGGTCTACTGACAGGCAGGCGAGGCTTACGCAGAGATTCCAGGGTGGAAATTTCTGTAAGGGATGACACAATTTGAAAGTGCTACCCAAGCACTTCCATGACAGAAACCCAGCCCCGGGCAGGTGGAGAGAACTGTGGGGTAGTCAGACTTTCTTTTCCCCTTTGGGGGCGTCCTTAACAGCTCTGTGGGTGCACAATCTCTGTGTTGACTGAATGCACAAGTGAGCATGGGCTGGGAATGTGCCTTAAAAAGGGGCAGCCACGGGAAACTGCAATTTCCCTTACCGAAATCGGCCTGACGACCACGTCTCTGGGACTGAATATGTGAAAAGGGGATGATGTCCACCTCTTACGGTTGTCCTGCTGTTTAAAGAACACAAATGTGAAAAGTCTTGCAAAGACCGCAAAGCACTGATAGACCTTGGGGATTATACCTAAGGCCTTTAAACTCAGCTTACGTCATGCTCGTTACTTCTCCGGCTGCTCAGCGTGAGGCTCCCAGAAAGCTGCCCAGGGACCCCCGGGAGCTCGTGAAAAATGCAGGCTCTGCAGCCCACCCAGCTGTCTGAACCAGAATCTACATTTCAATAAGATCCCTCGGTATTTGGGATGACCATTAAAGTTTAAGATTTCTAAGCTTTTCTAAATTTAATAGCCATCTGGGGCTGCTTATTAAAGAATTTGGGTTCCCTCACTGTAGAGATGAATTCAATGAGCCTCGGGTGGGGCCCTGGAATGTAAATCTTTAACAAGGTTCCTTGAGTCTTCTGGTCAGAGAGTTTTGGTAAGCAATACTTTAAATGCATAGGGTATTTTTTTGGTGTTTTCAGTTTTTTTTCTTTTAGAGAGTGGGAAAGGGGGGGCGCAAAGGAGGGAGATCTGGTCATATAATTTTGGTGAGCAATACTTTAAATGCATAGGTTTTTTGTTTGTTTGTTTGTTTTTAGAGAGTGGGGAGGGGAGGAAGACAGAGGAAGAGAAACATCATTGGGTTGCCAACCAGCAGCCTGACTGGGAATCGAAACTGCAACCTTTGCTTTGCAAGAGGACACCCAACCAACTGAGCCACACCATGCAGGGTTAAATGCATAGTTTTAAAGCCAAAGGTAGGCTCTGGCTGGTGTAGTTCAGTGGATTGAGCGGTGGCCTGTAAATCAAGGGGTCACTGGTTCGATTCCCAGTAAGGGTACATGCCTGCCAGGTCCCCAGTAGGGGGTGCACGAGAGGAAACCACACATTGATGTTTCTCTGGCTCTCTTTCTCCCTTCCTTCCTCTCTCTCTATAAATAAAAAAAAATTTTTTAAAAAGAGGAAATTGACCTCTTGGAGATCATTAGCTCAAAACTGCCCCAGGTTTCAGCCAGGTCTACTAGCCCTCAGGACTGGCGGTCCCTGCCATCTCAGGCAAAGCTTTCCTGAGCCCCTGCTAGCTGCTGAACGCATTCTACTCTAATCCCATTTCTTGGAAGAGGTCAAGTAGTGGCCCAGGGTCCCTCAGCCAGTGAGTAGTGTCAGGACCTGGGTCCTAGATTCAGAACAACTTCTTTTTGCCTGCCACAATGCCAAGCAGCCTGGACCTGTCCCACATACCTGATCTGACACTGTAGGCCTGTGAGACCTCTCCCATTGGCTTCCATCCACCCTTGTTCTCCTCTCTTGCCTCTGCTACTGGGGATGCGGAAGCAGAGAACATTCCCATTCTTCTGGGTGGGACGGCTCCCAGCCCTGGTTATCCCACTTCTCTGAGCCTCAGTCTTTTTAGCTGTAAATGGGAATGACATTAGGGCAGGATCAAAGAAAAGGATGTTTTGTGAATAAAAAAAAACAAAAACAACTCTTGAGGATTAGGCAAAAAGCATTACATTTCCTGGCACATAATATGTACTCCATTAAAGGATGCTATTTCTCTATTATTTTATTGTAGCTGCAGCAGACAGAATTTAGAGATGAAAACTACAGAGATGCTAGCTTGCAGCATGTGTCTCCTTGTTTAGAGTAGGCATAATTCCTTTGACATGTCTCTTGGAGTCAGGCAATTTTGTTTTGCTAGATATATGAGTTTCCTGTGGCTTGTTATACGTTGCCACACACTTGGAGGCTTGAAGCAACAGAAATTTATTCACTCGCAGTTCTAGAGGCCAGATGTCCAAAATCAAAGATAGTGTTGGCAGGTCTGAGCTCCCTCCAGAGGCTCGAGGGGAGCATCCTACTGGGCCTCTTCCTTGGTTTGTGGCAGCATACTTCTAATCCCTGCCTCTACTCTCACGTGCCTTTCTCCCTGTGTTTCTCGGTGTCTTCTCCTTTTCTGTCTCTTATAAGGACATTTGTCATTGGATTTAGCGTTCACCCAGATAATCCAAGACAATGTCAAATCAAGACCCTTAACATAATCACATCTGCATAGAGTCTTCCCCCAAGGAAGGTTGCATTCACCAGTTCCAGGGGTTCGGATGTGGGCATGTCTTTTTTTGGAGCCACAGTTCAGCCCACCACACAAGGCATGGAGTGTGTCTCACTTCTCCTGCCCCAGGAGAAAGGCGGTTTGTGGTAAGGAGACATGTAGACAGGAAATGGAACTGGAGAACAGGTCAGCTCCACTGTTCTTCCCTGAGCTGCCTCTGCACACGGTTTCCCTTTCTCTCAACATCACGACCCCCGGCTTTGGCTCCCACTGCTATGGCCTACATCCTTCTAGGTTTCCCAATTCAAATTCCCAAGCTTTGAAAGGTTGCTGGCAAGCCTGGGGACAGCTTGATCCTGTCAAGTGTCTTTCCCTGATCTAGTCACTTGGGGTCTTGAGGAGGTGTCAGGGGGTGTAGGCAGCAGAGTCACATGATTCAGAACATCAGAATCATGTGGCCCTGCTTCTTCAGGCCTCTCTAGGCGGGGAGCTGGTGGGACAACAGTCTCCCTTAGAAAGAGCATATTTGAGCAGACATCCCTTGCACAGGGCCTTGAAAGAGAACGTGCTGGAATCCTGGGTCCACATCTTACCTGAGAGGGTGCTCCATTTACCTAAGTGCCAAACTCCTTTTTATTAGGCAGCCACACTTTTGGGGAGACATATAGCATCAGTCCCGGGGTCACATTATAAGGGAGGCTCAGGTTGGCAATGATCAAATTCTAATAGCAATCCCATTTATTGCACGCCACTTTCATTTCTCATTTAATCTTCATAACAATGCTGCAAAGGAATCCTTCGCTGTGCCCCATCCCGTAGAGGAGGAAACAAGGCTCACAGCACCTACACGACTTGCCTATGCTCACCTGGCTCCTAAGAACAGCACCTGAACAGGTCCCCAGCTTCCTTCCCTGCGATTTCTCTGTAACGGCTGTTCTCATTAACACCACATAGTAGTCAGTCTGGAAATCAAGTTGGAATTAGCTTAAAGCCAGGGCCACCGAATGAGAAAACAGAGGCCTGAGTTCCGTGGAGCTCTGATTTGATATGGCAGTACACCCGTGGACGGAGAGAGGGGTGCGTGGATTAAGCGCTGGGGAAGAGTGTCCACGCCAGTCAAAGTGTTTCAAATCTCGTATTCTTACACACACTTTCCTTTCTTCTGGCATTAGCCTTGAGGGCTTGCTGTCTCCAAAATAGGTGAGGGAAATTAATTAAAGTTACTTATCTCCCCCAAATCAGGGGTTAACTGTGGGGGGTCTTCAGAGAGTGGAAAGGACCCCCATGGAGCTATGAGAGCCCTGTAATTATTCAGAGATGCAGCTACACAGCTTCTGACCTCGGGATGGGGAGGAGTTTTCTGCATTAGGGAAGCAGAGAACTAGCAACCTCCTCTTCCCCAGTAAATGAGAAAGTGGCTTCGCTGGCTACCAGGAACTGGGGCTGAAGGAGCCCCTTTGGGGTCTGATGGAGGAGCCTGCCTTCCATTTCTTTCCACCTGCCAGATGTGGCTTAACACCCCTGATGCACGGTTACCGGGGCCCTCAGGAAACGGCCGCTCTGAAGCCTTCTTTTCCCAATCCACCAGAGACATTCTGAATTTCCAGGGAAAAAAATTAATTTTGAAAATAACCAGGTGATTTTTAAAATGAATTTTATTTCCAATGGGCAGTCCTGGCTTCAGAGAGACACAGCCTGGCCGCTATATCATCACCGTTTGGGGGGGCTGCACCTTTTTTTCCTGTTCATTTTGTTTTGCATGCTTCAAACGCACCTTTGCCCAAGGACATGTGAACTCCACCCCCTAACTCAGGGCGTCACTAGGGCCTCCAGGCCTGCTGGGCTCCGTTGGCGGGGTGTGCTAAAAATAACCGGAGAGGTTAAAAAAAAAATGCTGAAGCCGATTTAGGGGCTCTTGTGGAAAACGAAACACAGAAGCTGGGCCCTGGGTGGTTCTATTTAAAGATGATCATCATTTTATCCCTTCCTGTGGATTTCCATGTGAAAACTTCTTACTACCCAAGCCGGCTGAGGGAAGGAGGGCCTGCCCTGCGTTAGGACTCGCCGCTCCCACAACCCTCCGCAAAGCGGCAGCTGTCCCCAGAGAAGGGAGCGCACCCGGCCTGACCAGCAGCACCTCGGTGCTTCGGTCCCACAATCGTCCCTTTGAATGGAGGAAAGTGAAAATAAAGTTTTCAAGGCCAATTTCACAATTTTATCTTCTGTGAAAAGTAAAATCAACAAGGTTATAAAAACTTACAAGCAGTTAAAACACTTTCATGTCCTCCCCTGAGAGAGGGGTGGGGGGAAGAGAGAAAGAGAGAGGGAGGAAATCGGATTGCTTTGTTCAAAGCAATGGCCAACACGAGCCTTTTTTTTTTCTTTCAAAAAAAAGCACATCTGGTCTCAATCTTTATACACCAGTGGACAAAAGCAATTAGACAGCTCTGCTCTCTATGTCATAATAATGAAAATCATATATTTTCCGTGGCTGTCTCATTTGGCTACCCAGCTCTGCTGAAAGCTTAAATGCAATTTAAAATGCAGGTCTTTGCTTGACAGTACTGTTAGTGACCTGAGGGGTAAGTGCTTCAGCGTTTTCCAGAACAGGGAGGAGAGAGGGTGGATAGCACAGGTGTGTCCCCCACTACCTAGCATTTCTAACATGCCCTAGGGGATGAGCATGCGTGATTAGAATTGGTTCATGTTTGGAAAGATCTCTCAGGCAACCTGGTAGAGGAGCTTTTATATCAGGTGAAACTTTAACTTTCTCACTTCAGCGGTCAGGACTCCTTTGGTTGCAAGGGACAGAGCTCAGCACAACCCAGCCTGAGCAAAAAAGAGAATTCGTTCAGATAACTGGGTATTTGAAGGGGCGAACCTGGTCAGACAACTGATTCCAGGGTTTCAAACAATACCATCTCCCTTTCCTCTTCTTTCCCTCCCAGGACCAGCAGCCCCAGGGCAGATGTTGCCTCAGGACCAATAGTTCCAACAGTAATTCTGGAGTGAACGCTCATTGAATCAGGTGTCCGTCCTTTAAAAAAAAAAATATATATATATATATATATTTATTTATTTTCAAAGAGAGAGGGAAAGGGAGGGGCAAAGAGAGGGGAAGAAACATCAATTAGTTGCCTCTCGCAGCACCTAGGATAACAGGGAACCTGGCCCACAACGCAGGCATGTGCCCTGACAGGGAATCAAACCGACAACCTTTCACTTTGCAGGCTGGTGCTCCATCCATTGAGCCACGCCAGCCAGGGACGGGTGCCCATCCTTAAACTGATTACTGGTTGAGTCACTGGTCCATTGCTGGAGATGGGAGTGGGGTCAGCTCCATGAAACCTTAGGACAGAGATTGGGCTGGGTTTGGTTTGCCAAAATAAAATTGTGTTTCAGGTTCATAAATTGGGGAATGGGTGCCGGATGCCATAGCTAGCCCACATAGGACCTCGTGAGTTAGACATAGGCATTCCCTCCAGGTTAAAGCAGCCTTGTACTCCCACCATTTGGTGGAGTGGGGTGGGGTGGCACCCACCTTCCTCTGGGCAGAAGCAGCCCCACACCCAGGACACATGGTTGAGTGGGTACAGCTAAGGCTGGATATTAACCCACTTGCCTCCTCAGCAGACACTCTTGTGCAGTGTGACACCTGAACGACCGTAAGCGGTAGCAGTGGTGGCCAGGCAAAGGCAGATGTCCTCGACATTCACCCCAAACCATCTTAAAAGAGATTCCTCATCCAGGTTTTCTTGCCTGACATGCTTCAGTTATGGTTTCTGCATAAAGACATATACATTAGCCTTTTCAGAGCTTAGTGTTTGTTCATACTTGGGTGTGTGATCTTAATCTGTAGAGGGAGTGCTGGAGTGGAAGTTCCAGACCTGGTTTGATTGGCAGCTCTGTCCTTGCCATCTGGGCATACTTGCTCTGATCCTGATCCTTCTCTGGGTCTCGACTTCCTCATGTGTAAGACAAGTACCCTTCCCTCCAACCAAAAGTATTGACTGGGGAGAGAAGTCTAATGGTTTCTGGGTCTTTGCATGCATCGACAAATACGATTCTTCCTTCTGCCCCAGCCTACCCCCCAGGTCTCCTGAGATAATGAGAAATCAGTGGTTTTACTGCCTTAGCCAGATCCAACACCTTTAGGGTAATTTCCCTCCCAGGGGCACTGGTGACACACAACCCCCATCCTATTCGCCACTTTATGCCTGTTAGGCAAATTAGCACCCACTTACCGACCTGGGCTCCTGCAGAAGCTGGGGGGGGAGGGGAAGCAAATGCAGTGTCACTATGGTGTGAAAATGAAAATGAAAAGTAGAACAGTGGGATTCCTGTACCATGGGGTCAGGTACTCTAGCCTGAGCAGAGGGAGGACCACTAAACAGTGGCATCTGTAGGGGAAGCAGGGGCCCTGAACTGTAAACCCTACAGTTTTCCTGAGGCCCCAGGTAGCTCTGGGGGTTCTGAGAACAAACTGCAGTGTAGATGGCTTCTTATTCATCCTACAGGTGGGCATTTAACATGCCTGTTTGTATTTCCCAACAGTAAACTCTAGTGCCCAGCACGGAGCCCCACACATATCTTGACTCCTCTGTTATCTCACAGAAACCCAACTTCCTGTTAGGCTCTTGTGCTTGGTCCCACCCATGGAGGCCTGGGAAAGCTAGAGCAGAGTGACTGAGGTTAGCCTCTGCCAGAGCTGCTGGGGATCGAGTGAAATGTCCTTTGGGGGTGAGTTGATCTGGTTCTATTTTGCTACTCACAGCCAAGTTGGTGTTCCAAGACATATAGCTTAGAGTCATTGGTCTGAATGGGTGCCACCGGGTGCCAGTAGTGAAGGATTCTGGGACCCAACAACATGTCACACACGCAAGGAATGAGTGTTAGTCATGTTTCCATTGTCATCCCATGTCTTCTAAGTTCCGCGCACACACAGGGAAGCATTCTAATGATGATGCCTATAATCAGAACAGTCTAGCAATTAAGAGCTTGCATTACTGGACTCAAATCTTCACTCCCACAATGCCTGAGGAAACACCAGTAACTTAACTTCCTGGAGCCTCAAATTGCTTTTCTGTAAAATGTAAGACAATAAAGGCTTCTACCTTTACCGTTTTGGGAGAGTTCGCTGCAATAATCCATGTTAAGCCTTTATAGCACCTGGTCAGATATAGAACAAATGTTCAGTACATGTTGGCAACCTCTACTTTTGTCCGCGACCTCCTTTGACTATAGGAACAAGCCTCTGTGAAGTCAGCTGGGCTGGAGTATTTCTTCTTGCCATAAATGAAGAAAGCGAGCTTAGAAAGCCTTGTAACAGATGAGCATGGGGCAGGGGAGGTATGTGGGGAGGAGAGGAGATGTTGGGACTGGGAGAGGGGTGACACATGCAAGGGACATCTCAGGGGACAAAGGCTTGCTTCTGCTGCAGCAGCTTTGGGTTTCCTGCTGAGTGTGCATCACGATCTACAGAAAACTAGCACCAAGACAAGGCCATTTAAAGGGGACCCACATCCAGAAGGGACTGGAACTTTACAGGGACTAGAGAAGAAAATATTTGATTGGCATTTTATCTTGATAAAGAAAAACACACCAAAATTATGAAAATAACTGTATACCTTAACACACGTGCTAATTCTTTTTTTTTTTTTAATCCTCACCCGAAGATATGTTTATTGATCTTAGAGAGAGAGGAAGGGAATGAGAGAGAAACATCGATGTGACAGAGAAACATCAATCGGTTGCCTCTCGTATGTGCCCCGACCAGGGACCGAGCCCGCAGCCTAGGTATGCATTCTGCCCAGGAATTGAATCTGCAACCTGTTGGTGTACGGGAAGACCTCCAACCAACTGAGCCACCTAACCGGGGTCATGTCCTAATTCTGAGACTAAAACATCGAAACTTTTTTTCTGATAAAATTGTTTGTTATTCCTTTATTTTTTACTTTCACGTCACATTCTTAAAGAGGATCATTTTTTAAAGTTCCACCAAAATATGTGACGGTTTTACTGATTTTTAAAGGTCTTTCCTGAATCCTTGTCATTCACATCATTTCCTCCCCCTTGCCTATTTCTCTTTGGTAGTTGTTATCTGACCTCACTTAAGGTTCTGAGCAGGTCTGCTGAATGACTTTCACGGACTTCATGAAACCCTGAGACTTTGCAAGATTTGCAATTTCACTTTATGAACCGATTTGCATTGAATTTGAATTGTAATTTTGGATGTTGCTACAAACCACAAAAGTGTCCATGTAATGGGTGAAAATGGCTGCTAGTGTGAAACAGGGAGAAACTTTATGTGAGTGTAGACTGTGTTATGGTCCATTGGCACAGTTTCACATTCTGACAACTTTTGCTTCATAAGCAAGTCATAACGATATGGACTTTGGTAACAAAAACTGAGATAACAACCATCCCCGGTATAGGAATGAAGCACATGGTTTTGATGAACATAGGCCCCTGTGGTCAGAAAGTGGCTAAAACCCTCCTTATATAGGCAAAGGTCATTGGAGGAGAGAAGGTAAGAAGTGATAGCAATAGATTATATTTAACTCATTGAATAAAATAGGAAACCACCAGTCCATTCTGATAGAAATAAATAAGTGACTCAATTGAAAGTCTGATGAGGAATGAAATATTTACATAGTTTCAATGGTTTCCACAAAACAGTTATGAAAGGGGACTGTTGAAGAGGAACTGAGCAGACGCCACTCTACCCAAGAGATCCAAGCAAGTAGCACCGGGACTGGGGCAAGTCAAAATCGTGCACCACACAATAGAGTGCAATGAGAAGAGCCCAGCATCGCTTCTGCGATATCCCCGACAAAGATGCACTATTCCTGCCTAAACCTAATCAAGAGGAAACATCAGGTCAAACCAAAACTGAGGGGCCACTGTACACTGAGGAAAGAATGGGGAGCTGCTCCAGACTGAAGATGCCCAAAGAGACACAACAAGGGGTGCACATTCTGAACCGGTTACTTTTGCATACGAAAATGATGTTATAGGAACAGTTGGCAAAACCGGAATGGAGGTTGAGGATCAGATAGTAGCAATGTATCAGTGTGAGTTTTTGAAAGAGTCATACTGTGTACATAAGAAGATGTCCCTCCCTCTTGGTTGTGGGAAATGCTTACTAAAATGTTCAGGGCATCAGTTCTATAATTTACTCTCAGAAGGTCCAGGAACAAAAATGCTGTTTGACTGAACTTGCAAGTTTTCTGTAAGTTTGAGATTGCTTTTAAAAAAAGAGCAAGGAAGGGGGTCATTTTCGCTGAGCAGCTGGCAAGTTCACCCAGGACACAGGGATGGGGTGAAGGGCAGCGCTAGGGAATGGAACACACTGATGTGTGTTTTGGGAAGATGCTTGTCAGCTGAATGTAGGGTGGGCATTCGGGAGGAAGGTAGAGGAAGGGCTAGGGAGGCTGGAGGCAGATGATAAAGGCTTGAGTTCTGACAGTGACAACATGCAAAGCAGAAGACAGATGTGAGATCTGTTGAGGGAAGGCTTCTTAAGACTTGGAGAAAGGAAGGAGATAACGACAAAAGTTTCAAACCTCATAGAGAGGATGGTGTGGCATCAGCAATGAGTTGGAGGCCTGGGGAAGTGGCTTGGGCAGGGCGATAATAGATGATGTTTAGGTATGTTGAATATGACAGCAGTCTAGCCATGATATTGGGCTCCCCACTCATCTCCAAGGTATCCATCAAGCAATGTGGTCATCTTCCCAGAGGTGGATTTGAGACTTTGGTGTAACCGGGAAGTTATACTTCCCAGGTTGTTCACTGAGACACCGGAAGAAATGAAATGCGCTCTGGAACCAGGAAGAAAGATCACAGCAAGCAACATGGATTTGGGGTTTATTTGCTTGGAAGCCAAGCCAAGAGAACAACTGAAATGAGTGAGGGAGACCATGGGGCAGGGAGGGGAGGCTTTGGAGAAGGTTGAAGAGAAGCCTGTGAAGGAGGCAGAGAAAGTGTGACTAGGGGGGTAGGACAGAAACCAGTCTTTCTGACTATTTATGTGAACATGGGCCCCAAATTTTCTTCTGCTCTACTGAAAAAGAAATCCATCAGATCACGCGGGCTTTCCACTTACTTTCTGACATTCTAACTTCTGCTGTTATTTTGTTTTATGTATAAACTAACTCCTATTGCTAAAAATAGACCACAACATACCTACAATCTGCATAATTCCCTCCTGCTCAGTTTTGACAAAAGACTTGGTCAAGTAATTACCAGAGAGGAGGCACAGGGTAGCCATTCAGGTCTTGGGAGTCTTATTTCTTGGTTCGAATCCCAGCTCCATCATTTACCAGGCAGATGACCTTGGGAAAGTTACTCAACTGGTCGATGCCTCAGTTTCCCCTCTGAAAAATGGGGGTAATAATAATTTCTATTCCCAGAATTGATGTGAGAATTACAGGTGATAATATCTGATAACTACTTGGAATAGTGGCTGGCACTATATAGTCTATGTGTTATTAAATAAACGTGGACCTAAATGGGTTGCTAATTCTGTGTGGTCAGGCCACAAATATCTAATTGTCTTTGCTATTAAGTGAGTGATACACAAGTTAGACTTTCACAAGCATATTTCCTGTAGGTCTGAAACTTTTGATGCCTATTCAGAGGACAGTTTAGCCATTCATTAGTTTTGTTTTGTTTTGTTTTAAGATTTATTTATTTATTTATTTAGAGAAAGGGGAAGGAAGGGAGAAGGAGAGGGAGAGAAACATGGATGTGTGAGAGAAACATGGACCCATTGCTTCTCACATGCCCCCAACTGGGGACCTGGCCTGCAACCCAGGCATATGTCCTGACCGGGAATTGAACCTGTGACCTTTTGATCTATGGTATGAGGCTCCAGCCCACTAAACCACACCAACCAGGGCTAGTCAGATTGGAGTCCTTTGTTGACAGATTGGAGCCCAAGTGGTTGATCTCAGGAATCCAAAATTGCTCTCACATACACTGCCATGAAGATGATCCCAAAGCAGCGGCTGCGGGAAGGGTGAAGACGTTTCCCCCTCCCCGATCTCAGCTCTCCTTAATCTATGAAAGTGATCTTAGACTGCAACACGCACCCACATGACCCAAAGACCTGGTTAAAATGCAGATTCTGCTACCCCATGGATGAACTTTGAGGATATTTGTGCTTAGCGAAATCAGCCAATCACATAAGCACAAATATATATGAGGGACATAGACTATTCAAACTCAGAGAGACAGAAATAGAATGCTGGTTGCCAGGGGCTGGGGGGAGAGGGGATGGGAGTTATTGTTTAGTGGGTACAGAGTTTCAGTTTCATAAGATGAAGAGTTCTGTGGTGATGGTGCACAACCAGTAAAAGTTCCCAATGTCAATGACTCAGTGATTTAGGGGTGGGGCCTGAGATTCTGCACGTCTGTAAGACTCCCAGGTGAGGCCAAAACAATTTGGATCACACTTTGAGTTGCAAGCTACTACTACGCAGAGCCAGCTTCCTTCAGTTCCTTTGTAACAAGCCCAGCACCTGCTTTGCGTTAAAGCTGCGGTAACTATTCAAATGAAATGGAAATGGAATTGGACTCTAAGCCCTTTGAGAACTCTGACCTCCTCATTCAACTCTCAGAGAAGCTGCCAAGAAAGGCTCCATCACAAAAGACACAATCACAGCAAAATACTTCTATAGTCAGAAGTATTTTCTTGTCCTCTGAGGCTGGCCTCACACTAGAAGAGCGTCTCCAGCCCAATAGTTCATCTGGCCAGTTGCTATGGAGCTCTTAAACCGGGTTCCGCCTGCAGCTTTTCTTGGGTTAGCCTGTGAACAGGGGGGCCACCTCTGTGACGGTCCCTGCTTCTCTCCAGATCGTAGCACGGTAACGGGTGTACAGTAAATACTTGTTGAATGAAAATAGCTAACACATATAGAGTGCTAATGAAGCAATGTTCTGAGAATTTTATATGGTGTTTTATATTTGCCAAAGAAGGTTGTAAAAATACCTCCATCCTACATGTTCTTCTAACATGACTTTGATATCCCTCCCATTGAGGAGTGGAATGATGTCGCCTGCCCTGAACTTGGATGAACTCAGTATGGATCAAACGGGCACCTGCAGAGGAAAGTAAAGGACTATCACACAAGTTTGTGTATGCTTTATGATTGGAGGAAAGATCTCCCTAGAAGTGGAGTGTACCTGCTTCCTGTATCAGTCAATAATTGCCACGAAAGGGTCGTATGACAAACCCCCGCCAAGTGGATTTGCAGTACTTCATTCTCATGGATCTGTGACTTCACTGGCGGTTGGCTGAACCAGCCTGTGCTCCCCTGGGGTGGTATGGGTTGGCTGCACATGTCTCTTCTTTCCCCAGAGCCAGTGGGCTAGCCTAGGTGTATTCTCACGGCTCTGGCAAAGAGTCAGGAGATCAAGCCAAATCACACAAATGCTTTTTAATCCTCCCCCAGCATCGCATCTGCTTATATCCCAGTAATCAAAATAAACCTCATGGCTGAAACCAGAGTCAGGGGCTGGGGAAGAGAGGGAATATTTTTCACAAAATTCAGTCACATCCTTTTAAAAACGTTAACAAGAACCCTGGCCAGTGTGGCTCAGTTGGTTGGAGTCTCACCTCGTAACCAAAAGATTGTGGGTTTGATTCCCAGTCACGGCACATACATAGGTTGCAGGTTCGATACCCAGGTGCCGTGATTAGGGGGTGTGGGCGAGTACAGGAGGCAACCAGTTAATGTTTTTCTCTCTCCCTTTTTTCCCCTTCCCTCCTCTTTCTACAAAAGCAATGACAAAATATCCTCGGATAAGGATTTTTTTAAAAATTAACACATCTAGAGGTATTTAGAGATCTTCCACATACATGGTACCATTTTCTCAGTCCATTCAATACCCTGCATGCATTCCTTTCAAAGGCTACGGGTACTATGTCATATAAATGTGTCACTGCTCCCCAGCGCTGTAGCTTCCTATTATTGCTGCTGTAATTAATACATTGCAATAAACATCTATGCACACAAGTCTTGATGGACATTTCCTAATTATTTTCTTAGCATAACTTTCTAGAAGTAGAATTTCTGATCAAAGGTACTCAAAATTTTAAGGCTGTGGATGGGGCGTTAACGGCAGAGAGGGCTGTTGGAACTCCCTCCTGGCAAGGTTACACACTGGCTGGTCTTTAGAAGCAGAAACTCATATGCTAATTAAACTCTTCATTGCAAAAATATAAAAGTGGTTTTTAGCCTCAAGTGAGTTTGAGTAGCCTAAGCTAGTTTTACCTAGGACTGATCACCCAGGAAAATGAAAAACATGTTTTCCTGGGGAGAGAAATTCCATGCTGAGAGTTATACTCAGAGTCAACACACACAATACTTCGTAGAGCACGATGAAGGAGTATAGAAGCTTAGCACATGCTTTATGCTCGGCAGGACTATTTTTTGTAACAGAATTGATGACTAAACCGCACTTGGGAGTAAGATGTATGACATTTGTTTTTAAAAATGAAATTGAATATCTGGGTCTCCACTGTCAATGTTGGTGAGAAGCCCAAATCAGTCCGTTTGAGAGGCTTCACACACATATGCACACACACTCCCTGTCCCCAGCCAGGGCTACCATATCTATGGTGCTCCGGGTGCACACTGAACAACTGCAGGGGGAGTTACACCACAGACTAGGATATGAATGGTTCCTTCTGGAAATGTTGTAACACAGTGCAGTGCCCTCCACCTCACCCACTTAGATGGGACAGGAACTGCGGGGTTTCTGATTGGCAGGAAATTGGAGGAGTGGCGGGTCTTTGGCTCACGTGGTCCCTGATGCTCTTGCTCCTTGCCCGTGTCCATTGAAGGGGGGTACCTCTACGGGCAGTGGTGAGGGTAGCTTCCGTTTCTCCCGGCCCAGCTCAGCCATGGGGATTTTCCCTGACACTCTCAAGGTGAAAACACTTAGAGCCTCGTCCTCACAGGCATCCAGTCACCCAGCCACCTCCACCCCTCATCCGGCTCCCTCAGGAAGGTATGTTAGAACAGACCCAGGTTCTAAATACCTGCAAAGTGGTGATGCTCTCTTTCACTCTTGAAGCTCATGGCCACCACCTCCTGTCCCTCGGATGCTACAAGTTAATCCCCTTGGTGAGTCTAAGCAGGGGTTGAAAACTCAGATGCTTCCAAGAACAGATCGGTCCATAAATGAGTGATGCAAGTGGTACAAGACCTTGGTAAATGGTGGGAACCGCGGTAAACGCGGAAGGACACGACGCGCGACGTATTGAAAAGGGACCAGTGTGACTCGGAAAGTAGGGGCCCAGGGATGCAAATCCTTGAGGTTTTTAAGAGAACCCAGAAATTTAGATTTTTCATGGGAAATCTCCCACTTTTTAAAAATTGCAACTAATATTTAAAATTCATATAAAATACTTCCAGGTCAAATACAAGACATCCTGAGCTGCCAGGTTATTGTGGCCCGTGTCTCAGAAAACAAAGGGGGAGGCCATCCCGCCAGGCAGCTTCCCTCTTTCCCCCTACAGAAAACACACAAAAAGGCTGTTAACTCTCTCTGGGGTGAAAGGAAGTCAGACTTCCAGGACACAAAGGCCACCTTCTCTCCCGGGAGGGAGACAGGAGGGGGTGGGGGAAATACTTTTCATTCTTTCTGGAGGAGCCAAGGAGAAACAACTCCTTTCTCAGCCAATGGGGTTAATAGAGTACATTACAGTCTTGATAATTTGCATGGCTATTAGTTGGAGAGTCAGACATAAATAACTACGTGTAATAATTACATGGTAGCATTCAGACAGACCCAGAGCACGAGCCAGCCAGTCTAGGGGCACAGAGCACATAGTCGCCCCGAAGTGGGGATGCCAGCTGTGCTGGTGGGTCCTGGAGGCAGCTGGATGGGAGGCTGGGTACAGACCTCAGCGTGAGGCGGAGACACATTTGGTTCTCGTTCTTTAGGAATGAAGGGCCAGCCAAGGCTTTCTATCAGGGGTGTGGCGTGGCCGAGGCTACAGTCCTGAGAGTCATCTTGCCGACCAAGGCTTGTGTCAGGGTGGCTTAGGAGGGAAAGAAGGGGATGGAAGTGGGAAGACCGGTTCAGAAGCTGTGGAAGCTGTCCAGGTATGAGCTAAGGGCTGACGTGGGTGTGGGTGGGGAGAAAGGAAGGGGCAGTCACGGGCACTGTTACAAAGAATGATTGGCAGGAAGTGAGACACCAGGGAGGGGAAGCAATCGAGATCAAAATCTGGGCGGCTTTGCTCGCCCTTCTCTCCCAGCTCCCTCAGGAGCGTGACGGGGGGAAAGTGACGGTTCCAAATGAAGAGGTGTCTAAATTTTTATGCTCACCGTCACCAAAACACGTAGAATGGAACAGGTTGTCCCCCTCCCAAACTGACCGTACTGTGGAACTCTGTGGTTCTAACACGTACAGTTGTTCACATTTTAATCTCCCTGACATCAGGATACATCTAACAACTCCTGGTGTGCCGGGCTGTAAACGGTGGGTGTTATGTTCCCACAAAATTCAGACGTTGGAGTCCTAACGCCCAGGTACCTCAGAATGTGTCTGTGTTTGGAGACAGGGTCTTTAAAGAGGTGATGATGTCTTAACGGAGGTCTTCAGGGTAGGCCCTCATTCAGTAGGACGGGTGCCCTTAAAGAAAAGGAGATTAAGACACAGAGTCACAGCGAAGGAAAAGCTTATTACAAAGACACAGGGAGCACACAGCCAAGGAGAGGGGTCTCCAGAAGAAACCCATATAGCTTGATCTTGAACGTCTAGCCTCGGGACCACAAGACAACAAATCTTTGTTGTTTAAACTACTCAGGCTGTGGTGTTTTGCAATGGTAGGCCTAGCAAACGAATACGGTGGAGTTTTTTCTTTCTTAATGGTACATGGCATGGTGGTGTATTGGAAAATTGATACCGTCTAAGCATCTGAGAGTCTATGAGTTAAAGTACTTCACCCTTTTCCTTTTTGTGGCTTATTGTCTTTGTTCACATAAACTCCACTCTGATTAAGGTAACTATATAAGTTGTCATCCAAACTGGGATAATTTTAAGAGTGAAAAGGGAAGAGTTCCTCTTAGTAATTACTCAGGGACGGTGGGGATAAGCTGGCACTGTCCTAGCTGTGTGGACGTCCTGCAACCCTCTCTAACCCATTTGAGAATGTTCAGAGGCAAGCATGCCATTCATCTCAGAGGTCACCTCATCCCCAGGTTTCTCTCTGAGCGCCACGCCCCAGGCCACCATCTGCCCTAATGACAGCACAAATGATATCACCCCCAGAAACAGAAAAGCCAGGAGCTCTTTGGTGACACACGTAGCCCGGAATGCAGGACGGGTCTTATTTAAACACCAGAAAAAATATCTTGGTGGCGTAATTGGACAAGCTCCCCGAAGGCCCTGATGTCTCAAGCACATCTTTCCCAAGCGATCTGCCACAGTGCGGGGGATTCCCACAGGGCTTCCTCTTTTGACTTAATGCCTCAGGAAGTCTTATAAAAACGTGAAAGCAAAAAAATTACCCATGAAAAGTGACAATACATCAAGTATTAAACCTTAACTTGCACAGGCCAGTCGGGGAAAACCAGTGACGGGGCACTACCACGTGTTTTCTACAGAGAGTACCTCATCTCACTTAATTCTTGCAGCAAACCCAGTAGGGTAAATGTTACTGTCGCATTTTTCACAGGAGGAAACTAGGACTCAGAGAGATTAAGTGGCCTGCTGCAAGACCATCCAGCTACTGAAAGGGGGAGCTAGGATTCTCCTGCAGGCTCGCTGACGCTGAAGCTGAATCTTTCCTGCTCTGCCGTCCAGTGTCCTTCCATCCTTTCTTTCCTTTCCTTTCTTCCTTAACTAATTTTTGTATGTTTACCCAGCTGGCAAATATTTTATATATTTATCAGGTTTAGTGCTTCATAATAAATAAGGGCTAGGAGGAAAGGTGGAGAAGCAAATGGAACGAGCTGAAAATGAGAGACGAAGGGACACGTTTTCTGGTTCTGCCTAATGCTGGCCCTGTATTTTGCAAGAATCTAGTTTCAATAGATTGGTACTCAATTGAAGAAGACAGGCAAACACTGGCCATGGTTTCCTTTCCATTCGGAAGGCAATTATTTTATACTTGATGGTTTAAATGTTATCAGGGTTATAAGAAGCCCAGAAAAAGACATGCAGAGCACCAATTGGCCACTTTAACACAACTTCAGCTTGTAAAACTGGACAGAATTACTTCCCCCCCCCCCATACCCATGCTCTAGTACAGCAATGTTTTTATTCTATTTCAGAGTTACAGATGCTGATAATAAAATGCTAGGGTGGAAATCAAAATAGATATCTGGAAATGCAAAATAAGGGTTTTTCTATAGCAAGGAAAATCTCCCATTATGCTACATGTTAACTCTGGAACAAAACTGTCAAATGCCTCTCATATCATATGTGTTATATAGTACTGCACTTCCTAATGTACCCCTGTTTCAGAACCCCTCAACTTTTGTCACTGGCATAAATCCACATTTAGTGTTCTCTCTCTTGCTTATTGAGCTTATTGAAAAAAAATTTCCACTTTGCTCATTCTTCAGTGACTATATTGAAAGAAATAAGGTCATGCATTCAGATGAAGACAATACAGGCATTGTGGTTGTTTAAAAATATATATTAAAGTAAATGTAATATATATATATAGCAATAATAGTTAACAACAAAGACAAATCATGACACCTTTGAACTGTCTTTTCCTTTTGGAATTTAGTTGGAGCCCAGAGCCCTATTACTTGGAGGCAACTGGACGGAAACACTGGCAGATCCACATGGATTTTCAGGCCCCAGGCATCCTAATGTAAAGCCAATGGTGTGGCAGGCACTCTCTAAATGCTCACCAATGCTGCTGGAGAGGAAGGAAGGAAGGAAGGAAGGAAGGAAAGAAGGAAGGGACATATTTCCTGGAAGAACCTAATTTTCATTTGTAATGGCTAGGAAAACCTGAAGAAGCAAAACCCAAACCAGATTTGATTGAAAATCAGGCAACTTTGAGTCACCCAGGGCTTAATCACCAGCCCATGTGGTGCTCAGGCCTCACTCCCACATCCCCTAATTTCTTCCTTCCCATGGGGCACATCACTGCTCATTACCACCTTTACCAGATGGCAGGCCCTGAGAACGGAAACTCAACTCAGGAATTTATTTTTTGGTATTTCAGCAGCTCTGGAATCTCCCAGTGAGGAAGAAGGCTAAAATGAATGGCTAGAATCAGTTATTTGGATTATCTCAAGTTTCCACGTACACATTCCTGATTAGCTGGGTGTGTACTGAGAAGTGGATCTTATGAAGAAAGTTTCCCTATTTTAAGTGACTGGAGAAGCGGGACCTGCATAACAGAAGGCTGCACAGGAGTGACAGTGACATAGAACAAGAGTTGACATTAGGACCTTCCAGTCAACTCCCACTACAGGAGATGGGTCAATCTGACGACTTGTGGCAGCTTTGCACCAAAGTTATCAAATTTTACCCTATTTTCTTCATGTCTTGGAGTTAACCTTTTGACAGTTGGTGGGCATCACAGACAGAGGTGGGTGATGAGGATAATGGATAATGACCCAGGCAAAATCTTAAATTTAAGATCTTTGGGTTTTAAAGCATTTTTTCCAAAGAAAATAGCAGTCTACCGAAATATTTCTGTGGAGTACAGGGTAACCCCACTAACTGAAAGTGAAGTATTCCCGTGAAATCTTTTGTAAGTTGAAATGGCATAAAGCAAAGAAGCAATTACCATTTAAATTAACGGAAACATTTTTTGCGTGTTCACAGACCCAGAAAATAACCTACAAAATTATACCAACAGGTTTAATTATGTCCAGTTTTACACTAAGCACACCACCCTTATAAGCTCTCTGAGGCTTTTCTCATACTTTAGGACACATCTTGCCAGGGGATGCACAGGCTAAATGGAGATGAAGCACAGACACTCACAGACACAGTTCAGAGCCAGGGCGGCTTGATGCTGAGAAGCGCGGAGCGTGGTTCCCAGGAAGAAGCGGCGGGGCTGCTCTCCCGGCTTCAGGTGCCTGCTGCCTCTGTCGCTGCAGACAATGGGCCCCGTTTTCGCTTTTCACCTTTCCCCATAAAAACGAAAATCCTCTTCAGATGTCATTGGGTTCGTGAACACAGGTACAAATGTAGGTTTTGCACAAAAGTAAAGTGTTAATGTGAACTTTAGAAAAGCGGGGGATCCGTGTACTGGATATTAGTGAAACTATAGTTTGAATTCTGAGATCCAATTTTCCATTTTTGTAAAGACGTGAGCTTGGCCTCATTAACTCTGATATTTTGTTAGGGCGTGTGTGGCTAATTTTTACTGTCTTTGTAAGGTTAGGGCGGGGGGACCATGTGTTCAAAGACGGGACAAATTAAACCTTCCTCCTCACCCTCAATTTGGTGCCACGGAAAACTTGAAGAAAAAGGAAAGTAGGAATCTGGGTAAGTAGAAAAAGGCAGACGATTTTCCTACTTGCCTGTCTTTACCTTCAGTTACACTCACAACCAAACAGCTTGGTCCAGGCGCAGAGACTCAGCCCTCCCCTTCTGGCGCTCCTCATTGTCAGTTCCCAATGGACTTTGGAATGAAGTCCTTGGCATCAGACTGCCCCACCTTTATCCTAAGCCCCGGTTTACATCCATGCTGACCACTCCAGAGGTAGGCTCCTGGCTTCTGGGGAAGGAAGTCATTGACTTCTCAGAGGGCAAAGGCTGCACCAGTTTGGGAAGAATGGTGAGGAGGGGTTGGGAGGGGGTGGGGAGAAGGGGGCAGGGAACTCTGGACCTCAGCACCCTTGCTGTGGGGGCGAGGCCACTGACCCCTCATCTCCAGCATGAGTTGTGGATAGAAATCTCAGCCCATAACTCTGCTAAAACACAAACTCAACTTAATTTTAAAAACAACTCACTAATTTCTATTTTAAGTTTCCATTCTTCCTAGACTGGCGGAAGCTCAGTCTTAATCAAGTTTTTGCCTTTCCTGGTACAGCTCATGTAGGGTCAAGACACTGAAGGGTTTCACTGGGTCCTGGCTCATTACTTGGGTCACTGAACACCGCACTGTCCCACTGGGTCCTGTGCTGGGGGGAGGCCTCATGCTGCTGGTTCTGTGCCTTGTCATGGGGTAGAAATTTCTGAGACACTAGAGCTGTTCAGCCTGGACACCCCGGGGCCGGTTTCTCTGTGGGGTCTTGCCAACTATGAGGGTGTCAAATGGGAGCAAGGTACAGGTGCCCCCAGTCCTCAGGTTTCACAAACTTCTTTAGGGGTTTGCTGCCACCAGACTCACCCGTGATTTCCTCTCTCCAGCCCTGGAATAAATCTTCCCTCAAACATCAGTTCTCTCTCTTTTGCTCAGACAAACAGTAGTCTTGCTTCTGGAGCTCCAGCAGGGAAGATACCTTTGTTTCTGCTCTGCCCAGACACATCCCTTCCCTGGGGGCAATGAGCTAACAAGCCTGGATTGGTGGTGAGGGGTGGGATGAAAAGATTGTTATCTCAGAAATATTAACCCACTCTGATAGCAGAGACATTCACTTGGTTGATTCCTCTTTTCTCCAAGGGCAAGGGCACCTGGGTGTTTATCTTGGTTTGTGTCCTTAGTAAATTCCACAACAAAATAAACCAGAACTCTTAGGGTCTGGTTCCTAGTAAAGGAAGCCCTGAAATCCAGAGGGCTTATAACTTTACCCCATTGCCTTAGGGAAGGGGAGGGGGAGGTCCCTGAGTTCTGGGGAGTTGCCAAGCCAACTGCTACTCTCCCAGGAGCAAGTCGAAAGGTACGGATGGAGCCTGTAGGTGCAGATCCTCCGCCCTCCCCCCACAGCCACTACAATGCTACAAGGAAGTGGTGGGGGTGGGGCCGGGAGCATCAGGGATCTGCATTTAATAAGCGTTCCCTACCAATTTTTTATGACCTTGGTGACAGGTTTATTACACTGAGGATAGAAATTTTAGTTGGGACAAGGAGTTCCCCGGAGGAAAGGACCCACAGTTGTCCACTGAATACCGAGTGTGTGAATAAATTAAAATGTGCTTAAATTCCATTCCTTAAAGCGGCTGTCAGCAGCAGCTGCGGCGAGCGCTCGCTGGTGTTCTTTAGGTATCTCGTTGAACGGCGTCACAGAAGTTCTGTCCGTTTACTTAAACATGCACGGCAGCAAGACACAACAGACAGAAAAATTTAGACCGAAGGAATAAATATAACTCAGATAAACGTCTCAGATTTTGGCAGGCAAGACAGCCAAGTAATAATGCGTTTCGGATTAATTTTTTAAAAGGGAAAACAAATTAGTGACGGTAAATATCATTTGCTAGATAAGATCTCTCAAAACATGGGAGAAAAATGATCACAGATAGTTATTAGTGATTCACGGAAAGTCTATTATTTAAAGTTGGCTACTTGGGCACAAGGAGCAAGTATTTGCCTTTTTATGTTGACCTTAAAAGTATTGATATATTTGAATAAAAATTAGACTGACAGTTAATCAGTGCTGACATCCAAGGTTTGCTTGAGGCTGGAACTAACTGAAGTGGCTGATCTATGATGCAGAATCCAACCTGAGCCTCACCAACACTTCTGGAAGGTTTAGAGGCTGCGGTATCAGCAGGTCTTCCTGGCACTGGGTCTCTTGGCCTCTGAGCTGACTGAGGAGTTGGCACTGCTCAGTTACCCACTGTTTGATTTTACTTATTCAGTTGCGGACATATTTAAGGAGGGCAGATGTCCTGACTGAGACTGTCTCCCTGAATTCACCTGAAATACCTCTGCAAAGTTTGCTTCCAGAGTACCAATTTGGGTCAGGCACATTTTTATATAAAGATCCTTTTCTCCTGGGACCCCACCAAGGGAGGGTGGTCACCAGTGAAGGAAGGAAGAGATAGCCAGAGGGTTCTTGTGTCTTATAGCTGGACAGGTCCTTAGCTTTCATCTGACCCAAACCCCTCAACTGACGGATCTGGGAACAGGGTGAGTAGTATTCACCGGCCCATTACCCCTGGCCAGGCTTCAGATTCATGTCTCCCAACTTAAATCTAAAGCTCTGTCCACCCCATCATGGTTTCCTAAACCAAGGTCCTCTCAATACCGGTTCTGCATGATAACAGATGCCTCTCAACCCTGAAAAACTTTCTGTGATGAAAATCTGGTCGAAACAAATTTAAACAGGCTGCCTTTTTTTTTTTTTTAATCTCCTACAAGTGTTCTCAGAACATTAAAAATATTAATATACATTGAAAATTGCTGAGGAAAAACAACAACCTTTAAAATGTTAGAAAATTTTATGATTTTATGCACACAGCACGTGTTTTTTCTTTAACTAGTTTCTAGAAGAGCCGGTAAGAACCAGTTCATCATGTTAAACGCAATCTGTTTCACAAGCTGAGGGCTCGTTCTATGGATTCCAGGGATACAATTTTCATGAAATACTTGCAGATAGCTGGTGGTATGGGAAATCAAAGGAAAGGGGGCCTTTTCTTCTAGGTAACCTTGCGCTGTAGTTCCCCTCTCTGCCCCGTGGCGCGCTATTTTCACCAAATTCCAGACCAGAAAAGCTGGAGTGTGAATGACTCAGGGCTAGGGTAGGTGAGTGAGGTGCTAGGCACATAATTCGAGGTACTCACTTTCTGAGTTGTCAAATGCTAACCCTGCACTTACCTGAATCTAAGAGTAAGTGCCTCCTTAAGTCATGCACCCAAAGCTCCCCTCCCTCGTACCCCAGTCCTCGGCTGTGTGGTATATACCGTGGGGCACTGAGTGTGGTCACTAGAAAAATGGGTTCACTGGGAGTGGGTAACTAACTGTGTTGGGTCAATCACACTCTGCTGAATAAAGAAAAATCAGGCTGTCAAGCCAATTCCATGGGACACATGGGACTAGAGACATCAAGATGGCAGGAGGTTGCCCAGAGAACAGGCTGATCTGGGGACAGAATATCATCTATAAGAATGTGCTATCATTTTAAGAAGTGTTCTGTGGCACAGAAAACCCATCAGCGGAGAGGGGATGGGAGTATAAATACCTGAGTCATCAGGGAAGGGGCGGGGCTAAACGGAAAGAATGACTGTGTGAGGGTGGGAGAAAGCATGGACAAAAACAGGCTTCCTGATGCTCAAAACTTGGCTCACAGAAGAGACACAGGGTCTTACGAGGCTATTTTTATGGATTCAATAGGGGAAGTCTCCTCCAATGCCTGGATGACTCAGAAGCGGGCACTGTACATAGATTTTATTAGATAACCTCCAAGGTTTATTTCTGTAAACTAGAATTTAGCACTTTGCATTTGCAAAGCAATTAATAGTGTATGTGTTAGTTAATATCCCATTTTGGGTTCCAGAGCAATATTTTGTTACTTAAAAATTAATAGCACTATCACAAAGGGCTTGTAAAAAGAGATCTATTACTCCAATAGGCAATTCCGTACAAAGCTAAGTTTTTATTTGCCGTTACTTTAATTACTTAGATATTATTTTATATGTTTTCATTATTTTAAAGTGCCTTGGGAGTGTGAAATATGTCTTACAGATAATGTATTCTGTTTTAGCCAGAACAGCCTAATCATAAGTAGCTGTAGATTAATGCATTTATCACTTAAAATTTCTTTTTAATGCTCTGTAAGCAAGTGAAATTGATGTCTCAGAGAAGACAGATACCTCCCATGCCATGGAACTCCTCCTCAGCGAATATTTCTTTATTGGATTACGAACATTCCTGGAAAGGAGAAGAATGAAGCTAACAATATGTAGAGCGTACAGCAGCATGACAAACATTAGTTAAGATCTAGTGCTGAGAAAATAGTGCACATCCTTTGGATATGGAATATCTATTTTAAACTAAATTGGGTCTTAAAATTCTACGTGCACAGATTCTTCTTCATTTCCTCCTGGGTGGGTTGGTGTCACTGTTCTGCAGAGGTGGCAATGTTTCAGGGAGGGTTGAAAACGTCCGCGGAGCCACGTGGTTTTCCCTCAGCCGGCAAACTCCGGAGATAGGTGTGACTCACGGTCATGATCCCTGGATGAGGGTTTTTAAAAATAACCTATAGCCTCTATTTTTAGCGGACCTGCCAAGCTGCAGTGCTGCGGGCTCCCTCTTTTACTGAAAGTAATTAACATCCTCTAATCCCCGGGGAGACGAATATCACTGAAGTTCCCCGTGTGGAAACAAACAGGCGCTGTCTTAATGGGTGGGCACACTCCTGTAACAAAGGCAGCCACCCTCATGCCCTTGCCTGCCCTGGGAGAGGCAGTTATCTCCAAAAGGATCAAATCATTCCGAGAAAAGCAACTAGTTTAAAAGTTCTAAGAGTTATAAATAAAGGGGGACTGAAGCAAAAAAAAAAAAAAAAAAAAAAAAAGGGTTTCAAAAGCAGCTGGGGCCTTTCTTTTCAAACAAGACTTTCCCCAGTGACTTGAGTTCATTTGTTATTCAACTCAACTTCCCAGTCAATGCTAAAGGTTTGAAAGATTTTGGCAGGTTTCAGTGGAATAATTTGTGCTGTAATAGAAAGACCAGAGGGCAAATTAGACAAATCCATTGTCAGTCAACCAAGGTTTTACAAAATTAGAGAGCCTGTGGTTTGAGAAGAGAGAATACAGACCAGTGGGATTGTGTCATTCAGGATGTCTCTTCAATAGACCGAGACTCTTGGTCCAGCTGACAGACACCCAGGTGTGTGGCTCTGTCCAGACCCCAATTTCACACCTCCATAAACAGAGTCATGGTGTCATGGCTGTGGTGGACGTGTCTCTGCATGTACCCATTTTCAGTGAAGTTTGTTAAGATGTTACAGGGGCTGCCCTGGTGGGCGTGGCTCAGTTGGCTGCGAGTCATCCTGCAAAGTGAAAGGTTGCCAGCGGGTAGGATTCCCAGTCAGGACACATGCCTTGTAACTCCCTTGTTGCGGGGCGTGCAAGAGGCAGCCAACAGACATTTCTCTCACACATCGATGTTTCTCTCCTTCTCTTTCTCCCTCTCTTCCCCTCTCTCTAAAAGTTAATAAGCAAAATCTTAAATTAAAAACAAAAGATTTACAGAGGCTATCCATTTGGAAATGTTTGTTGGTTTAAAACCTTCTTCGAAGATGATCTTAAGCAAGGTTACTATTTGTTGCACAAGTTATGTGTTTAATAAATGGGAATCCTTGTTTTTCTTAACATTTTACCATTTTTTTCATTAGTTTCTAATTGCTTCACTATGCTGCTGCTTTTCTTAAATCAATTTTTATTATTTGGTAGAGAGCATTCTCTAGCAATGCTTTCCAACAGGGTTTGTGAATGGCACATTTTCTGAGTTCTTGCTTGTATGAAATGCCCATATTTGTTTCCCATGTGAATATTTTCACTTCGAATCTGTGTTCACCTCTTCCCATGAGAATTTTAAAGATCTAGCTTCACTCTCTTCTCCCATCAACTATTACTGATGAGAAGCACGAGGTCAGTGTGTACTGGTCCCCCTTCCCCTCCACTCACCATGTATAATTTGCTTTTCTCTTGGGAAGATTTAGGACTTTCCTTTTGTCCTTGATATTCTAAAATTTCACCATGATGTCACCACTATGCATGCAGCATTTTTCTTTTTTTCTGCTTGAGTCTTTTTGGGCACTTTTGTTCTGAGGACTCCTGTATTCCATTAACTTTGGACATTCTTTTATTATCTTTCAAAGTATGTTCTCCTATTTATCCTCTTTGTCCTCTCATTCAGAAAAAGTTATTGGGTGGATGTAGAAACTTATGAAATTATTTTCCATGTCCCTAACTTTTCTTTCCTAGCTTTTCTCTCTTTTCAAGAACTTCCTCAGTTTAATCTTCAAGTTTGCTAATTTGCCCTCTAGCTGTTCCCACTCTGCTATTTTACCTCTCTACTTTTTTGGTAAATTGCAGTGATCAGAAACAATTTTCAAGACCTGCATTTGATTCAGCAGGTGCAATACCTGCTTCCATGTCTGTGGCAACACTGGTAAACTTCCTCTAGAGTCCTCTTCTCTATTTTTCAATTAACTTCACTTTCTCAGATACTTGTTCGTTCATTTGTTAATGTGTTCATGGTGATCACTACTGTTGTGAGCTTGAAGCAGGAACTGGCAGAACTCCATCTACCTGCCCCCGAATCCCTCTACTACTGTCGTCTCAGCAGGCTCCCAAGGCTTTTACCCCCAGCAGCCAGCGTCTGGGCCTCTGTCCCAGGCCAGGCCTCTGCCTGCCAGACTGCACTTTGCACACCAAGACCCAGAAGTGCCTTGCAGCTTATGTGCCTGGGAACAGTTTGTGTACTCAGGGATACAGGGAATATAAATCTTTCCGGTCCCTAATCCTTTGGTAGGGATACCTCTGAGGTGTACTATCTCCAAAGCTCCCCACATTAAGCCAAAATCACCCTCCAAAGGCCTCTGTGTGTTATTATGCCCTTGCTTGATGGTCTCCTCCCTTCCTGGTCCCACTTCCCCACTCTCTTACCCACACTTCCTCGGAATATTTTCTAAGAGATCAACTTCCCACAGATCTTTATGTCAGAGGCTGTTCCTAAGCACCCAGACTGCGTTATCTCTAAGTGCAGGCCCTCTGGGTCCTCAGTGAGTACTGTATCTGTTTATCACGGTTTGGGGCCCATGAGTAGGGGAGGGGCTAAAAGGGATGCTTACATCCACCTATAAATGGATGTATAACATAAGATATATGAGTGTATTCACAATCCAGCTTTCCAGTCCTAGATTCACTGAAAATAGCGAGCAACAGGCAGAGAGGGGAACTGAAGTAGAAGATTACCTACCTAAAAGTAGGCGCAAGGCCCCCTTTTCTTCAATTTCCCTTACCACCATCTATTTGCAAGTATTTGATAAGAATTATATCCCTGGAACCATGAGAACAAACTCTCAACCTATGAAACAAATACCATATTTTGCCACGTTTAATATAATGTGCACTTTTGTACCCAAATTTTTGAGGAAAAAATAAGGGTGTGCATTGTACATGGGTATAATGATTACATACCATGGGTACAATAATGGGCATGATAATCCTGTGTATAATGCACATAAAACATGGCAAAATACGGTAGTATTTAACGTGATCTTTTCAGTCTTTTCCCGAGATTTGGAGGGGGAAGCTGGACCCAGTCAGCCTGCCTTCTTGGCCCAATCTCCATAAACATCTATTCAGCCTTTGATTTTTGTTTTTGTTTGCTTTTTAAATCAAAATCCAAAGCTACAAAAGCTGAGTGATGCAAAAAGTATTCGTTCCTGACGAGGCAATTTTCTATCCTTTGGAGCGTAACAACAAATTCAGCTGCAAATCTTGAGCTGCTAAACATCAGCTTGGAAGTCAGTCAGTCATTCCATTATTGAGTTTTATTGTGTGTCTGGCACTGAACACACAATAGAGAGCAAAGCTGCCCCCCGCTCACAGCTACTCACAGGGAAGGATGGCTTGCTTTCGGCCTGCTCATATTCTTATATACACGTGCACACACAGGCATGCACTCCCTACCACCATCTCCTTTCCCATCCCATTTGGAAAACAATTTGGCAACTTGTATCAAAAGTTCTAACATAGGTACTCCCTTCAAAACAGGAATCTCTCACTTAGACAATTTCTCTTAAGGAAGTTATCTGAAAGAAGAAAAAGAAAAAAATATATATGTAAAAATGTTTATGCTCATAAGCATGAAAATTGATTAAACAACCTAAATGTGTAACAGGGAGAAGGATAAATATTGGATGAGCAATAATGCAGAAACTGAAAATTATAACGGTCAAGACTACGGTTATCATGTGACTTCTGGCCAAGACAACAGTGTAGGCAGACATGGCTCACCTCTTCGCACAACCACATCATAATTACAACTACAATATAGAACAGCCGTCACTCAGAACTGTCAGAAACTGAGTTGAATGGAGGCCTGACATCTGGAATCAAAGAAACCACATCCATCCAGACTGGTAGGGGGGTTGTAGATGTGGAATGAGCTGGTCCCACATCTATGTGTGGTGGATAAAATTCAGGAGGGATATCTTGGGAGCGAGGAGTCCCACACCAGGCCCCACAGTCCAGGGCTCCAGTGCTGGGAAGAAAAGTCCTTACAACTTCTGGCTGCAAAAACCAGTGGGGATTGAGTTGGTGGAAGAAACTTCTGTAGCCCCAAGTAGTTCCTCTTAAAGAACCCACACATGGACTCGCCTACTTAGACTCACTCCCTTTGAGCTCCAGCATTGACGTAGCAGCTTGAAAGGCACCAGGGGTATACTGGTAGAGGCTGAAGTGCCTGGCATCAGGGAAGGCAGAGGCATTGTCCCTTTTCTGAACCCTCCCCATAGCCAGCAAGCTGGTGTCATATCTGAGACCTCATCAACCTGGCTAACACTATTTGCCCTTCCCTGGAGGTCTCCAGAGACTCCACCCCACCCAAATTATGGGCCCACCAAAACCGCTTTTCCAAGCTGCCTTTCCATGGTCTTGGCTCATGCTTCACAACTTCCGAATTCCTATCAAACAGGCAATAGCCTCAGCAAGCCTCATGCCCTGCACTAGCAGCAACCAGCCTAGATTCGCAGCTCGGCTTTGCCTGGGAATCTCTAAGACCAGCACAAGTAGCAGCCCTCTCAGATTGTTTCATAGCTCAGGCAGGGTCACCCAGGGCAAAACATAGGTGGGGTTGACCTTGCCTTGCACCACCCGGGAAACCCCAGAACCTGTGTACCCAGTAGGCAGCTACAGACCATGTTGGAGTACCACCACGCTGCCCCTGTACAGCTGATCCTCCATGGCAGGCAAAGGGTTGGGGTCAGTGGTCATAGCTGGTCTTTGCAGCTGACTGGCCTGGGTAAATCCTTCCCATTGACCTGCCAACAGCAATCAAGGCTCAACTGCAAGAGGAGGGTGTACTCAGTCCACACAAAGGGTTCGCCTTGAGGACCCAGCTTGGGTGGTAGGGGAGGCTGTGCCAACTGGACCCTACAAGACATCTACTACATTAGGCCACACTACCAAGACATGGAGTCAAAACAGCTCTACCTAATACATAGAAACAAACACGGGGGGCTGTCAAAATGAGGAGACAAAGAAACATGGCCCAAATGAAAGAACAGATCAAAACTCTAGAAAAACAACTAAACAAAAAATGGAGATAAGCAACCGATCAGATGCAGAGCTCAAAACACTGGTTATAAGGATGCTCAAGGAACTTAGTGAGGACCTCAGCAGCATAAAAAAGACCCAGTCAGAGACAGATACACTAATTAAAATAAAGAATAATTTACAGGGAAACAACAGTAGAGTTGATGAAGCGTAGAATCAAATCAATGATTCGGAACATAAGGAACCAAAAAACAATCAATCAGAACAGGAAAAAAAAATTTTAAAAATGAGGATAGTATGAGCAACCTCTGGGACAATTTCAAGCAGTCCAACATTTGCATCATAGGGGTGCCAGAAGGAGAAGAGAAAGAACAAGAAATTGGAAATCTATCTGAAAAAATAACGAAAGATAACTTCCCTAATTTGGTGAAGGAAATAGACATGCAAGTCCAGGAAGCACAGATAGTCCAAAACAAGATGCTAAGAGGCCCACTCCAAGACACCTCAAAATTAAAATGCCAAAGGTTAAAGATAAAGAGAGAATCTTAAAAACAGCAAGAGAAAAGAAGTTACTGTATTTTGCTGTGTATTGTGCACCCGTGTTTTGGTCCAAACTTTCAGGAAAAAAAATCTTTCATTTTAATTTTTTTATTCAATTATTTATTTATTTATATTTAGAAACAAAACTGATTATTGTATTCCAGGGCATTATTTTGCATATGGATATTGTTATTGCTTTCTAGAGTTACACTTTTAACACATAAGCATAAATAAAATAATTAAAAACATTTATACAGATATGGGATTAGTACTACCCATCTATAACATGCACCCTTATTTTTCCTTCAAAAATTTGGGCAAAATAGTACACATTATACACAGCAAAATATGGTAATTACCTACAGGGGAGTACCCATAAGACTGTCAGCTGATTTCTCTAAACAAACGTTGCAGGCCAGAAGGGATTGGCAACAAATATCCAAAGTCGTGAAAAGCAGGGACCTACAGCCCAGATTACTCCACCCAGCAAGGCTGTCATTTGGAATTGAAGGCAGATAAAGAGCTTCCCAGACAGGAAAAAACTAAGGGAGTCCATCATCACAAAATCATTATTAAATGAAATGTTAAAGGGACTTATTTAAGGAAAAGAAGAATATCAAAACTATGAACAATAAAATGGCAATAAATACGTACCTATCAACAACTGAGTCTAAAAAACAAACTAAGCAAACAAGAAGAACAGAGAAAGAATCATGGATATGGAAAGTGTTTTGATGGCTGCCAGATGGGAGGGGAGTGTGGGGGAATGGGTGAAGAGGCTAGGGGATTAAGAAGTATAAATAGGGCCTGGCTGGTGTGGTTCAGTGGATTAAGTGTCGGCCTGGGAACCAAAAGGTCGCCAGTTCAATTCCCAGTTGGGACACATGCCTGGGTTGCAGGCCATCTCCCCAGCAGAGGGCGCATGAGAGGCAACCACACATTGATGTTTCTCTTCCTCTTTCTCCCTCCCTACCCCCTCCCAAAAAATAAATAAATAAAATCTTTAAAAAAAAAGAAGTACAAATAGGTAGTCACAGAATAGCCATGGGGATATAAAGTACAGTATAGGAAATGGAGTAGCCAAAGAATGACCCATAAGTATGAACAATGGTGGTGGGATTTCCTGAGGGGGTGGGGGGTACTGGGTGGAAGGGGTGTAAAGGGTGATAAACTGGGACAACTGTAATAGCATAGTCAATAAAATACAATAAAAAAAAAGGCTATGGTTATCACAAAGTGCTTATTGTATTAAGTGAAAAGAGCTGACTGCTAATTTTTATATACAGTTGACTATGATCAATTATATAAAATACATGTGCCTGTGCATCCAGATTGAGGGGAATGTACTCTGACTAAAAATAAAAGTGGTGTTACTATCATAAGATTACAGGTGATTTTTCTTACTTCTGTTCTCAAGTGCTCTTTGTTTTCCTACCTAGATTTTTTAAAAGTTTGGCTATAAAAAGTGTTACCAAATGATCTTAGAGTTAAGAACCTGGAATGCTGTTCTTCTGAATCTAAGTCATTGTATGGCTGGCTTCTTCCTGGTACTCAGGTCCCAGATCCAAATCCCACTTCCCAGAGCCCTACATAATTACCCCTCACTATCAACTTTCAGTCATCCTCCCCACATTCTGGTTTGCTTTTCTTCAAGGCTGAAGAATTCTATCTAGAATTTTATCTTATCTTATTCATGCATTTGTTTACTTGGTTACCATTTGTCTCATTTCAGTAGACTGTAAGCCTCTGTTTCCTGTTTTTAGCTGGAGTCTTTAGTGCCAAATACCAGAGGCTATTTGCTAAATGAGTGTATTCATCCATTCATCCATCCCATTGTCTTGATTACCCTTCACATCATGGGCTAGAGTACCTTTTACGACCTGACCCTGGCTTCCTTGCTTCCTTTACTTCCGAGCCCTTCCAGCCTCAGATTTTAAACCCTAGTGATGCTGACTGCACCAGCTTCCCCTCAAACCCCATGCTGAGCCCATAGCCACATCTTCTCCCCTCTCACCATGCTGGTGCCTCTGCCCAGGAGGCTCCTTCCATCCCACTTCACCTGGCCAACTCTCCTTACTCATGGTTCAGCTCAGGTGTCACCTCCTCCCGCAGCTGACCCCCAGGATGCCTGTTGCTTGCCTCGATCACCATACTTTACAAAGCACTTTGTGTTGTGTCCCTGTCAGGCTGGGAGACCCTGAGAGTAAGGACAGTGTCTTATTCATCCTTATAATGACCTGCTTCCCAGCCAGTCTCTGGCATACAGCAGGTGCTCAGAAGATGTCAAACTGAAGTGAATTGCACTAGTGGGAGTGGGGGGTGTTAATGTGCTGGATGGTGTGGCATATTAACAAGAGTAACTAGAAATAAACAGATTATGAGAGGATAATTACTGCCAATCTCCCCGAGAGCAGAGATCACCAATTGGTTAATCTCTAAATGTTAACCAATTTTCCATAAAAATCCACATGTCTGGCTTCTCCTGAAAAATGAATAGTTCTGGCAGCAGGACAACAACTAATTGGAACTAAACAGAAGTGCTCTCCTGGTGACGTGGACCTACAATTGACAGTCGGCACAGTCCCCACTCACACCCATAGATGGCCTTTTCTGCGGTCTGCAGTTAATGTCTTAAGAAAAATTATGGAAATTTAGAAATAATACAATACATCATTTCAATGTCACATTAGAACATTGTCTATCAGGCCCTGTTGGGAATTATTTAATTCTCTAGGTTAGGCCAATATTGTAGCCACTAGCCACCTGTGGCTCTTCATACTTAAACTTTAATTATAATGAAATAAAATTAAAAATTCAGTTTCTCAGCCATCATAGCCAGATTTCAAGTGCTCTTTAGCCACAGGTGTGTAGTGGATACTGGATTGGACAGCACGGGTATAGAACATTCTGTCACTGTCGGAAGTTCTATTGGAGAACATTGGAGAGCTGTCTTTTGCTTAATTTTCCATTTGCTATTGATTAGAGTGAATCTGTGAAGTCATGTGCTAACGTCAAGATTTTTGTGCAAACAGATTTCTGTCTTTGGGAAAAGATAACCCCAAAGGTCGCAGTTTTATTGCCCATGGGGCATTACCTATTCAATTTGTCTCTAACTGAGCAAAGTTATTTCAGCCTGCCTTTGCTGACAGACTAAATAAACCTCTGTTTCTCAAGTTTTCCTTTGAATTAACTTCACTGTCCTGCTGGTTCCCTCATTAGTGAGCGTAGTGTGTTGAACAGTGGCTTCCGAAAAGATACACCAGGTCCCAATCCTTGGAACGGTGAATGTCTCCTCGTTGGGAAAAAGCGTCTTTGCAGACATAATTAAATTAAGAATCTTGAGATGAGATCATCCTAGATTAGCCCTGTGGGAATTAAGTCCAGTAATAAGTATTTTCTAGGAGAGAAGACATAGGAGGAGGTGATGTGGAAATGGTGGCAGAGAGCAGAGGGATATGTCTACAAGCCACGGAGGCAACGAAAAGCTAACATTCACTAGAAGCTGAGAGGCAAGGAAGGATTCTGTCTCAGAGCCTTTGGAGGGTCTACACTATGATTTGGGGCTTTTGGCCCTCCAGAAGCGTGAGAGAATAAATTTCTATTGGTTTAAGCCATCTGGTTTGTGGGCATCTGTTAACAGTAGCCCTAGGAAACGAATACAATCAGTTAAACAAACGTTTGGCATATGCTCATTTTTATATTTCTATGCCAGCCATGTTTTTGACTTTTAAAAAAATTTTGCTATGAAATTTGCCATCTATATTCCAGTTCATGCTAGTTTCCCCTCTCATAGTCTTACACCCTGTCTTTTTTTTAACGTTCCCAACTCTGACAGTGTTTGAGGCTCAGACGCAGCCCTTGACCTCAAGCCCCAACCCTGGAGGAAGAAATATTCCAGACACGTACAAATCACCGAGGGCAAGGTGAGTGCAGTGCCTGAGAGCACAGATTTGGGAGCCAGCCTCCTGGTTTGCATCCTGGCTCCGCCATGCTGTGTGCCATTTTGGACAATTTATTTGTCCTCTCTGATCCTTGGTTGCCTCACCTGTAAAATGGGGTAGTAATATTAACTACCTCATAGGACTTTTTATCTCCATTTGATGTATATAAAGATATGCATGGAGGGCTGAAGGAATTCACTGATGCCCTAGCCAGTGAATTAACATTTAAAATTTTATTTTATAATTGTCCTGTAAAAGAATAACCACAGCGCACTGTATTTTTATGTGTTCAAAGTGTTCACTTCCATGTCCACAATCTGTTTCCCAGGTTGGCCTCCTTGGGAAGTGGACTTGGAAACAGAGTTTTGCAGCTGGGTGCCCATCAGGGAGAACCCTTGGGACCAAAAACTATGGCAGGAGCAAAGAGCAGTGAGAGGTGCTCTTCCCTGAGGTGTGGCCCAGGCCTTTCAGCACTGTCCTGAGGAGAGCCCCTGTGGCCGGGTTGCTATACCCTGCCACCCTCCATCACTGGTGTGAGCTTTACCCTGGGTGAGGTGACTCTGCAGCTGAGATGGTCTCTGGAGGGGCTGCCAGCTAATGGTCCTCCTCCTATAGCAACAGGGCAATTGAAAGGGATCGGAGGGGTGAACCCCTGTGTCTACTGCACTCTGTAGTCCTCCTCCGGGGTGTCTTCATGTTTCACGATCCAGGGAATCTTGAAAAATGAGAGGCCCTGCCCCAGGGTGGGTTGACTGTGGATCGCCCTTGCTCTCCCTGGCTGTAAGTGACATTTCAGTGTTCTCTTCTTCCACCCACCCCTGTGCCCCTGCTGGCAGCATCCTCCAGCCTCTCCTCTCCTTTTCCCAGGTTGCCCTTGGTGCTGACTGTTATAAACGGGGAGAGCCGGGGGAAGGGAGAGACCGGATCTGAGCCCAAACCCAGGGCAGCTTTCCCTGGGACCGTCTGAGCTTGCTCCCTCCCAGTCCAGTGAGGTGTTCGGCGTGTGTCCCCATGGACAGGCCGCGCTCTGCAGGGGGGCTGCCTTTCAAATAACCCAAGCAGCTACTCTTTAAAAGCTGAAATTCCAAAGGGATTATTCCTGTCAGGGGAAAGGAATACAAGGAATCCACTTCTGTAAACATGAAACAAAGATCAGAATAGGGTTTAAAGGTAATGCTTAACTAAGCCACAGAAAGGCATGGAAGATTGTACTGTGTTCTGGGGTGGGTTTTCGTTTCTGATCCGTAGACGAGAGAAATGGTTGGGTGAGTGGCTGAAAGGTAGGATTTCAGCAGGTTGGAGAGGGCAGAGGTTTGAGCTGGAACAATCCCAAGCAGCCTGGTTGGCTTTGCCAAGAGGAGCAGAGGACTGTGAAGGGACCTGTGCACTTTTTCTCACGACAGCACGCCCACGTTGTCCCCTGAGTGCAAGGATGGAACCAGAGTGAGGCAGGGGTCGCCAAGGTTAGGGGTGAGCTTGCCTCTCTTTGGTATGGATGGAGGCTGGGTTCTAATCCTCATCTTGCCATGCAGTAAGTAGCCTGTGTGACCCCAGGGGAGTCACCGAACCTGGGCCTTGATTTTCTTATCTGTTCAATGGGGACAATACCCAGTGTATCAGTAATGGCCTTGTTTGCAGGTACAGAAATCAAGTCAGCCTAAATGAAACAAGAAGGGGAGGTACTGGAAGTCATGGTATCCCAGAGGTGGGGAAAATGGGTGAGAAGCGAAGATGCCCAGAAGACCAGGCAGAACCACGGGCAGAGACCACACAGCAGGAAGGGTATTCTTTGCATGTTGCAGTTCCCTTATGCAGTGTTGGATCCTTATATCGCTCACAGAGGCCCCCATGGGACTGGCCAGGCCAAGGCCACTCGCCCTCCTCCCTGGGGCTGCAGCTTCATTCAGAAGGAGGCCCTGATTGCCTGCACCCCACCTCGTACCACGACCACACAGTATGACAGACAATCCCCGGTACCAGTAAAGTAGGACCGATGCTGGACAGAATCACAAATAAAAATCGCCTCCAAATGGCCAGCGTGCCCACTCCTCTCTGGTTTTTATGAGACATGGTCTGGGATGTGCATAGCATAGTGTTTGGCAATAGTGAACGCTCAATAACTAGAAGTTGCTATTCATGGATTAATAAACTGGAGTGTATTCATAAAGTGGAATTTGATTGATCAAGCAAAGGAACCAACTACTAGTAAGACAACAGGAACGATTCTCCAGACATTAGGTTGAACAAAAGAAACCAGAACCAAAATGATACATACACACCGTATGATTCTTTACATGAAGTTCTAGAGGTTCTAGAGAAGTTCTAGAAGTTCTAGAAAAAAAACACGAGCTATAGAATCAAGGACAATGACTGCTCCTGGAACAGGGACACAGGGTTCAGAATTGCCAGGAAAGTGACATGAGGGAACTTTCAGGGGCGATGGAAATGTCCTGTATCTTGATTAAGGAGGTAGTTATTCAAGTGTAGGCATTTGTTAAAACTCACCAACACACGCATTCGAAGGCTGCGCATTTTAGTACATGTAAATTATAACTCAGATAAATGTTTTAAAATAGTGATATATTTATCATTAACTGATGCACAGTGCCTTCCCAGCCAAATGGCTTTGCCACCAATATCATTGTAATAAAAACATATCCGTAAAACAAATGATTTCACACTCAATCTAATACCCACAAGTTTCAAACATCATTTGAAATATCAATGAAGCATGAGAAAATTTTAAGGAGCTTGTCTTCATGGGTCAGGCTGTATTAGGGGGACGATCTCTTCCCAAATCCCTGAAACTGAGAACAAGCATGGGCAACACTTTCATAGCAAGTTGACAGGGTTTGACAACCAAGTGTGTGATGAGAGGGCTCATCTCCTTGGACAGGAAATAGATCAGGTTGGGTGTTGCTGAACTCCTATAATCGTCATCGTAGGGGACAATATCAGTCTGGATGGACTGGGGGGAAAGCAGTTTCAGAAGACTGTTCTACGCTGTTTTCCCAGGTTACAAGCCACTCATGGAAGGGCATCCCACCACCTGGCCCCCACCAGGGTTATGACCGCTTCAATGTGGCCACACGGAGCATGTTCAGAGAATCTTTGTGCATTTGTTTTTATTTTAGGTCTGAGGAAACTAGACAAATAAATCCACTTGCCAGGGTGAGGCTACTCCAGCCCTTAGGACCGTCCCCCACCCAGGAAAAGTCTACGCAAAGCAGGAAGTCTAGATGAAGCAGGTATTCTCTTGAGAGCCCAGAACAACTTTAGCTCAGACATTGTTCCAAGGCCAGTCATGACCTTCATGTCTTGCCAAATGCAGAGATGGCTAGTTGCCACCTACAATATTTCTTCTCTACTTACTCCTTACTTCCTCTTTACTTGCCCCTGTCTTTTTTTAATCTTTTGAAAATTGAACAAGCTTGAATAAACATTAGTCATATTATTCTATAGGCTTCACTTAGAGATTTATGAGATATATTTTTATGCCACTGTACCAACTGGATAATATCTCCTGTGTACATACAATATGATTGTCAAAGAGGACCTAGAGGTCAGGTAGTCCAACTCCGCCTTCACAGGGGAACATATCTTCTAACCTTTTAACATTGCCTATTATGTCCAGAAAACAAAATATTTTTAAATTTTCTTTTTCAATTATAGCTTATTATTTGATAGATATATTTTTTACCTTGTACACCTTCAATGTACACAATATGTATTTATCAATTTTATCACATTCAATATTATTTTGTATTCGTTCCAGGTGTACAGCACAGTGGTTAGACAATCATGTACTTCACACAGTGTTCCTCCTGGTATTTCCACGTCCCACCTGGCACCATACATGGTCATTACAATATTATTGACTACATTTCCTATGCTGTACTTTATATCCCTGTGACTATTTTGAAACCACCAATTTGTACTTCTGCACTCCTCCTTTATTACCCAGTCTTCTAACCCCTCTTCCCTCTGAACTTGCCCCTAATTTTAGCTGGACACCTTGTGACCAAAAATGAAAATATGATTTCCCTGCCACCCTTGCTGCTAGATGCGACTTGCATCTGGCCAATAAGATAAAATCTGTGGGACTTCCAGGAAGGGGGCTGTCTAACGGGAGCTGACTCAGCAGGGTAGAGACTCTTTTTGCCTTCTTTTCAGGCTTTCAATTTCAACAGCCTGCCTCAGGCCATGAGGCAACCTTGAGGTATGGAGCCCAGAAATATAGATGGAGTCTAGAGCCCACCTCTGCCACAGGACTTTCTTCACAGAAGGAAGAACTAGGCTTCTATCACTTTTAAGCCATTCCTGTCTTCGAAGTTTGTTTCATGCACCCCAGTCTCTTCCCAATGGATACATAAATCCAAGCTACCCTTTTCTCCTCCCACTGACAGTAATCCGTGAAGCAGCCTATCTGCCCTTCATCCTGGAGGTATTTTCATACTTTCCTCATCAATGAGGAAAGCAAACTGATAGAACAACAATCTGATTATACATCCTCTCAGGCATATTTGCGCTTAAAAGAGGACACCAGAAAACACAATGCTTCACTCACAAGAAGCATTATGGTACAAAGGTGAAAAAAAATTGGAACCTTGTCATTTTTCTGCATAGATCTAGATACATGCAGGGACTCTGTGAAGTGTATGAAGGGGTCCTCCAGCCTTTGGCAGCCACATGTAGGCACTTGGCCACAGTTATGAGAGGAGACATAAAAGCTAACTAGTTACTTTTAAGATCCAGGCAAACATGTGTTTGGAAAGGCTATAAATAAATGGCTGGTTGGAAAGAGACGTTATGCAAGTTCATTTTCCATAGGCTTTGGAAAGCATTTGCAAAGGGAAAGTCTATTTTCCAACTTATATGCAGGTTCACAAAACAACTGTTTCTCCTATCGAACTTAAAACAAACAAACAAACATGCTAGTCTTCTCCAGAATAATTACATAAAAGTTTGAACTCTTCTCTTAAAATGATAAAATATTTTACCGAATTAGTAAAACATTGCTTTTGAATAGAGAAGTTGAAAGTTCTAAGACTTACAAATGTTTAGAGAAATTTATTCTTTGAGAAGTAGCAGACAACTACAATAAAAGTCACCATTCCTTCAAATACCGTTTTCTGTTCTCCATGAACCATGAGTTTATTACTAACAAGTATGGTAAACTGAGCTTTTTTTTTATAGCTTTGTCCTTACCAATGATAACATTGTCTCCATAGTAAACTAACATTTCCCAAAAAGACACGCACTCGTATATAGGCGATCTCTCGCTCTTTCCCTCACAGAGTCAGTTTAATGTTGGGTTAAAAGGCTTTAGAGTATTCTAGATTATCCTATTGTAAAAAATTAATTATCAAGAGGTACTACATAATTCACTTCTAAGCACCTCTCAGTAAGACAATAGAACTTTTATCACGATTCTTTAGATGGATATGCAAACATATATGCCCACGCCCTTGCCTTGAGTCCCACTTGTTTGTATAAAGTTAACCTCCCACATTTGCTTTATGTTTATGAAACCAAGTTTATAAAATCAAGTTTCTCGGTGGTTGACATGCAGAAACTAATTTGCACACCTTGATAAAAGCAGATGAACACATTAACAATAGGAAAATAGTGCCACAGGCTTCTCCAGCCCCTCACTCTCTAATACGCCACTAAGGTCCTCCTTCCGAGAGGACTCCTTTATCTGAAGAATGAGTTCTAAGGAAATGGACAAAGGAGGCAACTGAAAGAATGCTGGGTAGAACCACCTGCAGCAGCATTAGGTTATTTATATTCAACTCTCCAAATTCATTTACTAGACATTTTTGTGGTCGATATGGTTTCCTCTTGAACTCGAGATTTCTTCTAGTCCATCTCCATTAGGAAAGGAGTGGTGTAACAAGTTAAATAGCCCAAAGAAGTGTTATATGTTCAATGACAGTTGTCTAAGAGAACAGTGGGAATGTAATTACATCTGTGATGTCTTTTTTTTTCCCCTCCATTTGTTCTGTGAGCTGGCTTATTCAGTGCCCAGCTAAAAACACAAGGCAAATATGATGTAAGCCTTCAATTACTTAATCAATATATAAGCCTAGAGCCTGAACATAAACTTCATTCCTTTTATTATAATCATAGTTGAACAGGTTTGGCTGGATTTCAGTCATCTATCACCAGCAATTTGTGCTCATAGTTGGGAGGGGTTCATAGACAGACCATCCTCTTTCCAACCCGAGACCATCCATTGATATTTCCCCTCCACTATGTTCAGTGAAGTAGGTCCAAGACCTCAGGTTACCATGGCCCCCAAACCCTCACCTGGATTGGGAAGGCAGGCAGAGTGAGTGGATGAGCCCTCAGCAATGATTGTAAGGTTGTCCCCCATGAGCATCTCTGCCCTGGTCCATTTTACCTTTAAAAAATATTTATTCATTGCTTTTGTTTTATTGCATTGTTATCTCACAGAAAAAATACATGCAATGTATGAATTATTCTTATTATAAAAATTCAAAACCTCTGAACTCGACAGTACCATAAATTAATGGCCTAGTGTCAATACTGACACTTATTGGCACTATAACTGTCAGTAAGTATACATGGACACTTACAGATCACTCCTCCAAAAACAGTGGAAAGCACGTTCTTCTCGAACTCAGATGGGACATGCACTCAAATGGACCACACTGTGGGCTGAAAAACACACCTTAACAAATTTAAAAAATGGAACTCACACAATATAGGATTTCAGACCACAGTGGAATTAAACTAGGAATTAGTAATGGAAAGATAGCTGGAAAACCCTCAAATACTTGGAGATTAAATAACACATGGATCAAAGAAGAAAACTCAAAAGAAATTTAAAAATATTTTGAACTAACTGAAAATGAAAATTCAATGTATCAAAAGTTGTGAGGTCCAGCAAAAGCAGTGCTTGGAGGGAAATTTATAGCATTGAATATATATATTAGAAAAGAAGAAAGGTCTAAAATTAATTATCTAAGCTTCTGCCTTAGAAAACTAGAAAAAGGTCAATCAAATCAGAAGTAAGCGGAGGAAAAGAAATACTAAAGATCAGAGCAGAAATAAATTAACTTAAAACCAGGGAATCAATAGAGAAAACCAATAAAGTCAAAAGCTGGTTCTTTAAAAAGATCGTTTAAATCGACAAGCTTCTAGGCAGACTAATAAGAAAAAAAGATATGCGACACAAATAACTAATACCAGAAATGAAGGAGGGAATGTGCCCACAGATCTCATGAACATTAAAAGGATAATTAAGAATAGTGTGAATAACTCTATGCCTACGAATCTGATAACTTAGATAAAATGGATCAATTCCTTGAGAGACACAATCTACCAAAACTCACACAAGAAGAAAAAGACAATCTAAATAGGCCTATATTTGTTTAAAAAATTTAATCAACAATTAATAACCTTCCAAAACAGATAGCATTAGGCCCAGATAAGTTCACTGGTAGATTCTACTAAACATTTCAAGAAGAAACTTCACCATTCTCTACAATCTCTTCCAGAAGATAGAAGCAGAGTTAACACTTCCAACCTCATTCTAGGAGGCTACCACAAAACCAGAAAACAGAAAAAAAACATAAGAAAACTATAGAACAATTATCTTTCATGAACATAGATGTAAAAATCCTCAACAAAATGTTAGCATATTAGTTCTGGCTGGTGTAGTTAGTTGGGCATTGTCCTGTGTACAACGAAAGGTCATGGATTCGGTTCCTGATCAGTGCATGTGCCTGCGTTGCGGGTTTGGTCCCTGGTTGGGGTGTATATGAGAGGCAACTGATCGACGTTTCTCTCTCACATCAGTGTTTCTCTCCCCCTCTCTCTCTCCCTCCCGACCCCTCTCTCTAAAATCAATATGTCCTTGGGTGAGGATAAAAAAAATTAGCAAGTCATATCCAACGATGTATAAAAAGAATTGTACACTATGATCAAGTGATATTTGTCCCAGGTAAGCAAGGCTGGTTCAATGTTAGAAAATCAATTAATGTAATTCACCACATCAACAGGCTAAAGAGGAAAAACCTCACAATCATGTCGATAAATGCAGAAAAAGCATTTGACAAAATCCAATGCTCATTCATGATAAAAACTCTCAGCGCACTAGGAACAGAGGGGGACTTCTTCAACATGATAAAGAATATCTGCGAAACCTATAGCCAACATCATGCTTAATGGTGAGAAACTAGAAGCTTTCCTGCTAAGATCAAGCACAAAGCAAGAGTGTTTCCTCTCATCACTCCTTGTCAATATCCTACTCTGAAAACATGTTCTATATAGTTGATTTTTCCTCCTCATCTCCTGTAGAAGTAAAGGATGCGGCTGTTTGAAGTCTTGAGTCTGTCTTTAAGAACAGGTAACCTAAGGATGGAAGTGATCTGAATTTTATCACATGCACATCCTCATTCCCCGTGTCCTTCCTACACTTCAAGCTTCAACCCATTTCTGATCACGTGGTCTTTGTTCTTAGCATCTGCCCAGGCCTCTCCTTTCAGCCTTCTTACCTGGCTTCTCCTTAAAGGCTGGGATAGACCTCCTCCTCCTCTCCCTTCCCCAAGCCACCACCTGTACCACAGCACCAGGGTACACAGAGGTTCCTGGAGTCTGCTGGCTCCTTCAAACACTTGTTTAGTTCTGTTTGTCCACATACCATCCACCTTCCAAAAATGGAGTGGCCATTTCTGTGGTCTAGCAGGCGAGGGTGTTTTCTAAATAGTGAAAGATCACCTCTGACTCCCGAGTCAGTGTGGCAAACTGAACACACACATGAACTCTTCTCTCTCCTCACATCCTGCTAAATGACAGTGAATTAAAACCAACGACATAAACCCACACAGACAAAGGGAACAAGAGGTGTCAGCAGCATATGAGCAATCTCAATAAAACTTCAGAAAAGTGAAAGCAGATGGAAAGATAACTGACTTTGCAGAACAGAGAAATTGAAACCTACTTCCTACAAATTGGGGGCATTTTTGCTTGGCAGAACTCTAGAAAGTCTCAGATTTTGGAGGAACAAGTACCTCTAAACATTGGGGTATAGGGTGGGGCTAAACCCAGGATTGATTGGCAGTTTAATCGAGTAGTTAGACATCCAGATTTCCTCTTCCAGCTCTGACAACCGGCTGACCTTCCTGTATCAGTTGTCTAATGCTGCAATATCAATTAACTCATGCCTTAGTGACCTAAAACAAAAATAAACATCTATTACCTCCCAGTTTTTGTAGGTCAAGTATTCTGGAATAGGTTAGCTGGGTGGTTCTGGCTTAGGGTTGCAGTCATCAAGGTACGGTCCAGATGCTGGCTGGAGCTGCCGTCCTCTGAAGGTTGGAGCATCCAACTCCAAAATGGTTCACTCCCATACCTGGCAAGTTGATGTTTGCTGGCAAGAGGCCCCACCACAGTGTGGGCAAGGTTTTCACCACGTGGACTTGTCCATAGGGCTGCTTGAGGGTTTTCACAACATGGTAGCTGGCTTCACCTACAGCAAGTGGTCCCTAACAGCAAGGTGGAAACCACAATGTCTTTTGTGATTTAGCCTTGGACACTACATTCCATCATTTCCCCAGTGTTATATTGATGACGCAGGCTACCCCAGCCAATACAGATGGGAATGACACAGGAGGTGCAAATACCAGGAGGTAAGAATGGCGCCATCTTGAAGGCTGCCTACTAAACTTCCCCCATCTCTCTCTTTTTTTAAATCCTCGCCCGAGGATATGTTTTTTGATTGATTTAGAGACAGAGGAAGGGGGAGGGGAGAAAGAGAGGCAGAAAGATAGAGAGAGAGAGAGAGAGAGAGAGAGAGAAAGGGACAAACATTGATTAGTTCTTTTCTGTATACTCCCCAACAGGGGATAGAACCCACAACCTATGTATATGCCATGACTGGGGATTGAACCTGCAAACTTTTGGTGCACAGGACAATGCTCCAACCAATCGAGCTACCTGACCAGGGCACCCTCATCTTTTTAGTATCTCACTATTCAATATGAACACAGAGACAAAGATCACCAGGAAAGCTCTAACATGAAAAAGAGACCCAAACAGAGAGAAACAAAGGAATTTGGAGAAAACAGAATAGCTGAGAAGCAGAAAGAAATTAAAAAAAAAAAAAAAGGAACTAAGTCTTCAGAGAGAAAAGCTAGGATATCAAACTATGAAACAAAACCAGGATGTAATAATAATGATAATGAAAATTACAACAAAAATTACACAATGTCTCCCAACCTCACAACACTTCTGGAGTCTGTGCAATGTGACAGGCCCTATGCTAAAGAGGACCGTCCATGTATTAACTCATTTAATCTTCAAAACAACCATGCCAGAAGGTAAGTTCTATTACCATGTTTATGTCATAGAAGCATTAAGTAACGTTTCCAAGGCACATCTGGTTAAGTAGAAAAGTCTAGAGTTGAACCTAAAGCTGGAATGCCTAGAAAAGAAGGCTTCAGACCTTATACGCCAATCCCTTTCTAGAGGGAAGAACACTGAGTGGCAGAAGCCGATTGAACTGAAAAAGCTCAGCAGAGCCTTGGCAGCGGACGCAGCCCAGGCCTTGGGACGAGCTGGTCTGTGGTACCTGCCATCACGCAGAGGCGGCCCAGGGTTCAGGAGCAGAGACAACCCCCACAGAACAGGGCACAGAGCCTTTGGAGCCTGTGGCCTGCAGTTTTTATGGAAACTCTGGAGCGATCGGAAGTTAAGGGGTTTGGGGCTGGAAACTGGATGCCATGGCCTCTCCAAATTACATCTGTCTTGACCTTAATGGTTACTACTGTTTAGCCATTACTCAATCTAATCGCTCTAAGCTTTGCCACAGCCCTATTTTATGGATTAGGAAACAGCAGTGTGGAGAGGTTTTTCCAAACTCTCATAGCTGGTAGGTAGCAAAGTGGGGTCAGACTCTAGGCTTACCTGGCTTTCGACTGTGCCTTTTCTCAGCGTGAGACAGTGTTCTAATTCTTCACCCCTCCTTGCATCCACACCCTTTCCAGTTCCATGACCTGACATTGCATTTGACCATGGCTGCTTTGGCTAAGGGAATGTTTGTCTGTGGGATCCGGCTAAAGGCTTCCAGGATGCTTGTGCACTGAGTCTTGCCCTCTCACACCTTTGCCATCACTATGGCAAGGATCTGCCTGGGCCAGCCTGCAGGTCTCAAGAAGAGGACACGTGGAGCAAAGGACGTTCTGGTCGAGTCAGCCTGGATCAGCTAACTCCTAGCAAATTCACAAGAATACATGATCATTTTAGGCCACTAACTTTGGAGGTGTTGACTATGCAGCACTTTTTTGGCAGGAGCTAACTGATACACCAGCATGCCATAAAAACGCCTTCCACGGAGGTAAATAAATAGATGACTAATGGTCGGGAATAATAAAAAGGCTCAGGGTCTGCCTGGCAAGGGTTGCCAGATTTAGCAAATAAAAATGGAAGATGCAGATAAGTTTATATTTCAGGTAAACAACAAATAATTTTTCCAGTATAGATATGTCCCATGCAAAATTTCAGAAATACTTATATTAAATAAAATTCAATGTTTATTTAAATTACCCATTTAACTGGGCATCTATATTTTATCTGGCAACCTTATTCTGGCAGATTCACAAGAGTTACACTATGCAGAAAGCCCCCATTTGTAAAAGTGGGCCTGAACTAGAGAGTCAGAGAGATGAAAACAGGAAGTCACTTCCTCTATGCTCCATCAGGCAATACGTATACTTATAGGGCAAGCATTTAAGTCTCTGAAGTGGTCTGTCTTAGAGGGACTGAGTCAGAGAAAAAGCTACCTGCAAAGCTAAGGAAGGGCAGGCTTGCCCGTGGTTGGGGAAAGTCTCTTTTGACTTTATTTTTCAAATACTCTAAAACTGAGGGTGTATGGGGGAAGCCATGGCTTTCCTGGTTGCAGCTGCCTGTGGTACCACAGAGAACATCCTTCCCAATCATCTGAAACCTACATCCCTTTTGCTGGATCCAGGAAGTATTTTCTGGGTTATTGCACCATCTGTCTCTGAGGTGCCCACAAGGAAATGTGCTGTGGGGGCGGGGAGAGCAGGCCTACAGTCCAGCCCAGGAAAGAATCGCCCAAGGACAGTTTGTCAAGAGGTCAAGCCAACTAGCAAGCAACTGGTGAAGCCAGAGGGCTGGATAAACTCCAAGAGAAGAAATCGAACACCGCAGAGGTGAGAGCGCAGCATAGCCGCAACCAGGGCACTTGGCCCAGCTTCCACCTTGGTCTCTGCAGCAGATTCGGACCAGCCACTGTTTTTGCTTCCGCGCAGTCTCACTGGATATTTTCGTGAATAATCGCCAACTCAATCCAGGAAGAAATTCCATGCTGTCAGCCAGCAGCACAGATTGTTGTAGGAAAAATGACACAACTCCATCCTTTGGGCAAACTTGCAAATTATTACAAATTTCCCTCATCTCTTTTCCACTCGCACAGCTGGCTGGAGAAGGGTGTCAGTTTTTCCATGGAGACAGACTTTTCCTCCGTGTGATTTTTCATGATCAAACAAGTCCCTCTGGTTCTTTGTTTACTTTCATTGCTGGTTCTCTTTCCTGTGACATCGAGAGAGAGCCCGTGAGCTCTTCTCAGGGTGCGGGCACCAAGCTCTCTTACGCATGGCTTGGTGTAAAGAATCCCCAAAAGAAACCTTGGCCGGCTAAAATTCTCCACCTCCAGATAAATGACACCGTGAAAAGCAGATGTGTATAATGTGGTCATCAGTGCAGAACAGTTCTGTTATAAACCACAGACCGCTCATCTGAAGACTAAAGTTGACCTAACCACTGATAACCCTGCCCCTCACTGCTGACAGTACCAGCACCCAGCTTTCTCCAGACCCAGATGCCCATTCATATGCCTGTAGATTTCACAGACTCCCTCCCACTTAGATTCAATACAGTGATAAATTCTTGAGCCCTTACGGCATCACGCCGTGCTAGGCTCCAGGGGAATACAATAATTAATAATACATGGGCCTAGCTTCTGGAAATTGGTTTTTTAGTGGGAAAGGAGATCCACAAATTGCTGTCATGTGAGAAGAGACCCAAAAAGGACGTGCATGGTTACAGTGACTCCTGGAGCTGTGGAGAGATGCTCCTGCGTAGGAAAGGCCTGGGGAGGTCTCGTGGAAGAGGCAGCGTGTGCACTGGGTCATAACGGGCTTCAGTAATGGTTTTGTGGACGTCAGCGAAGTCTAGGCACCAGGATGAGTACAGGTGTAGAGAGAGTGACCCCGAAACACAGGGTTTATGGGGAGAGGAGGGAGGAGTCAGGCTTTAGCATTAGACAAGGAGTAGGAACCTCAGGCGCACTCCCTCGGAGGAGGACCCAGGCTTTGCTTTGTGTCCCCAGCTGGACCTGAGATGCTGGTGGGATCTCCATCCCACAGTACACAGTCCGGTGCCCGCCCCATCCCCTTGTATTTAGAAGCCTAGATTCTAGGATAGTTTACTCTGATAGCTTAAAGAATGAATCTTAATTGTAGCAAAGTTGAGTCATAATCACGATTCCTTAGGCTGTTTCTTTAGAAGACATGAAGCAGTTCTGAACTCCAGCTGTCTCTGTTGATAAAGAGAAAGTAAATTTTCCCTATTGCAAAAACTTTTGGAGCAGCAGGAAACCAACCTGTCAAGTGAAATGGATTTATTCACTCAACTGGAGTGACCCGACCCATTTAACACATCCCCCGAGAGGGAGCAGTTTCTTTCATTCAGCCCATAGGATCAGGCTGATTATCACGTAATAACATAACATCTTCATGAGGAAGTCAGGGCAGAAAGAACCATTCCCACTTAATAAATGGAGAAAATGAAGTACAAATTTCAAAGTCACCCAAGAGAGACACTCACTTCTAGCCTATTAATGTGTTCACCAGATCACCCTAACATAGGATCATTCTAAGATAGTGTCCTTAGGTGTAGGATGAATCAGACTTTCTTCTTGTTATCTCTCTGTATATATTTTCCTTAACCAGAAAGCCAAATACTAGGGTTTCCTTATTATCACTGGGAAAATGAAATCTAGTCTTACAATCCCATCCTGCCGCCCCACATTCCCAAAATATCAGGTTGCCTTTGTTTTCTTCCCTTCATGGCAGTTCTTTCCAACCTCTCTTGCTCTTGTTTAGAACAGTTCCCTGTAAGTCCTTTCTGTGTCTGCAGTTTTGCAGGCTGAGGCGGAGCTCAGAACCCTGACAAGCTAAGTTTGATTCTGTGACAAGCTGGCTCCAGGCAGTCGGTCTGTGACAAAATGACATGTACTATCATGTCAGCTTCCAAGAGTTCCACCTGGCCTTGATCACCCGGGGTCTCCAGACACTTGTGTGTGTTGATCTTGGGATGCAAAACAGCTGCTGGCCTCTGAGGCGTCTCAGTCACTATGGAGACAGGAACATAAACATCAGGGAGGACGTCAGGAAACAGGTGGCAGATCTTTGGCGGTAAAGCATCCGCAGCGCTGACTTGCCATTGTTGGTACGTGTTGCGAGTGATGAAAGCAAGGTTCCCAGGCCTCTCTTTCATCAAGTGGGATGACGGTAGCTTCATAGTGACGCTGCCCTGCTCTGCCTCCTTTTCAACCAGTTGCTTAGTTATTCATTTATTCCCCAAACCTGTACCGAAGGGCTGCGCTGGGGATGGAGTTCGAAGAATGCAAAGTTCCTGTCCTCATAGAGCTTCCCAGGACATGGGACTTCCAAACTAAAACAGGGAAAGTCCTGGCCACACTGGAACAAGTTGGCCGTTCTACTAGAGGAACAGACCATTAATAAGGACACAAATAAGTCCGATAAGTTCAAACAGCGATAAACGTAACGCGGGAAATAACGCGGGGTGATGTGGTGCTGGGGGACTGGAGGAAGGGAGGAGTGTTGCAGGTTGAGGGCACAGGGACAAAGGCGTCAAGTTTGATATAAAAAAGGAAAGAGCCTTGGCCGGTGTGGCTCAGTTGGTTGGAGCATCGTCCGTAGACTGAAAGGTTGCAGGTTTGCTTCCCGGTCAGGGTACGTGCCTAGGTTGCAAGTTAGATTCCTGGTCTTGACGCATACGGGGTGGGGGTGGACAACCGGCCGAAGTTTCTCTCTCTTTCTCTCTTCCTCTCTCTCTAGAAGCAACAAAAAAATCCTCAGGTGAGGATAAAAATATATAAATAAGTAAGTAAATAAATAAATAAAATAAGGATGGGCGGACTTCTGGGCACCAGGATGAATGAATGAAGGAATGGTGTGAGAAGGGAGATGAAGTCAGAGAGGCCAGGTGGGGCCACAGTTAAAGAGTTGGGATTCTGTGACAATATTAATCCAGCAAACTAGCATTTGTGATGGCCCAGGTACTCTTTTAGTAGGTTTATGTATGTTAACTCCTTTTATCCTCGCAATACCGGTAGGCCCGTATCATTATCCTCCCTTCATGGCAGATGAATAAACCGAGGCACAAGGAGACATGAGAGCTCTCCCACGTTCACGGTCATTGGTGGCAGGAAACCAGGCTTCAAGCCCAGGTGGCCTGGCTCCAGAGCCAGCCCCTTAACCATTTCCACACACTGCCTGGGGCTTTAAGCCGGCGGGTGCCGAAATCTGACTTATAGCGGCCAAACCCTGTCTGTGGCCTCCCTGTGTGACCACGCTCTCCAGACTCATCAGATCCCAGCGCCTCGTGGACTGTGTTTAAGTCGCAGATTAGCAGTGGGCTGTGCTGCTGTAATATTTTTATAATGGGCTTTTCAAATGGAAGAAACCAGGGAGGTGAAAATATTATGGCATATTGCCTCTTTAACTTCCACTTTGCTTCTTTATAACCATGTTCAATATGTTATTCTTGCCCCTTGTTGAATATAGAAAACAACATAACCATCCAGCTGCAAAGACTGTTCTATCAGCAACCAAATTACTTTATCAGGTGTGGTTAACAATGGGTTTCCTTTCCTCCACCACTTCTGATAAAATGTTTGCACAGCATTATATGGGGAAATGGAGAGCTACAGCAGTAAGAAATGAACAAGGATAATTTGTGTGTTGGCATTTCCACAATAGAGTGTCAAATATTTCATACCCCGGTGATACTGAGTCTTTCTATGCACACTGCTACTTTCTTTGAAAACATGCTTTATGTTCGTTTTATTGTTAATCTTAAGCTGTACACATACATTATGTGTGCTCTTTTTGCATGTTTCTCAAATAATACTTTACAGTCTGTAATAACAATATGTCTTGAGCTTGAAAGTGACACTGTGTCAGGGAAACTACCAGGCGTTAGCTGGTGACAGAGAACACTTTCTAAAGATCACTGGCCTGCACTTCGTGGAATGCCCATCCTTCCCGGAATTTCCTGCAATGATCCCTCTTACAAAGGGAGTTTGTTGTTTTTGTGGAATAGAATAATCAATCGGTGTGGACTAATTTCTCTCATTATTCTTACTATTCTTCATACAGAAACTTTCCAAGTGGTAGGTAAGAATAATGAGATTCCAAATTTAACTAGGACTTGTCATATTTTAAGAGTACTTACAAATCACATACTGTAAAATGAGTTGAAAAGTAATCTATACGCATCATTTGAATTTTAGGGCTTTTTGGTTCTTAAAAAATAGCTTTCAAATTCAACCACAATAGATATTTTAGATAGAAAAGTATCAAATGAAATTTTAAAGGCAGGAGAGGCCCTGGCTGGTGTGGCTTAGTTGGTTGAAGTGTCATCCCATAACCGAAAGGTTACTGGTTTGATTTCCAGTCAGGTCACATACTGTTTGTGGGCATGGGAGGCAGTGATTTTTTTTTTTTTCTGTCTTTCTCCCATCCTCCCTCTCTCTCTCTCTCCCCCTCTCTCTCATGAAATAAATCTTAAAGAAAAAAAAGGTAGGATAGACCTGTACCTACCTCTGGTTTTGTATTTCAAAAGAAACCCTCAAAAGCAGAAGGGCCCAGCCCCTGGGGTGTATAGAAACCTGGTGAAGACCTAGCACCGTCCAGATAGATGGTTTGCTCTCCAGGTTCAAGTGTAGTCTGCAGGAGCTGTAATGGAGGCTCATGACGCTTCCGGGGAGGGAGAGTCTGGGAACCTAAAGTGACTTGTTTCCAGAATTGCTAACAAAATTGGGCGGTTGCAGATGTGAGCACAGACAGCACGTTTGATACTAAACAACAACAAAAAAATTTATGTCAAAGAGAAGAGCAAATCACCTTCAATATTCCAGAGTAAGCAATGGTTAAAAATGTCACAAACACCTGCCACCTGACAATTGGATACTTGGTACCCAGGTCATGGGAATGGGGAACAGTGGCAATTAGTTTAATTAGTTGAGAAATGGCCTCCCAAAGATATGTCCATATGCTAACCCTCAGAACCTGTGACTATTACCTTATAGGAAAAAAGTGAATATTATGTTATATGGCAAAATATGTGATTAAATTAAGGATCTTGAGAGGAGCAATTCACTGTGGATTATTCAATGGGCCCTACATACAATCATATGTGTCTTTATAACCGAAAGACAAAAGGAGTTTTGATGCAGACCCACACAGAGATGTGAAGTGATATGAAGACAGGAACAGAGATTAAAGGGATGCAGCCACAAGCCAAGGAAAGCCTGCCACCACCAGACAAGGCAAGGAATGTCCATAGAGCCTCTGTAGGAAGTGTGGTCCTGGTGACACCTTGATTTCAGACTTCTGACCTCTAGAAGTATGAGAACATAAATTTCTGTTGTTTTAAACCACTGAGTTTGTGGTCATTTGTTGTAACAGCCACGGGAAACTAATACAATAGGTAATATGTGTGGGGAGAGATAAGGAGGAAAGGAAATTATTTTTTAGCTGCATAGTCAAGAAGGTTATAACCTTCTGATGGTCACTGTGCAACACTCTGGGATCTGGTACACAGCAATGACATGCTATGGTGGGCAGCATTCTAAGGTAGCCCTGACCTCCCTCACCTGGTGCTTCACCTGTAGTTAAATTAGTTTACATGGCATAGGGACTCTGCAGATGTAATTAAGGTTATTAATCAGTAGATTTTAAGATAGATAGATTATCCCCATGGCCCTAATATAATCACACAAACTTTTTATATGCAGAGAGTATTCACCAACTGGTAACAGAAGAGAACTTCAGGAAGAGCAGTCCCAGGGGCTGGATGGAAGCAAATATCCATGCTGTCAACTGTGGATGAAGAGCGGACCTCAGTCCTATAGCTCTAAGGAAGTGGACTCTGCCAACAACCAGCGAGCTCAGAGGAGGGCCGTGAGGCCCGATGAGAACCACAGCCTCGGCCAATACCTGGATTTCACCCTGTGACGCCCTGAGCAAGGATCCAGAGCACAGCTTCTGACCTGTGAGCTAATAAGTGGGTGTTGTTTTAAGCTGCTAAATTTGTGGTAATTTGTTATGCAGCGATAGATAACAAATATACACCCGCAGTTACTGAACTGACCTGGAATGGGCAGGGAGGTAGCAGGCATGACAGAGCTCTCTTCAGTGTCATGCATCTACTCAGTCCCCACCTTCTTCCATCACCCACCACACACACGCACACGCGAGCACGCACCTATGTGCCTGGTCTGTAAAGTACCTACCAAAGCCAAGGACACAGTTCTATGACCCGAGCTAGCCAAATTCATCCTGAAAAAATTAGGGTTTTAGTCTAGCAGAGGTTCCTGCAGGCAGGCGCTAAAGTCACGTGATACGGATAATAAACTTGCCCATCCCCAAATGGGTCCGTATCATTGTGCAACACACACACACACACACACACACACACACACGATGGTACAGCTACGTGTTAAGAGCGTTTTGACCATTTTCAAGAGAAAAAAAAAAGACACTACAGACTTTCACTACTGTAACTAAGAGAATAACTCCGAGGATATACCTCCCCTCTCTCCACTCGTGCCAGCCCCACTCATTTCCTTTAAGTCTCTGGAATGTGCTGAGCTCTCTCTGCTCTGGGACATTTTTCGCATGCTTTCCCTCTGCCTGAGATATTCTTTTTTGGACCCTTCAAGTGGCTTACTCCTCAACTTTAAGATTTCAACTTAAATATAATGGCTCTGAAGACTCTTTTCCCCGACCACCTGCTCTGAAACTGGTTCCCATCGTCTGTCTCTCCAAGCGTCTGTTCTTTTCTGACATGGTACTTTATCCCATTTTGTAATTATATATTGGTTTCTTTGTCTACTTGCTTGACCACTAGAGTAGAGCTTTACATCTGATTCAATATGCTCATGGTTGCAAGTAACAGAAATTCTCTCTGGCTTGTCTAAACTGGAAAAGAGGGGTTGCTTGTACGATTCAATAAGGAAAGTGGTTGTGCGCTAAAGTTTCGGCAAGGGCACACATGACAAAGACTGTAAGACTTTTCAGTCCTTTGCTCAAAATTTCAGCTTCTTCAGAGGTTTGGATGCCTCCATTCACATTTCAAATCCTTGGGAGAGAAAGTCTGGTAAGTCAGGTTGGGTCGAGTTTCTGCTCTTGGACATCACTGAGTTCCTTTGGTGGGCCCAGTATGAGATGGAGAAAACACAATCTGTTCTTTTGTTATCAGAAGGGAGGAGGGATGCAGGTGGATGCTCCGAGCGTTACCTCTTTTATGAAGATGGATTGTGTATAAAGCTGAGGACTTAGCCACGTTACTACACCTGTGGGTCTCGGACATGTTCAGTCCCCCTGCAAGTCTTTCAGTGTTTGGACGGCATAAGTCTCCAGCAGGTGTTGCCACCATGAAGAAGCTTTATGTCACTGGACCTAGGTGCTATAAACCGAATATCTATGTTTTCTCAAAATCCATACACTGAGCCCTAATCCCCAAGGCAATGGTATTAGAAGGTGGGCCCTATGCGTGGTGATTAAGTCATGAGGGTGGAGCCCTCATGAATGGGACTGGTGCCCTTACAATAGTCCCCAGAGAGCTCCCCTGCCTCGTCCCACAGGCTCTGCTCCCCACACGGCAGGGAGTGCTGTGCTTCTCCGCTGCCTTAGGTGTGGCTCCTGTGGCGCCAGTGGGACACAGGCTGAAGTGGCCACCCCTCTGGAAGGAAGAGGCAAACTTTGGTGGCGTCCCTGTGACCCTGTCTCTGCAGAATGCTTGGGCTGCGGGGTTTGGCTGCCTCCACCCAGCTTTCAAAGGATGCCCAGGCGCAGAGCTGGAGAGGGTCCCTCTCCAAGGTATAGGTCCGGGATAGTCCAAGCTATCCCGGAAGGGCCTGCTCGAGCCTTGGGGGCCCAAGCTCTGCCCAGGGTCGGAAGGCGTGGAGGCGGGGTCTCCACCCCAGTGGGTCCAGAAGGCGGGACTTCCACACTAGGGGCTTGTGAGCCAGAGCATCAACTCAGAGAACATTACTTTTGAGCCCTCAGGCTTACTGGAGTTTGCTCCACTGGGTTTTGGGCTTGTTGGGGACCTGTCATTCCTTTCTTCCTTACCGCTCCTCCATTTCAGAAAGGGAGTATCCGCCCTATGCCTGTCCCACCTTTGTCTTTTGGAAGCACATACCTTGTTTGATTTCATAGGTTCACAGCTGGAGAGGAACTTACCTCAGGATTAATTGCACCTTAAGGTTCACTATATCTAATGTAGATGATATTTAAATGAGACTTCGGTCTTTTGAATTGATGCTGGAACAAGTTAAGGCTTTTGGGGCTGTTGGAATGGAATGAAAGTATTTCACATGACAAAAGAATATTAATTTGGGTGTCTGGGGGAGAATGCTCTAGAATATTTCTGAATACTACTCTGTAATATCGGTTACATACTAAAACACTAAGTGAATGAAGATACTACAGGAACCAGATACCATAGGCAAACACGGCCTGTCGTGTTCCACAGAGCTGAAGGCGTCCAAATACACCCTTCACCTGGCAATCTGAGCAGAAAATGTAGTGAGAAAAGCTAGGGCTCTGTAGAGGGAATCGAGGCTGATACCAAAGATGAAATGCTAATTGCCCTGACTAATGATGTAAATACTTCTCTCCCACCTCTGTAAGCCCTTTTCACGCCAAAGCTATACCACATCTCCCAAGACCCTCCCCAACTTGGCCCAGCATAAAAGGAATGCGGGGCTATTGTTCTGGGCTCAGAATTTGGAGTCTGTCTCCTCTGGGCCCGTGCATGTAAATAAAGATCGAGCTCCTAAACCCCTAGGTATCTGGTCGTTTCATTTTTCCGTAACAGCTCCAGAGGAGTCTTGAGTTTGAATTCACTGTGACTTTGGCTAAGTCAACCTATCTTTGCCCCAATTTCCTCATATACAAAATGGGTACAATTATTTTAATGAGGTCATTGCTTTAAAGGGCTAACAAAGCCTTTCGTGGATTCCTTTGTACCAGATCACCTTACTTTCTGCATGCCGCCTACACCATCAGAAATTATATATATACAATATGTATTTATGCATTTGTTTATGTGTCTCCCCATGAAAATGAAAATTCTAGGAGGGCAGGTACTTATCTGACTTGATCAAGGCTACAGTTTCAGTGCCTGGCACAGCATAGCTGCTTAAAAAATATTTGTTGAAGAAATATAGGGACAAATGAATGGATAAATTGGACCCAAGAGGGAAAAAGAAGGGACTAGGACTCGACATTTTCTAGGGTCTTGAGGATGAATGGAAATGACTTAAAAGCTCCAGCAAATAGACCCCGTCCTAAAGCAATTTTTTTCCTCCGTTTGTATTATTTTGTTTATTTTTCCTTTTGTCATTCCATGACCTTAGTCACTCTTGTTTAAACATTCCAGTCGTGTCTCAGCAGGACCACAGGGTAATAAAGGAAAGGTTGAGGATCTGGAAAAGATGCCAGGACACTGGGGACAACAGCTAATGAGTCAGGAATCCTGATGGACATGACCCTCTGTCCAGAATCAACCTGGGAGCCAGTTTCCTTAACACCTCCTTACAGGTGTGAAGATTAAATGACTAAGTGTATATAAAGCACCTGACGCATAGTAGGTCCTATATCACTGTTCTTCTAGAAATTAGGATGGACCCTATAATCCGGGCCCAGTATATGTTCTTTCGGATATTACTAAACACTGTCACTGAGTGATAACCTGTTCTTTCTTGGAATCACTGCCAGCTTTGGCCCCTGGCATTGCCTCTTTTTCAAGGAAAAAAAAAGTCTCTTCTTTCTCAACATCAGGGGAGCTCAGCTCAAGCAGAAGAAATGTGAATTGCCCAGGGAGCAGCCAATCTGCATGTAATCTGGCGGTTCTCCTGTAAAGAGGTTAAACAAACAATGGAAAGCCTGACCCCTGATCCTAAGGTTTTTCCACCTGCTTTGTAATTAAACACCAGTTTATGGCCCCAGGGGAGGGACGGGGGAGCTGTTTTACGTGGTGGTAAGAATTCCAAGCAAACTTCCTTTGTGGGCCTGATAAGAAGGTGCCCTTCAACAGTCAGGATGCACCCACCCCCCTGCCCCCATTGTTCCCAGGGGCTCAAGGGAGACCCAGCCTGACTTGCCCTGCAGGACCAGGGGCCCCGCTGGGGACCAGGAGCACCTAGTCTCCTGAGCAAACATGACTTAGGTCCCGCAAGGTCCCCTTTCAGCCAGGGGCTTTAAAAGGTAAAATCTTGAGATGTTTTCACCTCTTAAAATACTTTAGCCTGTTTTATCTTGAGAAAAAAACTCCTGGAGGACTCCACTGGGGAGTCTCAAATTTCAAGATTTTAGAAAACTAAGGAGGTGGGGGAGGGGCAGGTGATGTTCAGCAGGTTTCACTGGCCGAACCTCCCCGCTGGGAGGCCCTGGGGAAGCCACTTAGCCCCTCTGTAATGGAGAATAATGCCGCTACACTTCTGGGTGCGTGATGATCGTATGACTCAGTGCCTGGCACATGGTGTCTCTCAAAAAATATTCTTTTTCCCTTTTCCCTTCCTTCGTTGTGCTAAATACTGTCTTCATTGATTGAGTAGGAAATACATGATTTTTATTTTATTTTATTATTTTTAAAGATTTATTTATTCATTTTCAGAGAGAGGGGAAGGGAGGGAGAAGGAGAGAGAGAGAAACACTGAGGTGCTGAGAAATACATCAATCAGTTGCTTCCCACATGCCCCCAACCGGGGGCCTGGCCGGCAACCCAGGCATGTGCCCTGACTAGGAATAGAACCAGCGACCTTTCAGTTCGCAGGCTGGCCCTCAGTCCACTGAGCCACACCAGCCAGGGCTGAACATGATTTTTAAAAATCAAGTTTACACATGAATCACAGTGGAAATTCTCCCTTCTATTCCTAACCCCCATTCCCCTCTCAGAATGTTATCAGTTCCTTGTGCATTCACCCAGATGGGGAACAGAGACACATTTGTATTTATATATGTGAACTTTAAAAAAGACAAATGGTAGCACACAATGCACTACTATGCCTTTTTAAAAAGTATATAACAACTGTATTAAGAAATAGTTCACATACCATAAAATTCACCCATCTGAAGTGGGCCTTGCCTTTTACTATCATTTATCTCAGTTCCCTATCAGCATCTTTCCATCCGTCCAATTCTTTTCTATGGCTGCATCTCATTCCACAGCAGGGCCGTACCAGAATTTCTTTATTCAGTTCTATATTGCTGAACATTTATGTTGCTCCCAGTACTGCAATGATAATAAATAACCTTGGACACAGGTCCTGGTGCATGTCCACGTATTGCTCTGAAGTTTCTCTTTCTGTTTCTGTCCCTTTCCTGGGACTAGGAGCTGCCCCTTAGTCACTGTCAATGACTATATCTCTTACCAACCAACAGGTACACACAGTGCTCACAAAATACACCTCCACTTTGTTCTCTTGCTGTCTTTGGCTAATGACTTTAACATAGACTGGGTGACATACATTATCATGATTAATTTTTGTTACTACTACCATTAATGAGACTGAGCATATGACAGGGGCTTGGCAGGAAAGCACCAGGGAAGAACTGGGAGATATTTTACGGTTTAATTCTGACAGAATGCTAGTTACTAATTATCAAGGCTGGGTTTGGCGAGAGAATCACGGAGATATCATGCAGGTTGTAAAGCCAATTTCTCTCAACTTCCCTTCCCCCCTGCACTTAGAAATGAATTTACACAGGCTCACAGAGAGCTCGTTCTTAGTTACTGGAACAGTGCTCGACAACCCGAGGCTAAAATCAAGACTCCTGGGAACTTGTCTGACAGGAGACCAGAGGCATTCTTCAGCTTGTCTCATAATAATAGCAGGAAATACTTACAAAAGCTTTTACTGAGCACCAGGCACAGGAAGCATTTTACATGTACAAACTCAGCCGCTCCTTATGACAAACCCCAGAAGCTGTTATTACACAACCACCCCATTTTACACACGAGGAAACTGAGGCATTTAGGGGTCTGGATCTTGTTGAAGGTCCTCCAGCTAGGGAATACTGCTGCAGAGACCTCAAGAACAGGTTTGCTTGTGTCCAAGTAAGATTAAGTAAGGAAACCCAGGCCGCAGCATAACGCCGGGCACACAGAAGGCCCTGTGATACGCTGTAATTGTTACATTACTCCTGACACTCACATTCTCCTGCTTCTTGCTAAATTCTTCCATCAAGGATGTATTCTCTTGGGTCTTGAAGGTGTTGGGGAATCTTTTATGAGTCACAACCTACCTGGGGAAAAAGAAAGGCTCCTTTGCAGGAGTTCAGTGAAAGAAACTGAACTCTCAGCTCTGCAACCTGTTCGCTGTGCAGCTGGTCTTGGGCAACTCTCCTTGTCTTCACTAAGCCTCAGTTTTCTCACCTGAGGGTGCTGTTGGTGCCTCATGGAATTGCTGTGCACATTAAATAATGAACTTGAAGTGCTCAGCACAGGGCCTGCAGCAAGGAGGCCGTGGAGAATTGTGGTTAACACAAAAGCAGTGGGGCCTATATGCTTGGTTTCAAAACTTGCCTCTAAACTTCTCTCTAAGCCTCAGTGCCTCATCTTTAAAATGGGGTGTTTGAGGGGACCCATATGATGGCATTATTACAACACTTAAATGAGATATACCTGCAAATGCCTGACAGTGAGTACTGGATAGGGTTAGGTACGGCTATCTTTATTGTCTGCGTCTTGTTTGTTTTAATCCTCACCCAAGGGCATGTTTATTGATTTGAGAGAGAGAGGAAGGGAAAGGTAGAGAGAAAGAGAAAGAGAAACACCAATCTGTTGCTTTCTGTACGCACCCCGACTGGGATCAAACCCGCAACCCTTTGGTGTACGGGACGATGTCCTAACCTACCGAGCCAGCTGGCCAGGGCTGTATCGTGTTTTTAATGGTTGCATTAGTCAGGATTCTACAGAGAAGCGCTTTATTGCCTTTTGTATTAGTGTGCTAGCGCTGCCATAACAAAATGCCACAGACTGTGTGACTTAAACACCTAATTTATTTCTCCCAGCCTGGAGGCTAGAAGTGCAAGATGAAGGCGTCGGCAGGGTTGGTTTCTTCAGAGGTCCCTCCCTTGGCTTGGAGGTGGGGGCCTTTTCCTCATGTGGTCTTTCCTCTCTGTGAACAAATCCCTGGTGTCTCTGTGTCCAAATCTCCTCTTCTTCTAAGGACACCAGTCAGGTTGAATTAGGGCCTACCCTAATGTCCTGATTTTAACTAATCATTCCTTTAAAGGCCCTTTCTACAAATATAGTCACATTCTGAGGTACTGGGGATTAGGGCTTCCACATATGAATTCGTGGGGACACAGTTCCGCCCATGCAACAGTGTAACATCAACTCGAAAGGATTGTACTGAAGATTAAAGAAACAAGGCACATGACAGGTCTGTGATAATGTCTGTCCGTAGCAAGCGTCAGTAAATGTTTCCTTTCCCTCATCTTGAAAACACTTTGGAGATGTAGCAACCATGGTGAGCTTCTTCCTCAGTTGGTGGGGACCACTAGGAGGGAGTCTGGAGAGCTGATGTGCAGTGCTGACAGCTAAAGAGAGGAAGGAGAGGTCTTACTTCTAAGGGCTCGCTGAGTACACCCTCAATGTGCATGTGAATCCCCTGAAGGGCTCGTTAATGCCTGGATTGCAGAGTCAGTAGGTCTTAAACCCCAGGACAGGCATTTCTGACAAGTTCCCAGGAGATGCTGCTGGCCCAGGGACCATGCTTTGAGAACCACAAGCCTAGTGGAGCATCAAAGGCCAGGAATTCATAAGATTGGGGGAGGGCGGAAAGGAAGGGCTCCAGGAAATAATGGCCCAGACAGGGGTGCTGGGCCACATTTCTAGGGTATCCAGCATGATGCCCCCAAGTTTGCTTTTGCCTTATGTCTCTACTGTCCCCCAAGACAGGGGCAAAAAAGATTTTCCAGGCAATTTGCAAGGAGTTAACCCTGCTCAGCTCCTGGCCCCTGCCTTTGCTACCTCCCTCTCCTCCTCCATCTGGTCAGAGCTGGCTGTGCTCCCCAGGCTGTGACGGCGCTGAAGGGGACCACGGATTCGCCGGGAGCGAGCCGGCCCCTTCACAGAGCAACAGCTCCTGCAGGAGGGAACAAAGCGGAAGCCTGGAGAAATGTCAGCTTTTTCCACAGAGTCAAGTGGATGATGGGAGAAGGGAAGGATTTTCTCCTCATTTAAGTAGTTTTTATATGTCTAAAGATGTTTTATGGAAACAGAAATTGTACCTGATAAAGTGCCAGCATTAATTCATTTGATGTGTTTAAGGGGAGCATTTTCACAGCAACATATCATGTTAATGTAATGCTGATGGATAAGAAACGGCAGAGGATGATTTCAAAAGATCTTTTTTTTCCACATGATGGGGAAAAAAAAGAGTGACTTTCCTTTTTATTTTTTCCTGTGAATAAGTGTGTCTTTAATCCTAATAGTATTTGCTGAAATAGAGTTTTGGCTGAAATCCAAAGGGAGTTTTCAGAGTGGGGACAATTTCTTTTCACATCTGCTACACTGGCTCACCGTCAGAGAAGCAATTCAGTTCAATAAGCATTTATTGAGTTCCTACTGTGTGCCAGGCACTATACTGCCATCTCAGGAGCTCACAGGTGAGACGGGAACCCAACAGATGACAATGATGTGTGACAGCTGGGCAGGCTCCCCAGCTATTCTCCAATTATGAATTGTTTTATGAAATAAATTGTTGCCCCAGCTGGTGTGGCTCAGTGGATTGAGCACTGACCTGTGAACCAAAGGGTTGCTGGTTCAATTCCCAGTCAGGGCACATGGCTGGGTTGCGGGCCAGGCCCCCAGTAGGAGGCGTGTGAGAGGCAACCACGCATTGATGTTCCTCTCCCTCTCTCCCTTCCTTCCCCTCTGTCTAAAAATAAATAAATAAAATATTAAAAAAAAAATTCTTACTGAGCTCCCTGCCGTATGTTGTACTCTGCAATGAGGAAGCAGACCTCTGCTCAACGTGTACTTAAAATCCTAACTGATATTGTATTTTTAAAGGCAAGTCTGTCTCCAGAATATCCCTGAACATCATCTTCACCCAAGAAAGCACAGCATTAAAGTAATTTTCAGATGTACATTTTCGTACATTTTGTGTGCACATTAAAGTTTTAAGAAGCTTCTGGTTTAGAATACATGGATGTATTTTTCCTTCATATTTAAGGAAAGTAACAAGTAGTTTATTAGTAATGGCAGCTAAAACATAGTAGTCAAGAGATTGCCTTCGCGCTTTATATATTCGATGGGATTCACTTGCCTTGCACTGTGCTCACTGGCGAGAGCCCATGACCCTGAGAACACTCATCCTTCATGGGCAATTTAGGTGGAAAAACAGGCTAAGGGCAGCTGACTTAGATGGGACAAGGGTGTGTTCCAGGAGGGGGTTCTCAAAGCTGGGCTTGTGGTCAAGTGTAAAAGCAGGGCTAAGTCTCTAATTTACTCACGTCACACCAAGAAACACTGAAGAGCAGCCAGCAGAATGGAGATGAAGGGAGAATATATGTGGAGAGAAAAGAGCGGACAGGAGGAGGGGAGAGAGGAAGGTCACTATGGAAATAACATCTGGTCATCTTCTTTCGGGGTTCAATCCAAACTGGTCGGAAGGCTGCCTTCTAAGCTTGGGGTTTAATAGTCTTCCTGTCATAGTGGGGTACGTGCATTTCCATTTCCAATGAAAAATGTTTTCAATCTTGACTTTAGGAAGCTGACTCATTATTTTAAATTAGAACTGAGGTCATCTGAGAGTTACCTGACAGAAAGGATGTGTTTAGTTAAGAAAGCTTGTTGAGTCAGCCTTTCATTTGCTAGTGAGCCTTCAAGGACCCCTGGAGCCTAGGCCAGAGCCACCGTCTACAGTGGGGTACTTTGCAAAGAAAGGATCGCGATCCTGAAGACAGAATGGAGCGACCCTACCAAGCTTCGACCCTCCACCCTAAGGTATCTATAGGGTGGGCAGCTCGCTCCTCTTTCCAGCTTTTCTCTTCCTTTAGTAATTCCCCCCACTACCCAGTTTCCTTCCTCCCTTCCTCCTCCCTCCCTCCCCCTTTTTTTCCCTTCCTTCCTTCCCTCACAACCATTTTGTGAGGAGTTACAGTACTACGGGCTGTGGGTGCAATGAGACAGGTTAGTGGGAGACACAGACCTGCCACTGAGGGTGTTTTCCTCACCCCAACCATGGGGTTGGGAGGGAGAGCCAGGCCTGAGTCCTGCAGGGGGTGCTGGCATTCCAGACGGAGAGAGGAGCAGGAGTGCAGGCCAGGGTCTGGGACTGCAGGAAGGCGGTCGCTGAGATGAGGCAGGTAATGGTAACAGGGACAGAGGTCTGCAGAGGACAGAGATGGGCCCCGCTGTCCTCGAGGGAAGCAGTGGGAAGAAAGGAGGGCGGAAGCACGGGTGCAATTTGATTTTGCATTTTAGAGGGAACCTCCTGGTTGTTGTGTTTCGGAGGTTGGGTGGGAGGGCGACCGTCCAGAAGCAGGGAGGGCAGGAGAGGTTGTTAGAGATTTGTTAAAGAGATGGAGTGCGCTACCGATCTCAGGGATGTTTTATTTTTAAAAGGACCCCAAGGAGAGAGCGATGCTCAACAGAAGAGATGAATCATTAAGGGTGGAATCTTCTGAGACTGGAGAAAGATGTCAGCGAGGTTGGCTGGACCCCGAAAACAGCCGTGAGGAGAGGGGGTGGGGAGGACTCGGCTTAGGAGGCAGGGGAGCGGGGGCGGGGAGAGAAGTGTGAAGGGAGGCCCTGGGGGCCTCCAGAGCCCGGGTGCACAGCCACAGTGACACTCTGGACTCGCTGAGAGATACTCCTGAGGCCAAGGCCTCCACCCGCATAAATATTTCTAGGCTGGAGTCCAGGCGCCAGCATTTCTCAAGCTTCCACGAGGATTCCAATGTGCAGCTGAGGCTGAGAACCGCTGCCCTAAAATGCCGATCCTCCCAGCGCGGTCAGCGGACCCGCAGCATTCACATCGCCGCGGAGCCTGTGAGGGTTGCGGGCTCTCAGGCGCACCCAGACCCGCTGGCCCGGAGCCTGCCTTTGACCAGGCTCCTTTGGTGCCTGCTTGCGCATTGGCTGCACATTGGAATCACTGCGGAGCTTTAAGAAAAGCAAAAACAATCTTGCTACCTGGGTCCCACCTCCAGAAATTCTGATGTGGTGGCTTTGGGGTGTGGCCTGGGCAACTGGACTTTTTTAAGTCCCCAGATGATTCTCAGGGGCAGGCATAGCGGAGAAGTGGTTGAAAGTCCAGTCTTCAGTCTTTTCATGTCCCTGCAGCCTTGAAGAGAGGAGGATGGCATAGGCCTTACGCAAACCTAGATGCTTACAACTCAGTGCAAAGTTAATTGGGAAAAGTTAAGGGTTTAAAATACTTGAATGGAAATCTGTGTCCTCTGCAGCAAATCTGAGATTCCTGAGGAGGCAAAGCAGCCAGGGCATTCCCTTTGAAATTTGTTTAGCTAGCTGTCTGCCATGTCTAACCCCCTCCACGGCACTCTGCCGTCTGTGCCTCAGTGGCTGCATCTGCGCAGTGGGCACAGCAACGCTTGGTGGGGAGGTTCGACAAAGCCGGTGGTGGTGCAGGCAGCCTCAAACGTGGGTCCCAGGGGCCTTGCTCCTGGCGTTCAGGCCCTCGTTTCCTCCCTGTCCTGTCAGCTGGACCTGGTGACTGGCTTCTAACAAACAGAACCCTGGCAAGGCTGATGGGATGTCACTTCTGAGATCGGGTTACAAAACGACTGTGACCCCGCCCCCACCTTGTTTCTTGGAGCCCTTGAGCTGAGGAAAACAAACTTCCGAGTTGTGGGTGGTCCTGTGACAAGACCCACAGAGCAAGGAGCTGATGCCTTTGGCCGACAGCAAGGTCCTGAGTCATGTGGGTGACTCGGGACGTGGGTCCTCCGCAGTGAGGCCTTGAGACGAAGCCTGTGGGAGAGCCTGAGCCCTGTGTGTGACCCAAACTCAGAAGCCATACAGCATTCCTTCCACAGGGTTCTACTGCAGGACGCAGTCCTCCTGAGAGGGGAAAACAGACACCACCTCTCAGTGGGAGAAGTGTCAGTCATACTTATCTGTGTATAAATATATATATCGCTGCATGGCTCATAAAACCCCCACAAGGAACTTCTCAGATTAAAATCTGGGTTTTTGTGTGAGATGAAACAGCCCTGTGTTATATTTATATAGTTGCCGTCTTTGCAAAATACGGTCACTCACAAAGCCTTAGCTCCCCACAGTATCGCTAGCACCATCAGTGGGAGCAGCGCCTCCCCTGATCGGGCCTGGGGAGGGATGAGGGCCCGTATACCTGGAGCTGGGCTTTGGAGCAGGCCAGATCTGGGATGGACTCCCAGGACTACCTCTTATACTAGTTCAACCTTAGAAACAGGATTGAGCCTTTCGCAGTGTGTTTCCTCATGTGTAAAGGTAGGGACTGTAAGACTTACCAGGAAAGGTTGTAAGCGTGCAGGGAACGACGAGGCATCTAACTCGAGGCTAGAGTGAGATAGTGGCAGGGTCGGTTAGGAAATGCCCTTCCTTGGGCCAAGTTTGGAGGAGAGAGCTTGGGTGGAAAAGTCCAGGCTCACCGAAAGGCTGCGGGGAAATACCTGAAGCCATTCTAGTCCCCAACTGAGTGTGAGCCTAAAGGGTTAAGAAGGTCTGGATCAGAAGCAAAGGGCAGAGGGGAAGGGAGAGGGAGGTGGGTCTAGCGGGCACCATTAGCATGCAGCTGGTACACGCTGCCCCTGGTCCAGGCTCCAGGCTCAGCTGCTCTGCCTCCCGGAGCCAGAGGAGAAGGAGGAAAAGCAGCGGGGAGAGCCTGCGGTGGAAGGGGTCTCTCAGTGGGAGCCTTCCACCTCCAGCATAGCCCAGATTTAAATCCGAGGAGGAGCCCCGGAGGGGGGTTTGTGAGCCATGCAATGCTAATTAGCTCCATTGTTATGTTCTGTTTTCAACATTACAGTCCCTGTAGGATTGGAGCACATCTTTCTTTTTGCTGGAATTTTAAATCATGCCCCAGGGTATAAACGTTTCTGCCAACACCTTGGACAGAGGGGTCTGATAGTCGGACCTGCGGGATTTTCTGAGTGAGGGTTCAGGTGGAGGCACGGATTTCAGTCAAGTGAGAAGCTGACAAGATGCCCTGACCAGAATCATCTTCAATTGTTCATTCTACTGAAACCACTCTCAAGCCTCCTGAGTTATGTTTTAACAGGTAGATTAAAAAAAACAAACAAACACCAAAACTGAAAGGGGCAGGGTGGGCAACAAACCAATGAAATAAACCTTGAAAGAATGGGAGCCACGTGAAGAGACTGATTAGCTTATGTCAAATACCCCATAAAAGCAATTCCAGAAAATCCAGGCTCCATCTGCCAAGTGCCTGGACTGTCTGGGAGCCAAGAAGGAAAGGAGGGACCAGATGAGAACTCTTGGCAGGGAGCCCTGGTTGGTTGAGCCGAACCAATTTCCCCAACTTGATCAGATCTCAGAGAGGATCGGGTGATTCAAAAGCTAGTCAGAAAGACAATTGTTCCGGGGCGTCTGAGTTACTCATAACTCACGCCCTGACTCACTAAGCTGGACGCACTCCAGGCAGAGGGCGAATGAGAAGCTCAGGGGTGAGCCCACAGAACCGGCTGCCCAGCTGGTGGCAAACCAAGATCACAGTCTAAATGACAGAGACTGTGGAGTCTGGATTTCTGTCCATGGAGCAAGAGATGTCTGCAGCTGAGGAGGCTGGTGATAATCCCTTGTCCCCTAAGGCTGAGTTGAGAGGGAGGCCCAGGCATTCCAATCCTAAGGGGTTGTATCTTGGTTGCCCCTAATGGGGACAATGGGGAGTTTATTGTGGAAATATTATAAGAGCAGCCTGGTTATTTGGGTGACAAAGGGTGACAGTAAGAGATACTTAAGACCTGTGCTATCCAATGTGGTAGCCGCCAGCCACAAGTACTGTTGAGCAGTTCAATGAAGCTCATCAAATGGAGATGTACAAAGTGCTTACCAGGTTTCAAAGACTCAGCATGAAAAACGCAGTGTAAATGATCTCATAATTATTTATCTGATACATACTGAAATGATACATTTTTGCATAGACTGGGTTAAATAAAATAATTATTAAAATATTTTCTTTTAAAAAATTTTTAAAAGATTTATTTATTTATTTTTAGAGAGAGAGGGGAAGGGAGGGAGAAAAAGAGGGAGAGAAACACTGATGCGTGAGAGAAACATTGATCAGTTGCCTCTCGCATGCCCCCAACTGGGGACCTGGGTCGCAACCCGGCCATGTGCCTGACTGGGAATCAAACTGGTGACCTTTGGTTTGCAGGTTGGCGCTCAATCTACTGAGCCACACCAGCCAGGGCTTTTCTTCTCCTTTTTTAAATGTGGCTGGCTACTGGAAAAATTAAAGTTACATGTGACTCACATTTCTGTGCCTCACTTTTAGTTGTATTGACGGCACTGCTTCAGGCCCATTCGAGTCCCACGTCTCCTAAGGCAGAGGGATTAAGAACACGGGCTCTGGGTCCTGACTGTGCAGGTGGAAATCCTGAATCTGCCATTATCTGCCTGTAAGATTTGATCAGGCTACTTAAACTCTTCATATTTGTTTTCCCATTTCTAGACTGGGGCTAATACTGGAACATTAGTGGGTGAAGCTTAAATGAGATATATCCAAAACACACAGACCAGTGTTTAGCACACAGTAAGCATTTAATACATAGTTGCCTTCAATATTATCTATTCTTAAAAGTTTCTCATAAAAATGGGAGGTAGGAGGAGGCTGGGGCGTGGTGGGGAATATGGAGGCATGAGACTGTTACTCGTGGTGTCCGCCATCAATCCACCAGCCCCTCCACATCAACTATTTGGGAGAAGCTCCCTCTCAAATAAATTTCATTTGAAAATTTGGAGACTGAACGCCAGAGAGGCTCTCTGTGTTTCTTAGGCAGAATAAGTCACCCAGCTTGGAAAGCGACACTTGTGGTTCTGCTTTGAAACTGGAAGCCACAGGGGCACGGAGAAAAATATCTGACTTGGTATCCGAAGTCCGTGGTCTAAGTCCTGTTGTTTGACCCTGGTCAGGTTTCTTAACCTCCCTGGGCCTCAGGTTCCTCACCTGTACACAAAGCATTCCAGGAACCCTTTCAGTTCTCTGCATCAGTTAGAGTCTACAAGATTTTCATGAGCACTTACTAGGTACCTGGCACTGTGGGAACACTGGAGATACCATAACAAGCTTCCAGTCCAACAGGGTAGCCATCCAGAGACTAATTACACAGATGCATTTAAAAAATATTTTTACAGCACTGGCCAGTGTGTCTCAGTTGGTTGGAGCATTGCCGCATAACCGAAAGGTTGCGGGTTCGATTCCTGGTCCGGGCATATGCCTGGGTTGCGGGTTTGATCTTGGTCCGGATGTATATGATCCCCAGTCCAGGCATCAAACCCCAGTCCGAGAACCTACCCAAGGCAACCAATTGATGCTTCTCTCTTGCTTTGATGTTTCTCTCTCCTTTCCTCTCCCCCTTTCCCTCTCTCTAAAAAAGCAATGAAATAAATTATCCTCGGTGAGGATAAAAAAAAATTTTTTTTAATCATGCAAAAAATGGGAAAGGAAAATATAGGAAGCTGGGCAGGGTCATACACTGGGGTCTTAGCTAAGTTGGAAGAATCAAGAGAGGGCTTTTCCAGGGGTTTGATTCTGAGGCTGAAACACCAGGGGGGAGTGGGGGTGGGGGGAAGCCTTGAAGGCAAAGGAAGTAGAATGAGCAAAGGTCCTGAGGTGCCAGAGACGAAAAGTCCAGGTAGCCAGGGCGCATGAAAAAGTGTGTAGGTGTGTATGGGGTGTGCGTGTGCATGCACAAGACAGAAAATGCTTAATTTTATGTGTCAACTTGTCTAGGCTATGGCACCCAGTTGTTTGGTCAAACACTCAGTGTTGCTATGAGGGAATTTGTAGATATGAGGAATAGTTACAACGAGTAGACTTTGAGTAAGGCAGATCACCCTCCATAACATGGGTGGGTCTTATCCAATTGTTGAAGGAGTTCAGGGCAAAAATAGGTTTCCCAGAGAAGAAGGAATTCTGCCTTGAGACTGTAACATAGAAATCCCGCTTAAGTTGCCAGCCTGCCCTACAGATGTTCAACTTTTCAGGCCCAAAAGTCATGTGAACCGATCTCTTAAAATCTCTCTTCTCTCTTTCTTAAAAATGATATAAGTGCAGTGTGTATTAGTTTCCAAAGAACCATAGCTGGGTGGTTTTAAACAACATTAAGTTAGTCTTTCACTGTTCTAGAGATTAGAAGTCCAAAATCAAGGTGTTGGCAAGGCCATGTTTGCTCTAAAGGCTCTTGGGAAAATCCGATCTGTGCCTTTCTTTTAGTTTCTGGAATTGCTGGCAATCCTTGGCATTCCCTGGCTTTTATGTGCGTCACTTCAGTCTCTGCCTCTGTTGTCATACGAGATTCTCCCTGCGTATCTGTGTCTCTTTTCCTCCACTTATGAGGACAACAGCCATACTGGATTAGGGGCCACTGTGGCATTTTAACTTGATTATATCTTTAAAGACTCTACTTCCAAATAAGACCATACTCACAAGCACTAGGGATTAGGACTGAAACATATCTTTTGGGGGCACACAATTTAACCCACAACACAATGTATCAACTTTGTAGGTAAACTTTCATCCTATATTTAGGGACACATTTACCATTCTCCAGAAGTCATCGTTTAAAAACAGTAAAACGCAATCATTTAGGAACTCAGAATGTCACAATAAGGCGCTCGACTCTGCGATGACTCAAAGGTTAAGTCTGAATAAATTGCTGTTATGATGCCTGTTTTAGCTGAACTTCACTTGAATGACTACTAGAACAAAGCCTGAGCAAACTGTCCCCCTGTTTAGGAATCCTCAGCCCTGTAAGTGACGTGATGCAGCCCCGCCAGGTCTGGGACTGACTCATTAGCCTAGAGGCTTGTTCAATGTGAACCCCAAGCCTAGATTTGAAACTAGCTACACGGCTGAGAAAGGCCTCAAAGTTTCCCTCCCTCTGAGAGCCAGGAAGGAAAGTGTGGCCTGTGGCCTCCTGACGGGTGCACGGCCTGACACTCCGCCTCCCTAGCTCTCCCTCATGGCTTCACGGTCATCTGTCTGAGAAGATTTTCAATAGATTTTTACAACTTCATTTTCAATCTGCCTGAAGAATTTTACTAGGGAGCGAAATAAAGTTTTTCGAAACCAACCAACCAAGTTTGTTTGTTGTTGACATTTATTAACCTACTTTACATACATGATCTCATTTAATCCTCACAGCAACTCTATGTGTAGGTTATCCATGTTAGCCCCATTTCACAGAATGGACACTGAGACTTAGAAAAGCCATTTGTTGTGGGCCACCCAGCCAGTGGGTGGGAGAACCCGAGTATGAACACCAGCCCACATGGCCCTATTTCTGACTGAACTATTCAAATTCACTGCCTATTCCGCTATTACCAGGTCTCACCTGCTGGCTCATGGCCAAACGCACCCAGGAGAGACACCTTGGGCAGTGGGTTGTTTTTTTTTTTAACTTTTTTTAGCAGGCTTTTACTTTCTGGTTCATTCTAATTCCTACTTTCTTACACTGTGTTACTTTCCATATTTGTGATTGACCCAGGGGCGGGGGTGGGGTGCATTAGACTTTGCCTAACATTTTTTCCTGTTTTTCTCCCACTCATTTGGCCATTTTAAGACTTTGATGAATGTGAAGCACTACATGTTTCCACCTGAATTTTATCATTTGTGACAACTATCATCACTATAGTTACAATCACTCCATCTGATGTGTAGATATGTTCACTAATTGAAAGGCATTTTCATTTTCTCGCAGATGCATGATCTATTTTTGTTTTTACCTGGTTAAACTGTCACACGACCATCTAAATATCTACCTATGTTTTAAAGGACATAACAGGAACTTGGGGAAAGTCTAACTGCCCCCTAATTTTAGATGAGGTGATTAATATCACACACAAGTGGGAAGTATACACACAAAAATATATAACCCTATACTATAATAATCTTCCAAATGTAGCTTGGGGATATTGGGAAACTGGTATGAAACTGCCTTTGAGTTCACATTACACCCAGGTGAACTAAGCTTAGATTCTTTAGTCTCTCTCCCCGGCCTTACCCTAAAAGGAAACAAAAAAGTTTGATCTGCTGCTGTTTATAAACAAACAACCTATCTCAAAGATGCCTTGGTTCTGTAAGATTAAACGTCCCTTACCAAGCAGACCATGTCTGTGTATTATGTAACATGTAGTTCTACACTGGCTATCTACAGGTTTGATATAGGTTAATTTTTGATTACTGGATTAAATCATGTGAAGAGGGATATCAGAAAAGCCCCAAGTTCTAAGCACTTCCCAGAATAAGAACTCGCCTTTGAAAGCCACGGCAGTCCCATGTGGAAAATAAAATGTTCAGCACCTAAGTGAGGAGTGAGAGTCTCCCTACAAGCACTAGGCAAGGTCATTTGATAAACTCAACCCAGAAGAGGAGTTATGCTTCACAGCTGCTGTGAATTTCCCAGCCAGTGGGCACAGGTCTTCCCGTCCTTCACGAGCCCAGTCATGTTTCCCAGGGCTCTCAAGGCAAGTTTCTTTCCACATTTAAGCCGTGTACTTTTCTGTGCCAATTACATTAAAAACCAAACCAAAGACTAATCACCTTCTTCCCTCAACACAACACATTTAATATCTCATTAGCTTTGGAAAGTTTCATGGCAAATTGGCGTAAATAAACACTCTACAAAGAGCATTACTGTCTTTCGGTCTAAATAGCTCTGACACCCTGCTGTTTTTTTGGTTTTTTTTTTGACAATGCACTCTCCCAGTGGCTTTGTAAGAAGAGGGCACACAGTGGTCCTAGTTCACCTGCTTCTCTCATCTCATGGCTGAGGTCCACCGATAGGCTGTCAGGCCACGGCATTTCCTTTTCTGCTCTCCCTTCAAGCAATGCTGTGGGAAATTGACTTGAAATATATCAAGAACCTTTGGCTCCTTTTAATTCCAGGTAAAGGAGTTATGCCTCATTATGCTTATTCGTTCCAAACACCTGGCTCCATTCCACAGATGTTAGGTGATCAGTGACTGCTTAGCAATAGCTCGTGCATGTACAGCCACCACCAAGCTAAACCAGCGTGAGGAGATCCCAATTTCAGAGATTCCTTCAAATCCAGCAATCTCTATCTCATCGACACACTGTTACACTTTCAGAAACATGCCTTAAAATCAGACTCTTCTCCAAAGGAGAACAAAATGAAAAGTAAGAAATTCCCAGGTAGAACTAGAATGGAGAGATACCCATTGGGGTTGCAGTGGATAAGGTTTTTATTCTCATTTCGGCCATTAGAAGAGAATCATCGCAGATTTGGGAACTGTTGGAGACGACAGGCTAACCGCCCCCGCCATCACCAAGTAGAACGGTGTCTATACCATCCTTATTTAATTTAATGCTCAAATATTTACCATGGGTTAATGTGTCCAGATCATCATGCCTGTTCTAAAATTCTTCATAGAAAGACACACTGCTGCTCTCGGTCACACATTTTGGCAAACTATACCTCTCGGGAAGAAGAGGTGGTCAGTGAAGGGCAGCTTCTGTGAGAGGCGAATGTAAGGAACTTCCATGTGAAACATGTTGCTGCAGTTGTAAAACTGGTTTAGGACACTGTCTTTTATGATATTCAGTGCCTGTTAGTTCAAAGTTCACAAGAAAAATTTCTACTCAAACTTGGAGCCAGAAAAAGTTTTTTTCTCTCCAAGTAACCTTGTATGCTTTCTTTTCAAGTACACAAGAAATTGCGTTTGTCACGTAAAGCTAAATTCAATTTAGAAATGTAATAAATCACTCCTGTTATCTGGTAATACCATTTTTCTGTTCATTTTACTTAATTCGTTTTCTGATTTTTTCAAGATGTCCTATTTCCATGTAGTTTAATATCATAAGCCATCTCATTTTGGGCACATAGAGTGGTCACATTTGAAAATTTGCTCCAGTTAAAACAATGAGTGACCACTGAACATCTATTAGAATGGCTAAAATCCCTCCAAAACTGACAATACACATCAGTCGCATTGCTGGAGAGAATGGGGAACCACAGGAACTTTCATTCCTTGCTGGTGGGAATGTAACATGGTGCATCCACTTTGGAAGACTGTGAAAGTTTCTCATAAAGCTAAACATAGGCTCTCCATCTGCCTAGCAATCATGCTTCTAGGTATTTAACTCTAGGTACTCAACTGATCTGAAAACTAATGTCCATATACAGACCTGCACGTGGATGTTTATAGATGTCATATTCATAAATGCCAATGATTGGAAACAAACAGGATGTCCTTTGATAGGTAAATGGATGAACACATTGTGGTGAATCCATACAATGGAATATTGTTCAGTGATTAAAAAAAGAAGTGAGCTATCAAGCCACAAAAAGGCATGGATGAATCGTAAATACATACTGCAAAGGGAAAGAAGCCAGTCTGAAAAGGTTACATAGTGTATGATTCGAATTATTTGACACCCTGGAAAAGGCAAAAATAGGGACAGTGGAAAGATCAGTGGTTGTCAGGGGGAAGGGAGGAGGATTGAATGGGTGGAGCACAGGGGATTTTTTTAGGGTAGTGAAACCATTCTGTACGATACTGTAGTGGGGAATACATGACACTATGCATTTGTCGAAACAGAGAAATTTTTATAGCACAAAGAATGAAACTTAATGTATTCTCCAAAATAAAAAAAATTTTTAGGAGGTTGGGAAATCCTCCTAAATGTAGAATATGATAAAACAAACCATATTACAAATATATGAAAAACCTCACAGAAGGGGATGGGGGGAAAGTGCTGACTTGAGTGGAGTCTGAGACAAAAGGCAAAAGAAACTGTACATAAACACCGTCCTATAGTTAATAAAGTCATTTCTATGGGGGTATGGGTTAGCAATTCTGACATTGCTATACGTGTATACTACAACTGAACTATTAAGTAAATAAGTGGTGGGTGGAGAGAGCTACTACAGAGAGTGGGGGGTTAGCATATTCTATGTGGTAAAGCTTTAGAGTGGGAAATGTCAGTGTGAACTCATGTTTGGTCTAATATTTATAGAGATAGTTACATATTTAGAAATATGTTATACGCATGGGTTTACACACATTTCCTCACTCTGCTAGTGGAGTGGGCCTAGAAGCAGACACCTGAGTTGCAAAAAGCATACCTGATGTCCAAACCTTGGTTTCTGATACCATTCTGCAGCAAAAGGAACCAGACCTTCTTGGAGAAATGACAGATTCTAGGACTGGGCCAGGAAATCCACAAGATGAGCTTGGAGCACCCCGAATGCCAGAAAGTAAGGGAGTGCTAAAAGCAAAAACCAAAAAAGTCCACAGTGACAGGGATGTGTCAAAGGGACACAGACACCAACTGAAAGAGCTGCCTTTAGCCAAAGACAGAATAATTTGAGCAACAAAATAAAGTAGCATTGGATTATAACCCAAAATGTAAAATAAATATCCTTGAGTCTATGGTATAAATAAGTAAATTGGGGAGAATAAACAAATCTCTCATAAGGGAGAATTCCATATATTTTATGTAAATACTCTGCCCTCATGGTGTTGTGCTTTGCTCTCTATTCCTTAAGTGCGGGTCACACACAGTGACTTCCTTCTGAAAAGCACAATGTGGAAAGGCAGAAAAAAGTAACTCTACCGTGGAAAAACCTGACAAACACTACCTCAAGTCAGATACAATGACAAGTGCTGTCCCTTGATATGATGTGATAAAAAGGGCACTTTACTTCTCTCGTCTTCATCCCGGAGACGCATAACCCCAGGCCAAACCCAAGAAAACCGTCAGGCTCATCCTGACGGAGAGACATGCAACCGAATACCTGGGTAGCACGCCTCCGAACTGTCAAGGTCATCAAAGACAAAGAAAGTCTGAGCAACAGACACGCAAAGAGGAGCCTAAGGAATCAGGATGATTAAGTGTAACGTGGTATTCTGGGTGGGGTCCTGGGACAGAAAAAGGACATCAGGTAAAAATGAAGGAAATCGGAGTATAAGACTTCGGTTAATAATGATGCACCAATAATGGATCATTAACTGTAACAAATGCATCGTGTTAACATAAAATGTTGTGAGGGGATTCTGGTGCCAGATATATGGGAATTCTGTCTAGTTGTCTCTATGATTCTGTAAATCTAAAACTTTTAAAATAAAAAGTATTGAGCTCGTGCACGCACACCAGAGCATGCGCCCACAGCCCCCAGAGCTGGAACTGCGTGCGTGCGTGCGTTTCACAGGGAATCTCCTAAGCACAGCAGGCAGTCACGTGGAGCAGCTGGGGCTCTGAGCAGCCTCTCTGGCGGAGAATTCAGACCACCTCAGGGCAGTTCAGAGAGGAAGCTCTTAGCCGCCCGAGGTGTGAAACCATGACTTCTTCAAGAGGAAGAAGTCCACAAAGCAGGGGATTCAGTGATTGCAAGCAGCCCCTTGGAGAAAGGAACTTCGGTTAATTCAAATGGAATCAGGTGTGGTCCCTACCAAGCCGTTCTTTTTTCACCGTTCCTGGAGAAACTGAGCAGCATTTGAGCCAGGCTGGCTGAACTTTCACGGGCTTTTGGGCCTGACCTGAGACTCTGCAGAGGTAATGAGGCCCCAGTGGATCAGACCTCAGCAAGGTGACTCCAGGCCCGGGGTTGGGTGTGGAAGGGCCTGGGAACTCACAGGTCCTTGTAGGAAGAGTGGCCTGTGACAAGGAGGTGGCAGGGGTTGGCAGGCCTTCCAATTTTTCATAAAAACCAGACATTCCAAATGTCATGTGCAATTGCACGGCTTTTAAATGTAGGAAACTCAAGTCAACTTCTTTTTATGAAAGCCCCATGCTGGCTAAACAAAACATACCTGACAGTCTCACTCGGCTGGTGGTCCCCAGTCTGTGACCTCTGAGAAAGAGTCCTGGCAGCACTCCTGAGTTTCAAAATTATTAATTTAAAACCTAGGAAGATGGAAATGATGGGGTGGGAGCTTGATAGAAAGCCGTGTGCTATCTACTGTGTTAATCACTAGCCAGATGGGGGATGTTGCTATTTAGATGAAAATTCATTTAAATTAAATAAAATTAAAAATTGACTTCCTCAGTCACAATAGGCACATTTTAAGTGCTCACCATCCTTTCCATCATTGTGGAAAGTTCCATTGGATGGTGCTGCTAAGTATAAAGGATATATTGAGACAATTGGCAAAATCTGAGTATGAAGTATATATTTGATACTACTAGGTATCCATGTTAAATTTCCTAATCCTGATTGTTGTAACATAATTATGTAAAATGTTCTCAGTATGTACCTGCAGAAGAATTTAGGGGTAAAGAGAATATGTCTGCAATTTACTCTCAAACAATTCAGAAATAACATGTATGTACATAGAATGATAACGTAAATGTTGCAAAATACTACTGGGTGGATCTAGGTACTGCTCTTGCAACTCTTCTGTAAATTTGAAATTATTTCAAAAATAAGAGTTAAAAGAAAAAAGTGAAGAAACAATAAAAGTCTCTAGGGAAGCCCAGAAAATTATAAAGTTGACTTAAATGAAACACTAAGAACATATCCCAGGTGGTGGCCCTCAGCTGTCTCTGGTCCCCTCTTGCGACTTGCTCCGAGAGGTCCGAGTACACCTGTAGTCCTCCCACTGTTCCCAGCAGCACTTTTCACTTCCGCCCAGGTGCCTTCTTCCATACTCATGGGACAAAGGGCCACTGATTCCAGTTCACTCCATTCTCTGTCTCTAGGTTGACGAGTCAGGGGTATCTGGCTCTGGACCTTGTCCCGCGACCCTCACTGCTCGATGTCCCCCCTGGAAGAGTGTCATCATAACAGTACCTGTCTTCAGCTGTAGCCTGGATTGTATGAAAACTTGGCCTGGGGGGCGGTTCACGGCACTGGGGTGTTGCCTACCTATCTTAGGATTGCTGCTTTACAGACTTGTTAAAATTGGCTTGTGTTTACATCTTTAGGCATAATTTTACAAACGTGATGAAATATATGATTTGATCTCAGTGCGATTTTTTTTCTCTTTTGCTTGCCCTCCCATGACACTTTTCACTCTTCTCTTGGCTTCTAGACAGCGGAACAGCAAGTCCTGCTTTCCTCGCCTTTCCTGTGAGCGCAGAGCCTGCAGCCTCAGCCACAGAGCTGTCCAGCCACACTCCCGGGAGTGCAGAGGAAGGGATCTGTGGAGCCAGAATCCCCTCAGCTGATTTTCTACGTAAGCCTTTCATTATAAGATCACCTGATGGTTATTAACCTTTGTTAAGCGGCAGGGCACCGGGTGTCTTAGTGGTTGTAGATCCTGCATGATATTTTAATTAAATACAGCCAACATTTCTGGAGAGCCTACCCTGGGTCCAGGCGCTCTGCCAGGTGCTGCTGACACAAACATCATCAGTAAGACCTTGCCCTTGAGGGGTTTCCAGGCAGCAAAAAGCAAAAATGTGGTAAGTGCTGTTTTTACCAGGAGCTCCAGGAGTGCACTGGGCCTGGTGCTAGAAACATGATCTCATCTAGTGGGGGGTGGCGGCGGGGGCACCCACCTCTCCTAACAGGACTTTCCACATCATAAACCCAGGACCTCAGGACATACCCTCCTCCTTCAACTTTAATCTCGCGTGCAACTAGTGACTATTACACGGTCAAGCCCTCAAACTTGTTATTTCTCCTAATGAAAAGGCAGTTTCAAGTTCAACCAATTCGAGTGCAAAATAAGGTATCAAAGACAAAAATGTATCTGCCCCCAAAAGCTCTCTTTCATGAGATCCACACTTGTTTTTTCCAAGTCCCTATCCTTTTCAGTTTTCAAATCGCCGCCTCCAGCCACGTTGACGTATGGGTAACTCGGCACTTCCTCAGGCAACCCTTCTCCTGTGTGCACGACATCAGATAAAACACTCCTGAGCCCGCCTTTGTGCAGTCTCCACGCCAGTTCAGCAGCAGCAGCTTAACGAGACGAGGAGTGACTGTGACTCTACATAAATACATCCCATTAAACCCAAATTAAATGTATCCCAAGCTTAACATCCACTGAGCAGAAATTCCAAAAGTGCCCCTGGACATTCCAACACCCACCACTTGACAGGAGGGGATATCAGACAGGAAAGAGAAAGGCATCTTAACCTATTGCAGTTAATACAAACAACATGAAACAAAAACATACTTTTGTGAAAACTGAAAGGTAGAGGGATTAAGGAGTACAAATTGGTAGTTACAGAGTAATCACAGAGATGTAAAGTACAGCAGAGGGAATATAGTCAATAATATTGTAATAACTATGTGTGGTGTCAGGTGGGTACTTGAAACATCGGGGGCGGGGAGCCACTCTGTAAAGTACAAGATTGTCTCCCCACTGTGCAGTACATCTGAAACTCATACAGAATAATATTGAATGTACGCCATAATTGAAAAAAACCTGAGCTTTGGTCCCTTTAACAGAGAAACCCAAATTCCAATTCTGGATCAGCACAGTTAAATAAATTTGTTCCAATCTTAAAAACAAACAGACAAACAAACAATAACAACAAAAAAACGTGGTCTTGTGAATATTCATTGGGCCCCTTCCAGGGCAAATGAGGATCTCAGAAGCTCCAGCTTCAGTAGCTTCCTGGTAAATCTACCTCTCCTCACATCAAAATATTTTGACTGAGTCATTCTGTAAAAATCACTGAGCATTTCCCCCAGGGAGCCCTTGGTTCAGAAGGCTGTCTCTGGGGAGGGCATTCCTGGGATCCTTTGCTTCTCCAGGACATATTAATGAATTCTCAGTTACTTGCAAATAATTAGAACACCAAAAGTCTCCTCAGTCCACAGAGGGCAGGCTTGGTTGACCAATAGCCCGGTTTTAGCTCTGAAAGCCCCACGTTCCGGAAGTGCCCTCAGGCCCAGGAAAGCCAGGATGCTTGGTGGTTCTGGAGGGGCTTGGTGGTTCTCAGGGGAGGAGTGGAGCAGTGTGGGGGTCCCAGCCACAGACTGGGGACTGTATCCCTGCCTGCCTTCCCAGCACAGCCTTGAAGATCTTAACCTTGAAAAGAGTAAAAATGAGCTGAAAAATGACTTAGACAGAAAAGGCTTTTTTAAAAGGATATTTTCCTCTCTTTGCTTGTCTTCCACCTTGAGATTCAAAGCCTTGAGTGGACCCTGGCTGGTGTGGCTCTGTTGGCTGGAGCGTCATCCCCTAACCAAGAGGTCACCGGTTTGATTCCCGGTCAGGGCACATGCCTGCGTTGTGGGCTCGATCCCCGGTTGGGGCACATGTAGGAGGCAGCTAATCAGTGTTTTTCTCTCTCTCCCCACCCCTGCCCTTCCCCCTTCTCGCTAATGAAAATAAAATAAACCTTAAAAAAAAAAAGCTTTGAGTGGGAGCATCTGCTTTGGCAAACCAAGCCGCGCGTCAACAAACTCATGGTTGGGGCAGGAATGCAACAAATGCTGCTTAAAATCTGCCCTTTTTAGGCTGTGACGGGAGGGAGGCTCTACTAACCCCCAGAAATATAGAGCGGGGAATTCCCCGAGATTGGGATGGTTCAAATGGCTGCCACCAAAGGGCACTGTAAAGTCAAAGATTAAGAGTTTATGTTGCATAGAATCAAGCATTAACAACTGTGGGGGCAAAGTGGGAGGCAAGCTCTGTGGGTCAAGGTTAGTCAGAGCAGCTTTAGAGAGAGCCAACCCCTCTCACAATGTGGGAGGGGCCGGGAAGGGGACCCTGCCGTGAGCTGTGTGCTCAGGACGGGCATGCAGGAGAGAGGGCAGCCCGCCTGGAGGGCTGGTGGCACATAGGCTCAGGAACAAGATGACATGTTCTAAACCTAAGGCGCTCAGAGGCAGGCACATTGATATTCACAGGACTTGGGGAAAATAAAACGAGATATTTGGCTTTAATTCAGGGGCCTGCCAAATTGCTCGGACACATTAGCTAAGGATTTTGGATCTGGTATACAGTGACAGTGTAACAGAGGAGATAAGAGGCAAGACCTTACATTCTTCTTTCCAAAAAAAGTAGGTATTTTTGCTACTTTGAGCTTGTCAGTTTCTCCTCTACCCTACCACACAGCATTAGCTAAAGTATTTTCAAAGCCCATCTGGCTCTACTTACTCAATCTATTTTTCACATCCAAATGTCCTTTGTTTGCAAAACCCTAGTACATAACTGCCTGGGTGTAGTTCTATCTTTAGCTATTTAGTTGCACAGATTAAGTCACTAGATGTTTCCAAAAAGTTGCAGTTTAAGTCAAAACCTCCTTTTGCTTTCCAGGGTGCCCTTAGCTCAAGTTTCACACCTGCTGTCTTAGCTCCGCGCTTTCTTCTGGTTACCTTCCTGCCTCTGCCCCTCACAGGGAACCTGCTTTCACACTGTGCTCCAAGAGAAGCCTGGACAAGCCCGGAGGTGGAAGTGGCTGCCTTTGAGACCACCTGTGTGACGAGCTCTGTGCTGGCCCCACAACTGATCTGTGCCATTGGTTCTGTCATCTCCACTTCACAGATGACTAAGTGAAGGTTTGCAGAGGCTAACCATCGTGCCTCAACCTCTCGGCTAGTGAGAAGTGGAGCTTGTATTAGAATTTAGGTTTATTGAATTCTCAAGGCCAAAGGCCAGTCCTCCCTCAGGAGAGAAGACCCCTGGGGGAGATCAGGCCCACGAAGCACAGGAGCTGTCACAGGCTGTGCAGTCTGGAGAGGGGCTCAGGACGGACCCATGAGCCCCATCTTCCCGTATCTGGAGGCCCAGGTTTGGTCAGATGGGTTCTGGGTGGCTCTAGTCTAAGAGATAGAAGTAGAGTCAGCAGAAAGAAGCTCTAAGGATCTACTTCCATTGAGACCAAGGAAGAACTTTTGCCAAGTCAGAGCTGCCCAGGATAGGAAGGCAGTGAAGGCCAGGAGCTAGAGAAGACCGTCCAGAGGCTTTGGACACTTGGCCAAGTCCCGAAACACTGCGACACCGTGTGGTGGCTCGGGAACACTGTTCCGCAGAGTGGCTGCATCAGGATCACCTGGGTGTTACTCCAGATGAACAGGTCCACCCCAGGCCTACTGAATCAGAATCTCCCAGGGGTCAGGCCGAATGCTTTTTATTCTGAACAAGCGCCTTGCCTTCAGCTCTTCCACTTTGCAGCCAGGTTTCGGAGCCACTGGTGCGTAGAGGACATCTGAGAGGCTGTTGGATGGTTGGGCTGTAAGACTTTCCAAATCTCTCCCAATGTTGGAATTCTATTATTCCATGTCAGTTAATGCTTGCCAACACAATTATGGCAGGAGAACTTGGCCAGATAAATCATTTTCTTATTAGGTCTGTTTACTATTTAATGGGAGGATTTCTTTTCGCCAAAACAGTAAAACTGCGTGTTGCCCACAGTAATCAAGATGAATTAGTTTTTGCTTCTTTTTTACCTTTGGTGAGTCAGGGCTTCAGCGGAAGGGTCAAGGTAAAAGAAGTAATATGTTCTCATCTCTTCTGGCTAAGAGCAATGGCAAATTTTAGCACTCCGTGCGGGGAGCCAGTCCCAGGTCCTTTTTCTAAAAGCCAGCTTGGAACTTTGGGTTCCTTTACTACAGAGGAGACTAGTACAGGGCTGCTAGGCCGTGCCTGGGGAATGAGACCATGTTAATTTCCAAGGAAGCGATCTTCACGATCTTGATTCATAACACACCAGTGACTAAAAGAAACGAATGCCAAGTCCCGTCAAGTTGAGGCCTTGTTTGAACACAGCTGGGACACAGACCGAGCTGGAAAAGGCAACCAGAGGAAAGCCAGCCGCAGTGAACAGAGAACCAGAAAAGGGGGCATTTGTTCCTGAGAAAGATGTGTCGGTGGCACTCAGTCCAGGCAGCAGGAAGTCCCTGAGGACTGAGTTTGGTGTCCCAGAACATCGGAATCCCCGGGCCCAGGGGCGGCATGCTTCCCTCTTGGCCACAGTCGCAACTGCAGAAAAAGTAGAAGAGGACCCCCTCTCCAAAAGCGAATGAGGTCCTTGTTGCTTTGCCCAGAAGGGGAAAGCAACGTTTGTCATTTTGCTCCCTTTTTCACTAAGGGACTGCCTAAAGGACAGGCATCTAGCTAAGGAAATTAGCTAAGGAGGCTGACATGAGGCCAGGTGAAAAGCAAACGTGGGAACAAAAGTCTTAACTCGGTCATAAATGTAGAGTAGGCAGTTACTGGCTCCAGCTTCTCTATTTCTCCCCGAAGGGCATTATTTTGTTCTTTGTTTCATTCCGCTATTAAACATGGTCTTTTGAGAACGATATCTGGATTTAGGACGGATGGAATCCATTTTTTTTTTCCCCTAGAACTTCAATAAGGTCATTTGTCTCCACTCCTCATATGGTAGCTTATCATATTTCTGGCACAGTTATAACAACTGTTTTATTGTTCCTTCCAGGATAATTTGAATCTGGTCCTCATAGCCCTTTCCGGGTCGACATTTGGGTTATCTCTTTTGAGGTTTGTGAGGGCGCTGCTGTCATTTTGGACATGTCTGCAGTTTGTGGGCCTAGACAAGCTACTGTCATGTGGACGGACACAGCTCTGAGGACTGTGCCCATCTAGAAAGAATGGGCAGTTCCTCAGGCATGCAGTTGGTAACGAATGCTCCTGAATATTCCCAAACTAGGATTTCTGTTGGGAATTCGGAGAAACCTAACGTAGCCTGGCTTTTGTGTAAGGCAGTGGCTCGCAAAGTGAGGTCTCTGGTGGCTGTGAGCTAATCCCAAAATGCAACCCTTTCACTGACCGTTTTTTTTCTGTATCCCCCGACCCACTTACCAATAATTTATAATTTTAAACTTAGCACCATAGTCGCATATGCAGAGAACTTTCCTTCGTCCCCTCCTAAGAGGTTTGACTACGACAACATCTGACAGCACTACTTTGACTTATTTTTTTTCTTAATGAATAGATTTTATGACCTCCTGTGCATTGTGGTTCAGATATGAGTTAACCATAGCCACAGCTGAATAAAACACCTAAATAACTCCTTGCTGTTACCTAGTTGCTGCTTCCGTGGGTGGTTGAAATGGATGGGTATTTGGAGTCTTTTGTTTCAACCAAATGGTCTAGAACCAGAAGAGTTTGTGAGGCACTCGTCTAAAATAATGGGATGTTTTAGAGAAACAGAACGAGCGTTTGGAGTCTGGCCCGCTTAAGGGCAAGCCCTATCAAGGCTTCCATGTTCCAATCTGCACACAGACTGTGGTTACAGATCTGCGGAGGGGCTCTCGGGGCTGGGATCCCGCCTGCACTCAATCCATCAAGCCCTGCACAGCCGGCTGTGTCCGCTCCTGGGGTGGGGGAGAGGGTAGGAGCCCTCTTTTTAATCGAATGGTAAGCGAAGGCATATAGGCCACCCACTGCCCTGGTGCTGCATCTTAATAGCTGAGTGACTTCAGGAAAATGCTCTGCGGCTCAGACTTCTCGCCTACGATTATATTAACAGAACAGTAATTCCTAGTTTGCAGGACTGGTGTAGGGTGTGAAAGTTTAAACAGAAACCTCAGTGAAAATGGAATCAGGAGGCTAGAAGAGAGAACACTCAGCAACATGTGTCAGTCATCGCACACCACCGATCGCAGGAGGAAGACATGTGCCTTGCCTCTGTAACAGGAGTGATACTGAATTACTACCTCAGCAGGAGGAAAAAAAAAGATTCTGGCAGTAACAGCTCAGCCAATGGGAGCTCACTACACTCAGCCAATGAGAAGCCACCATTGTTCAAACTTTCAGTTTCCTCCAGTAGACTCTTCGTTTACAACAGCCCCTCCCAAGTCAATTAAAGAGCATTCCTCTCCTTTGTTTCTCTGGACTTGTTCACCACTAGACCCTGTGCATGTTCCAGGTTCCCAATTGCATTTCTTTGTAGTTCCCAAATAAACCCGTTTTGCTGGAGAAATACTTGCTAAAGGTCAACAAAGGTAACGCGGTCATGTATGTAAATCGCCTGGTACACAGTAACGGATGCTCAGCAAAATGTATGATCTAATTCTAGCCCTGAGCTCAAACGGTTGTGTGCGTTGGGGTGAAATGACTTCTGCCGGCTAAGATGGCCTGGTCCAGCCGCACGTTCTTTAATGTTTGTGGCTAAGGAGAGAGGTCGAGGTCTTTGGAGACCGGCTAAAGTGTCAGTCCCAGTTCTGCTGCTCCATGCACTCTGTAACTTGGAGCAAGTTATAGAACTCCTCTGAGTCTCCTATTTCCTCATCTGAAAAACAAGTTTGAAATAAAACTTATTTCAAAGTGCTATTGAGAAGATGAAATGAGTTAATAAACTAAGCCCAGAGCTACGCTTGGCACATTTTAGGTGCTCAGCAACTTGAGTTCCCCTACTCACCAACCCCTCCTAATCTAATTCTTTGTTTTATTTAACATTTATCAAACTCCATCCAAAAAATGTAGTCAGTGCTCTTTCCTTAAGCCAAAAAAATTACTTGTGACTTTTCATGTAAATTTTAATTAAATCAAATGACTGCTTCATAGACTTATGTAGATTGACTGGGTACAAAAGGTAGGAAGCCCTGGCTAGTGTGGCTCAGTGGGTTGAATGTCAGCTTGCAAACCAAAGGGTCATGGGTTTGATTCCCAGTCAGGCTACATGCCTGGGTTGCAGGCCAGGTTCCCAGTAGGGGGTGCTGGAGAGGCAACCACACATTGATGTTTTTCTCCTTCTCTTTCTCCCTCCCTTCCCCTCTCTAAAAATAAATAAATAAAATCTTAAAAAAAAAAAAAAAGAAAGAAAAGGTAGGAAGAAGATACAAAAAAATAGTCCTGAATAAAGAGCCCAGAAACCATCCTAGATATATTGGGGGGTAGGGTGTGATAGCAATGGTCCTACAAATCAGGAAGAGTGGGACAGTTGGTTATTCCAATGGAAAAAAAGAGGAAATGGAAAAAATAAAATAAGATTAGATCTCTACCTCAGTATCCTATGGAATTGAACACCTATATGCAAAAACAAAAGTTTAAACTATTTTTATGATCTTAGGGACAGGCAAGGATTTCTTAGAGATGACACATAAAAGCAGAACTCAAAAAGTAAATACATCTGAGTTCATCAAAATGAAAAACATCTGTACTATAGTGACACCATAAAAGCGTCAAAAGACTGATGGCAAGCCAGGAGAAAATATTTGCAACAAATAAAACAGATGAATTATATTCAGAATATGCAAAGACCTATACGTTAATAAGAAAAAGGCTAACAACCCAATGGAAAAATATCAAAGAGCAGGGACGAACGGTGCACGTAAGAGGACCGCTGATGGCCCACGTCCCTAGTTGAGCATGTGCTCAACCTTTCTAATCATCAGGGAAATGAAAGTCAAAACCTCTAAGAACTCCCTGATCAGCAGAAATCACGAAGTCTGACGAAACCGGGGGAGAGGATGTGGGACAAGTAGAAGTGCTCACGCACTGCTACTGGGAGTGTGAATCCGCAAAGCCGCTGCACAGAGAAGCTTGGCAACCCCTGGAAAAGCTGAATCCACATGTACTCGCTGAAGCCATAGCACTGTTGGCAACATCAACAGACTGAGAGCAAACTGGGAATAAATACACCGAGGAATGAGCGTTCACATAGTGAAACACTACAGGGCAGTTCCAGGAATGAAGGAAGTTTTAGCTCACGTGGCTGGAGCTCAGTGCTGAGAGAAAGCAGCAACCGAACAGAAGAATGTACAGTCATGTAAGATGATGACACAGCAATACCCTACATTGTTTACGGGACACATCTATGCAAAGCAGGAAACAAGAACTGGAAGGATGCAAAGTTCCTGATCGTGCATGCCTGGGGAGGGCGGGGTAGGAGGCTTTTGTTTTTTATCTGTAGTGTTTCTTCTGTTGCTTTTTTTGTTTTTCTTAAATGACAAAATATTAGCATGTGTTTGCTCACTCTAGGTGGAGGGCATGCCAATGTTTTTTACTGTTTAAAATTTTTTTCAAATAGAAAGTATTAGTGCTATGAAACTTTGAAAATGAACAATAAAGATGAAGTTTGAGGCTCACGAGGTGAAATTCATTTAGAGTAGACAGGGGATTTTAAATTGTTAAAAAATTGTTCGGGGTGAGAAAAAAAGAAAGGAAAGGGGAGAGAAGGGAGCGGGATGAGAAGATCCGAAGTGGCATGAGGTGGCAGGCAGGAGGCACGGCACCATTGCCAGGGACCCAAGGCCAGAGGCCACTTCTCCACTTCTGTTCCAAGCAGGTGTGTGACCAGCCACAAGCTCATGTGTTTGATGAATGTTTATTTAGAGCAGGTAACCATAAGCTTTGTTTGCTATAGTCTGTTGTCAGCTCAAGGTTTCACTAGTTTTTCCTTCCCCCTTCTTCCCCATTTAGTGACCGAGTCTTGGCTTAAATTCGCCGTTCTTTACCCCTTGGAGTTTGTGACCAGGGCTTTTATAACAGTGCATATAAAATTATCCTGTTATTTATTTTACTCCCAAGTTTCTTAAAATGTCATCAGTTCACTTAAAACCCTATTATGCTGACTTGCAGTGAGGCTGGGCGAACCTAGTTATTGCCCGGTCATCAACACCCGTGTCCCTCAAGGCCCTATGGGTATCAGGGCTGGGTACAGTGATGTAAAACACACCTGCAGGCCAACTGATACACTTGTATTGTTTTATCTCTGTTTCTACAAAGCGCCTTTCCTTTAAAGGACCCAGGGATCTAATTACATGGTCATAGCCAAGGATCTAAGTATATAATAGATACAATAATTTGTTATTAAGTATGTACACAGGCTTACTACTTGCATAGCTTAGACATACCATGAAGAATGGAGTTAAAGGCAGTGAAAGTGAACCCATCAAGATTCAGGCATCTTCAGAAACCACCCTTGAATAATCACAGCTTTCGCAAAGTATTTTATACTTCAGTGCATTTATAACTGATCAACGACTGTTTCTATAGGGTATAATACCTAATAATAAAATCCAAAGAACAGGTAAATATCTTTATCACATAATTAAATATCTTTAGTTCTATTATGCAGGTAGTCCAGAGTGGAGTTTGTTTTTGGGGAAGGAAGTGATGCTTAGTTTCAGTTTCTTATAATTTTTTCAGATTATTTAATGTAAACAACCCAACAGTTTTCTCTTTATATCTTTTCTCCCTTAGAAAAGGATAAATTCTTTGGTTTATACATTTTCCTACTCCCAGCTCTTAGTAGAGTTCAATATAATATGCAAAAAAGTCTCATTTTATTTATTGTTTAAAAGAATGAAACTTTACTTAAAGTGTGTATTTTCATTGCACCTACCTTTTTCCTCATAAGCAGTGCTTTTAAACATCAGGGAAGAAGAGGGAAAGAAATATTAACAGCTACAGAGAGACCACTTTCCTTCCTGGAATGTGTCAAGTGATAAAATAGAGTAGGTTGAATTGTTTTAACCTGTGAAGGTAGCGATTTCATATATTTAATACTATATAATGTGGCAATGTTTTAACGCCTATAAACACAAGATATTTAATTGCTAATTGTAAAATACTTAGCTCAGCGCATCCACCATGGGCTGGGGACCCCCCCAGAGCAGAAGGGTTGGGGACTCTTTATGGCTGATAAAAAGAAGGCTCCCTCCCCACTCTGAGGGTGCCTCCTCTGTAGAAATGGGCAAAGCCTCATGGGATGTGTGGGCCTTCAATACCTGGCCCAATGACCACCCCTATCTTCGTCAAGAAATCTAATCAGAAGGCAAAAGCTCTTCAGAGGACAAGAGTTAGAATGAAGTGGTTCTCAGTCTCACAGAACCTTGATCCTGTACATTTCTCATAAGTGTTTTCTTACTAATAACAGCTGGAGACTTGAGGTTTGCACAAGGCGCCCTTGAACAGCGACTGAACAGAGAGCAGGGTCTCCTCCAACAGCAGCATCATGCTGAAATGGCTTTTTGAGGGGTGCCCAGAGTCCGCCCATCATGCCTATCTTATCCACACCACAGGGCTTGCATGGTTGTGCTTTAACTGTCACTTGGGGGTGTGTCAAGAGAGACTGGGACAAGCCCTCACTTACATGGCACATCAGGATTTCCCATCTGCTTTTGTAGACTGTCCCTGCTTTATAGGTAGGGAATCAAGGCTTGAAAAGGTTAACTGAGTCTGCCTATGTCACAGAACCCCCAGGAACAGAGGTAGGTCTCAGACCCAGAGCTCTAACACCAGGCCCTGCTCTGTCTGCTGCTTGCGCTTCACCTGGCTGTGTCAGCTTGGCCTGAGCTGGGTGGGCTTTTACCATGTGCCAAGGCCAGGTGTCCATCGCTGGGGCCGTTCATCTGTGGTGTGGGTCGTTTCTGCCTGAGCACTAACATTTTACCCGTGAGCGACTGGCTTGAGCATGTAGCAAGGGGTGGGGGGCGGTGCTGGGTAGGAGGTGTGTTTCGCACATCTTTCTGCATTCCCCAACCTGATGGGACAAGCAGGCAGGCAGCTGGGAGTTAGGCTGACCTAGATTTTAATTCCTAAATGCTACCTACCAGCTGTGTATCCTTGGGAACCTCTGTGTTTTAGTTTTTCTCTTTGGAAAAATGAGACTATAAATATCTCCTCAGAGTTGTGGCAATTAAATAAGTTAATGTAGGCAAGTTGCTGGTACGTCATGAAGAGTAATAAATGTTTTTCCCCCCTTTCTCTTTTTTATTGCATCCTCCCAGGCTCCTCTTCTGAATACTTACATTTCTTTCTCATGCACTGAAGGGATAGGGGGTCTAATATCAGTACAATATTAGTTGATTTCTTAGACGATTCTGAATAGTAAAAATCTCATTAATTTGGACTCCATACAGTTCAACTTCAAGTAGAAACTTAGCCAAGGCCACCTCCCTGTTGCATCTATAGAGTGGATGACACTTTAAAGTGTGCAGCTAAACTTCAGCTAAAGTGTGTTAGTCAGGAAAGGCTAACCTTCTGCTACAGTAACAAACAAGCCCAAATCACACAAGAGATTATTTCTCACAGACATGAAGTCTGCTGTAGGTCAAGTGTCTGGCCAAGGTAACTTCTTCCACCTGGTGACTCAGCAGCCCCACCTATTTCCATCCAGTATTTCTACGAGCTCACCAAGGCCTCCACTCTCCCTGCCGAATGAGAAGAGAACCTGGAGAACCGCATAGCGGCTTCTTGCTGCCTCCACTGGGAAATAAGGCTCAGCTCTGCTCGTACTGCATTGGCCACAACTAGCCATAGGGTCCCACTTGTGTCCCAAGGAAGAGAGAAGTGCCTTTTCTGTGTTCTTAGGAAGAACAATACAAAGCAGGGTCAGGTGAACACATCATGCCTCTGCCATATGGGGGTAACTGGGAGTTCAGGAAGTTCATCTAATTTTTAAGCAGGAATGGGTATCTAAAAATCTACGATTTATGGCCCTGGCTGCTGTAGCTCAGTGGATTGAGTGCCGGTCTGCAAACCAAAGGGTTGCTGGTTTGATCCCTAGTCAGGGCACATGCCTGGGTTGAAGGCCGGGTCCCTGGTAGGGGGCGTGAGAGAGGCAACCACACATTGATGTTTCTCTCCCTCTCTTTCTCCCTCCCTTCCCCTCTCTCTAAAAATAAAAAACTCTTTAAAAATCCATTATTTATGAACATAAAAAATTAAGATACTGAGAACAAACATCAGCAGGTGAATGGCTCAATAAATTGTCCTATATCCATACAATGGAATAATTTTCTGCAGTAAAATGGAATGAATGAACTGTTGGTACATGCAACGGCATGGATAAATCTCAAAACAATATGCTGAGTGACAAGAAGCCAAACAAAAGGGAGTCCTACTATAGGAATCCATTTTATATAAAATACTAGAAAATGCAAACAAACCTTCAGTGACAGAAAGCAGATCGATGGCTGCCTAGAGACGGGGGTGGATGGAGGGCGCAAGGAAGCTTTTGGGGATGATAAGAATGTCGTCTTGATGTGGGAATGATTTCACAGGTGTGTCCATATGCCAAGACTGACTGAATTTTGTAACTGACTATGTACAGTTTATATCCTTCCATGATACCTCGGTAAAGTTGAAAAACTAAGATACTGACTCAAAATGATTTTATGTACTATTTACTGCTGAAGCACTTATTTGTCTCTTTGGGGTTTTCTTTATATTTAAAAGCCATCAAATGCCATTTCAGCACAGATGTTGAGTAATGCATCCACCACCTCTACACTGTCTCTCGTTTACCCCCAACTCTCTGCGGAAAGAGACCTTTGCCCAGGGCTTTGCTGTGAAGAGAAAAATCAGATTCAAATCCCAGCTCACCACTTGCTAGCTGTTTGGCTTTGGGCAATTTACTGGCCTTCTCCGAGACACTAACATATCATCTCACAGAGCTGTCATGCCAGTGTGTGTCAAGCCCTTCCCGGAGCCTGCCAGAGCCAGTGCTCCAACCTCAGGCCCCCGCCCCAGGTGTCCTGCTCAGCCTTCCTATCACTCTACTTGAAAGTTCACATGAGGGTCGTTCCTCCGGTTTTGAAAATGGTTCCTTCTTCACTGGTCTCCAGGTCCTGTATTAAATGTAAACAAAATTTAAAAGGTTGCCCCAAAGCTCAGTAATCAAAAATAATGGTGTTCAAAATCAAAATTAATATAAAAATTCATGATGAACAAGATATCAAAAATTTAAGACAGTCTCAGTCCCATTTTCAAGTCCTTTTCAAGCTCTTTCCCCAATTCTGACAATTCTTATTGACCCTAATTCCTTCACACCTGAGTGTTAAATGTAAACTCCCTTAGAATAAATGAGTTATATCTTAAGGTTTTCTATTATTTTTTCAAGAGCAAGGCATGAAGGAATTGGAATCAATAAGAATGGCCAGGATTAGGGGAAGAGCTTGAAGAAGAATTGGGGACAGGACTAAGTCTGCCTTTATTTAAGTTTTTGGTATCCTGATCACTATGGGTTTTTGTGTTAATTTTGATTTTTAAAAATATCTCATAGCTGTTATTTATTTCGGGGACTGAGTTTTTCGGAGCTCCCTTAATTTTCGTACCCGAGGTGAGTGTATCCTCGTCTGGGCCTGCCAGGTAGGCAGGCAGACTGTTCATCCCAGTTTGGCCACAAAGGGAGGTGGCGTAACAGGCAGGATTGGAAGTAGACATGTTTGAGCTCTTCTTTCCGCACCCTCATGTGAGCTTCTATGAGACGGGCCATGGATGCCTGTTTCCTCAACTGTAAAGTGGGCAGGAAGACCACCCCAGGGTGAAGAGGCAATAGGATAGTCCTATCCCTCTTCAGGATAAAACAGCGCAGTGGTTAAGGGCATAAACCCTGGAACCTTGTCCTCGGGTTCAGATCCCAGCTCAGCCACTTACAGCCATGTGGCCTCAGTCTTCTCACGGGATGGGATAAGAGGGGATAGCGCTTACTTCAGAGAATGCGATGTGTGAAGCGGGTAAGTTAGCAGAAGTAAGGCTGGTGAAACAGGACCTGACACAGAGCCAGCACTCAGCAGACGTTTGCTACTATTCTTGCCACCACACAGTTGTTTTAAAGATCAAAATTTTCAGCGTTCGTAAGAGCTCTTCTGCCGAAGGATTATCACATGGCCCAAAATGGTGTCTAAAATCAATTCTTTGGTCACCTCTGCCGCTAGCTGAGTTTTGGTCGGACCTGATTAATTGCAAAGGACAAACTCTCCATCTGACAGAGGTCATGACTAAATGGAGGTACATTAATCGCTAATGAAGACAAGAGGAAAGTCAGCTTGCTCGAGAAACAGCCCCAACCGTGCAAATGGCTTTTTCACATCCATGTCTGGCTTTCCCCTCCTTTGAAGACAGCACTTGTAACCAACCTCCTTTGCATAACTGAATCTTCAAAAGTGTACAGACCTGTGAAAGAAAGCAGTTGAAAGGGAACTATCCGAACGAAGCTGCTTAGAAAAGTAGCTGGCAGAGTTTCTGAGGTGGAGGGCTTACATTGATTAGAGACCGAAGCTGAGCATTTGAAACTGTGAAGGGACGGACACTCAGGTGCTAGGGGTTTTTTTATTTGTTTTTAAGGCAATGCGAACATTTCCAGTAATAGGAAAAAAAAAAAAAAAAGAGGCAATGAGGTTTTCCTGGGCCCTGTTCCTCTCTATAGGAAAAACCTTGGAATAGAATATATAATCAAATCCCTATAGATTTATATTTCTCCATCGAAGGACTGAGAACTAAAAACTCAGTGACAATATGGAGGATTTCTCAGGGCATAAATAAAAATGATAGATGCATAGACTGTATCTCATTATACAAACACATACGGGGAAATTTAAGAAGTGGGAACTGAAAGAGAGGTTGGTTGTATTGTAGTTGGTAGAAATTTGAGAAACTTCTTTGAATTTTATTTTATTTTTTTAATCCTCCCCCGAGGATATGTTTATTGATTATTTTTAGAGAGAGAGGAAGGGGGAGAGGGAGGGAGGAATGGGGGGGCGCAGTGGAGGACAGGGGAGGGAGAGGGGCAGGGGGAGGGAGAGGGAAAGAGAGACACGTGAGAGAGAAACATCAGAAACATCGATTGGTTGCCTCCCATAAGTGCCCCAACAGGGGGTCAAACCTGCAACCTGGTTATGTATCCTGACTGGGAATCCCAGCCCTTTGGTGTACAGGATGACACTCCAACCAACTGAGTCGCCCAGCTGGGGCACTTTGAATTTTAATTCTTAATCCTTGGAACAGTAGCGACACTTACTTTAAAATCAAAATCAGCTTGACTATTTTTCTGAGTAAAGGCAAACATTGGCCGCCCTCTGCCTGAAGGCAGTGGTGCCCCCAGAGTTCCTGTGGCCAGCTGGACTTGTGCTGGGACCCAGCCTTGCCAGGGGGGGAGAAGCAGGCACACCGGCCCCCTTCTGTGGCGAGGTGATTGGGTGGCCCCTCTCGGAAAACGCTCCGGAGCAAACTGGTGATGTGGGGCTTCTCCTAATGCCTCAGCCCTTGCTCACCCTACAACATCAATTTGTAACAAACACAAGGAAGGCTTGCAAATAACTGGTGAGAATTGCCTTAAAGGAGAAAAGCATTTAAACTGGATGCTTAATGTGAATGTTTCCAGCGTCCAAGAGAAAAGAAAAACAAAATCGAACTTTTCAGAAAAGTTCCCGCACGGGTGGAGGCTAATTTATGGCTTTGTTCTACTGCCTTGGGTTCACCCTTCTTTTCAACTCTGGATTTGGCCTCTGTACAAAATCTCCACACTGCCACCCTCCTTAGGAAGGAAAACCTCACCTGCTACCTCAGGGGTTGGTCTTGCCTCAACCTGTGCAAACGGAGGACAAATAGCCCCCAGCGGTGCTTTTCCCTCAGTCTGAGCTGTGTGGCCTGGAACACTCCAGAAAGCACTTTGGCACCTCCAGGGTGCACTCAAGTTCTCTCTGTTACTGAGGTCAAGTAATGCCTCTTTCCTCTTTTAGGATTTCTTTCACAGCTCAGCTGTGAACAAACTTTCACATCATCATAAAAATGTAAATACTAAATGTTGACTCAACCAAAAATTCTGACATAACACTATTGGGAAGGTAGAAGTGGGAGAATGTGTGTGTAATAGGGGTGGGGTGGGGGGCAGGACTGGCACCCGGGGAGGGACGGGAAGGTGTAACGGTGCTAAATCCTCATTTCTGCAGTATAAAAGCACTAAATAGCTAAAATTGGAAAAAAAATCAAGAAATTACAATATTAACACATTATTAGAAACATAGCTAATCAGAAGAAATAGCAGAAGATTGAAAGCATTTGCCTCTGGAGAGCAAACTGTAGAGACAGAGAAGGTATGGTAGGAGACTGCTATGTTTCACGATTAGTAGTAGTATTGAACTCAAAACTAAACAAATGTGTGCTTTTGAAACAAAAATAAATTTAAAACAAAGCCATCCCTCACTCTTGAAGGTCATCTTTTCGTATTTTTTTATTGATTGATTTTAGAGAGAGGGAGGAAAGAAGAGAAAGAAACGTCAAGTTATTGTTCCACTTAGTTATGCATTCATTGGTTGATTCTTCTATGTGACTGGGGATCAAACCTGCGATGTTGGTGTATTGGGAAAATGCTCTAACCTACTGACTATCTGGCCCCAGCCTTGAAATTCACCTTTTAGCTACACAAAACATTAAAGTTATCTCTTGTCCTTCTCTTAGACTACATCAAATTCATAGATAGGATGTGTGCTGTATTTCTACCCAAAGTTAGGGCGAAAAGGAATAAACAGGGTTGGTCACCCTGTTGGGTTATCTATTACTTTTTGGGAGTAGAACACAGAGACAGAGATAGTTTGTCACCATTTGCCTTTTAACTAACTACTCTCCATTATGACCTGAAGAACAGTGACTTTGTCGATAATCAAATGTCAGTGTGAAGTCAGTGCAATGTCAGGGACTTCCTGGCAAGGAGAATGGAGAAGAGTGCCTTCCCTGCCAGAGATTTTCAAGCGAAAGCCCATTTCAAGGGGCATTGTGGAGGGGATTCCTGTCTGTCACAGGTGGGAGACTAGACCGCCTGCCCTCCAGTTTCCTCCAGTTCTAAGACTTTAAGTTGTTCTAGAAGAGGGCCTCAGACTTTTGTGGCCTATATTGCTGCATTCACAATCCTCTTGTGAAGATCCATCGAGGATTCGGGGCTCGTGCCCCACCCCCACCCTTCCCACAGGTACGGGACATTTGTCAACCGTGATAAGAAAAAAATGGGAAGCCACTACCCAGTGTGCATTTGTTTTATACTCTGTCATCATTACTGACTATTTTAAAAAACAAAAGAAAAGTGCTGATGTCACTCTGAAAACTGGCAATAAATCTGCCTGGCTTGGCACTACCATGGTTTGCAAAAGTCTTTTGATGTCCTGGAGATCCCTGTTACGCAGGAAATGGCCCAGCTCTGAACCCATTGAGGAAGCATGAAAAGTCAAAGACAAGTTCTTGAGTAAGTGCAGCATGTCTGAGCTGTTCTTATAACCTTTGAAATACATGAATCAGCTATCCCAGCGAAAAGCCAAGATTAATTGCAGGGTGTGGAGCCAAGAGTCAGTCAGACCTTGGTTCCAAGCCCAGCTCTGCCACACTAGCTCTACAACCTCGGGCGAGTTACTTGATCCCTCTGACCACCTGGCTATCGATTTCTGCATCTCCAAAATGGGTACAGCGACCGGAGCAGTTAGGATGCTTCCAGTGCAACGGAACACCCAACCACACTGGCTTCAACCGTAAGGAAATGCATGGGCTCATCGACCTGTGGGCCTATAGATCATGAGCTTTGCAGACCACACTTTCTGGTCCAGCCTTGTGATGTGCTCAAGGACCCAGGTTCTTTCTGACTCTGCACTGCTCTCCATAGACTTGGCTTTGTTCTAATGGGGTTCTCCTCAGGATTAGGGCCAGGAGCAACCGGGTTTTCTAGCCAGAACCAGTTCGGGTTTTCTTCTTTACCTCAGGCTGAGGGTAGCAACTAGCTTTGCCTGTGGCTTTCTCTGCAGCTTGAGGTTGGGGTGAGAGGGGAGATCCAGAAGCCCCAGTCACCTTCTTCTGAATCTTATGGAGCCAAATTGGTCAAAAGCCCATTTCAGAACCCATCACTGCCCAGGGGCTGAAATTAATCTGGTTGGCTGAGATTAATCAGGACCACCAAGTGGATCTGGCATCCGCTTCTCAAACCCTGTGGCTGCCTACCACGGAGGGGGTGGACCAGCCAGAGGGAGAAAGCCCCAGTGGCGGTTAACTAGTGCCTCGCACACAAGGTCACTGGAAGGAGTAGAGAAGAGGACACACGGGAAACCACGTGGAGTGGTGGACAAACAACAGAAGCCATTTCCTTTCCAACCATAGGTTCATCCCTCCAAAGAAAATTACTTTTCTGGGAGGCAGAAAATGAACTATGCCACTTGTAGGGTATGTCTCACCAGGCTGAGCTGTTACAGAGCATTCCAGTCACCTCAGCAGAGAGGCTAAGACTTGACGGCCCAGCATCCTGGGACGCTGCCGTTGGAGGTAGAGCGGGGTCCAGGTTGGACCGCCTGCCGCAGAGTCTGCCTGGAACTGACATGCCGGTGTTAGAGAACTCCCCTGGGGCTCAGTGTTGGGCCCCTGTGGTAGGCACACAACAGTGGTGGCTGCCCCAACTCCTTTCCCTCTAAGCCACTTGCAGGGGTGACTTCTTGCCCCAGTCCTGATCAGTGAGTCATAAGGAGGCTGGTATGAGGTTTCCACAAGGGTTTTTGCTTTCTTCTTCCTTTTTAATATGTTTACTGATTTTAGAGAGAGAGGAAAGGAGAGAGAAACATTGAGGTGAGAGAGGAACATCGATTGGTTGCCTCCCATATGCACCCCAACCAACGAGTGAATCCGTAACCTAGGTATGTGCCCTGACCAGGAATCGAACCCCAACCTTTCCGTGTATGGGAGGATGCTCCAACCCACTGAGCCACACGGGCAAGGGTGGTTTTTGATTTCTTGATAGAGACGCTGCCCCTCTTGCTGACTGCAGGTGTGATGGCCAGAGTGGCTGCCGTTATCCCTCGGCCACGATGGCCTGCCTACAGTATAGCAGGGACACCAGCCCTGAGGCGAGCAGCTGCCTACCTAATTCAAACCCTGATGGGGCTAAGCCGTGGTGATAGCCAGGAAGTCTCTCCGCTCAGATGTGCTGCTGCAGGGAGCTTCATGGGGGGTGCTGTTGCTCCTCTGGGATCTGCCACCACATCCACGCAGGGCCGTGGTCCCCACGGACTGTCCTTGGCCAGTGCCTGAGCAAGGCCAGTGAGGTCCCGGGTAGCACTGGACCTCAAACCACCATCAACCTACCAAACTTTTTCCCACCTGCACTGCCATCTGAGACTTTCTACTCATCCTCCATCCTCCCCGCTCTTCTTCACGGGGATCAGACGTGCATCATGGCTTCTCCAGCCCCAACTTTGTCCTCCAGAGCACTGCTCCCCTCAACCTCTGCACATCCATTCCTGACCTGGCATCTGCCTCTCAGAACACCCAAACACATGCAGCCGCCATAGTGTTTTTCAGTTACTTGTTACCACAGGCTTTCCTGACTGACACTGGAAGGACCCCTATTTTAAGAATGGAGCTGCTTGTGAGAAAGTAAATCATTATTGCCATTAAAAAAAAAAAATCACACTCTTTCCTTCCAGATTCTGAAGCATGTGAGAAACAGATCTGGAAGTCAGTCTGGGATCAAAATATTCACTTTATAATTGCAAGAATACCTGGACCTGCCCTGGCTGGTGTGGCTCAGTGAATTGAGTGCCGGCCTGTGAACCAAAGGGTCACTGGTTCAATTCCCAGTCAGGGTACATGCCTGGGTTGTGGGCCAGGTCCCACGTAGGGGGCGTGCAAAAGGCAATTGCATGTTTATGTTTCCCTTTCTCCCTCTCTTCCCCTTTCTCAAAAAAAGAAAAAAAAAAAAGAATAGCTGGACCTGAGGCCAAAACCACTGTCCCACAACTTTCCACTGAATTGATATTACTCATTACCTATTTAAGCTCACGCAGAACAGCTAGAGGGCTTCGGGCTCCACCCCAACCTGCCCCTCTCTCCCAGGTTGCCCTCCAGGACTAGGACCTGCCCTACAGTTAGTCAATGCCAACTGAAAACGCCCATGGAGGACAAGACAATGCATCCGGAGCCATGACCTTTAAACTCTTGACCCCCACCCCACAGAGCAACTGGGCCAGTGGGGTGCCTTTTGCCACCTCCACCACCTCCTTAGTCAGCAAAATGACTCTTCTTCCCAGGGGGCATCCAGCCAGAGGTGCACAGGAGACACTTCTCCCGGACCTTGAAGAAGCAGAAATGCCTGTTCCACGAGCTAGCAGGACTTGGGGGAGAGAGAAGGGAGAGGATGCACCTTCCTTCATAACCATTCATGTCATCAGTATTTGTTAGATGTAAAACGTGGGGGAGACAAACATGGCCAAGGCTCACTCTGCTGTAAAGCAGCCGCCAGCTCCCTGGTGCAGATAAGACATGCTCCCAAACGACTCCGATGACAGACAAGTCCCAGCTTCACAGACGCTGCAGACGCAGTGCCGCGGGCTGGGATACTGGTTTTTTCCTGCCTGCATTTCCCTGTTGTTCTGATTTACACCGCTGTTGACTTAGAATTTTGTCTTTGTGTATTTCAAATCCTTTTTGGAAGAAAGTGTGGGTTATACAACTAAATATATAAGCTATTCATTTACACGCGCGTAGGGTCAGGCTGCCTGCGTTGAACAGCCAGCTTTCCGACTTCCCATGGTGTGAGCGTGCACAAGTCTGTGCCTCGCTCCTTCATCTGTAAAATGGACTTAATAAAAATACTGCCCCAGTGGGCAGAGGTGAGGGTTCAGAGAGCCAGCCTGTGTTGTGCCTTTAGCACAGGCTGTTCTCTACAAAAGCTGGTTACAGTTTTTATTTCATAGGCACACCTTGCGTCTGTCCCCACCCCCACCGTTTCCTGCCTGCAGGCCACAGGGAGTGCGGCAGGACTTCCACAAGGTGGCACAAGGACAACAATTACTGATGGATCAGTGGAACATCTCTGATGGATCTTGGATTAGGCTGGCCAGAGGAGAAAAGCCCGTCTTGAGACAATGATTGCAGGCACTCAGGGGAGGAATGGATCAGGGTATTTTTCCAGAAGGGCAGGAGAGCGCTCCTTCGTGAGCAGCTGAAGGGCAGGAGTACAGGGTTGGAGGTTTCTGTGGAGGTGGTGTGGGTGCAAGGGGAGGTCATTAAGAGAGGATTTGGGGGTGAGAGGGGCCAAAGACACTGGGATGTTCCCCCAAGAATCCCAGTCGGAGACTCTGCCTTTTGGGCACTAATGAGGTTCAGGTGTGAGAAGCCAGGTACTCTATCCCTTTTCTAGAACCAGCTGCCCCAAGGGGAGATGAAGTACCCAGGGCCCGGGAAAGAGAAACGGCAACCTCTCTGAATGCCTAATTTTACACAGGAACAGGGAGAACCCTCTTTAAAATTGCAAAGTGCCTTGGAAGAAAGAAAAGCAACCCAGACCTCAGTGGTAATTCTGTTGCTAATTCTGTCTCAGGTATTATGTGGAAAGAATACGAACAACTGGGTTTCTCCAAAGACTAGAAATTCAATCAAAGCTCCCCCAGCTAGAGTACCAGCCCCTCTTCTTTGATGTGCACATTATAATGAGATTTTTCATTACAGCCAAGTAGGAATTTATAAGCTGCCAATGTGTATCTGAGAGTGTGAAGTGAGGAGCCATTTGAACACACACGCACACTTAAAGCTATTTCCCATGTCTTTCGGAAATAGAAACACCTATAAAAACTCAGTTTAAGATTACAAAAACCCTTTAAAAGCCCTACCTGGGATATTGGAGGCTTCCACCTTTTCTGGATACGGTCAATTATATAACTTCCTCCACCATAAATCACAATGAACAGAGTGGAGCAGGTGAATCACAATCTTAACAGTAATGACAAGACATAAATTACCATAAAGACTTTCGATCCCCAAATTTTAGAGTGCTGCAGCTTGATAGAATGTGCCTGTTTCTTTTCCCACCTGTTACTCACAAAACGCCACTTTAGAAACACTCACTTTCACAACGGAGATTCAAATGAATAAAACAAGTCCCTGCTATGGGAGCATGTGGGGCCGGGGTCAGCTAGGTCCTCCAATTTTTCAAGAGAAGTTGAAAATCCTGTTTTTTTTGTTTTTTGGTAAGGAGTAAAATGTGATTTTTAAATGGTGTCAGCTAATTACAATTTCCATAAAAAGACAGTAGGCTCAACCAGACATACCTGGGGCTGCCTGTCCGGTGTGTGACTTCCGGAGCTTCTGGTTCTTGGGTTCTTTTGCCTTCCTGTCCACAGAACCCTGGGGACATATCACTGCGTCCAAACACCGCCCCGGCGCCTCGGATTCCGCGAGCTTCTGAAAGCTCCTCCCTGGCGTTTGAGGCCTTCACTTTCCTTCTGTGGGTTTTGGTTTCACGGACGCTGTCGGTCTCAGGTTTTCCCCCTTCACAGGAGTTTGCGCGGGCTGCCGTTACAAAACACCGCACACCTGGTGGTTAGAACAAGAGAAATGGATTGGGTTGGCCGAAAAGCTCGTCTGTTTTTTTTCTGTAAAATAAAAGACGCATTTTCATTTTCACCAATAACTTTATTGATTTGGGTATTTTGAGTATGTTGGCTGCCTCCCACATGGTATAAATCTGATTGTTCTCAGTTCATGTCTCGATTTGATTACTGTCAACTTCAGCTGGTCTACCCGACCATGGAGCATTTTCCAGTGAGAAATCTCCAGCACAAAACTTCACAAACCACTTTCGATGTGTTCAATCAGTCGCAGCACCTTCTCCATCCACTGCACAAATCCTTTTTTGCGTTTCAATTGTGATTTTACCTTTCTCGAAATAATAAAGCATAAGATGCCAAAAATGTCATGTATTTTCTTCCATCTTCAATATTAAAATGGCTACACAAAAATTCACCAATTTTGATTTTTTTTTAAATGCACGGTGATATGACAGCTGTCACAACGCAATCTAACAAAAATTGTTTCTAATGAAGTTAAAGACAACTAAGCTCTACTAGAGCCATCTTAAGGAAAAAACTAAATGAACTTTTTGGCCAACCCAATATTTTCTTGCAGCTCTGGAGGCCAGAATTCCAAGATTAAGGTGTCCACAGAGTTGGTTTCTCCTTGGCTTTCAGATTCCTCTTGCTGTCTCTTCACATGGTCATCCCTTTGTGTACAGTACCCCTGGCATGTCCCTGTGCGTCCTCATCTCCTCTTCTTATTAGGATACTGGTCAGGTTGGGTTAGGACCTAACCCTAAAGACCTCATTTTAATTTAATTACCCCTTAAAGACTCTATCGCTAAATACGGTCACATTCTGAGCTACTAGGGGTTAGAGCTTCAACACGTGAATGTTGGGGCGGGGCACAATTCAGCCTATAGCACCCTGCACCTCCCTTAGCCCTGCCCCAATACTCACTTTCTCCCCAGAAGGGCGGCATTGGGAATGTGAGCATGTCTTAAAGGTTGAATTTCAGGGAGAAGGCTTTCAGAAGATCTAAAACCAGACTCCTCCCTCGCTAACCTTGGAGCACTTAAATGATCTCTTCAGAACCGCCTCGAACCCTCAGACAACTCCTCATAGCCTCTCCCGCCTCACTCGTCTCCTCCACAGGCCTGCAATTTCTAAACAGTAGTCATAAGGCTCCTATTTCATAACACCCTCTGTGGCAGTTGCCTCCGAAGATGGACACCAGCAATCCCTTCTAGTCCTGAGGAGCACATCACTTCCTCCATCAAGGGGTGTAGCCTACTTGCCCACCTCTCAAATCTCAGCGGACTCTTGTCACCTGTTTTCACCAATAGAATACAGCGGGAGCAATGGTCATCTTTACAGCGCCTGCGGCGCCTTGGTCATCAGCGTGTGTTAAGTCCCACTGACTCGCTCGGTGTTTCAAACATGAATTTGGATGGAGAGAGCTGGATTCATGCCCTGGGTCTCCTGCTGCCTGGCTGTGAGACGCTGGTCAGACCGGAAAATGAAACCTCAATTTCCTCCTCTTCAAAACGCGATTATTAATACTCTTGCTACTGCAACCACAACCACCACTCTTCTACTGCCTCCTAATTACTTCTACTTGCTACTTCACAGGATTGTGTTAAAATAAACTTTAGAAAAGGAAAGTGAAAACTCTAGAAACTGCAAAGTCCAAATACGACATTATTACTCTTAAGTGTCCTTGTGCCTACCATGCCTTATCCTTATCGTTTCAGGATATAGCAATGTTCTTCACCTGACACAGGGGAAGGGCGTCTACAGGCAGCTGAGAGACTTGGGTTTTAGTTTATTTCTGGTGGTTATTGGCTCTGAGTCTTGGAAAACTCACTTAACTTTCCTGTATTTTGGTTTCTCCAGAGGTTACCGTTTTTAGCATTCTTTGATTTTTCTACAATACTAGTACTTCTCAGTGTTTTACAGAGTAGCTGCCAGCCATTAGGAATGGCCGCCCCACCACCTGTGGCCACAGAAATCAGACAAAAGTATTAAAATTATCTTCAATAACTTAGAGTTGAATCTACATAACACAATCTTATATAGGTAAAAAAAAAAAACATTGGAAGCTCTGTGAGTGGAAATTTACTAAAGCACACCATTAAAGTTATATCGATATTTTAAATAATTAATTCACAACTTATCAGATACAAGCACTACTATCCCAGTGGGAAAGTATGTCATAGATTATTAAATATTGTGATTTTGTTTTCTCCAAAGAAATACACTTATTTCCTAATATGAAACTAATATGATTAGCTCTTAAAAACAGATCTGACAAAACCGTTTATATGCAGAATTGTCTATTTTAAAATGTTACATTTGGGTGCCTTTAGATTTCAAATTGTATTTTTCCTCAAACTGAAACTTCAAAATTGTTGCTGATGTGAAGGAATGTCTTAATTCAACTCTTTGTCTACTGGGCCTGTGTCTGGGGGAAGAAAATTCATTCTTCTGAGAGTATAAAGCTTGCTCTGACCCTGCTGAGTTGTGAATAATTTGTGTTACCCAGAAACAGTACTCAATTTGAAAATGCCATTTTAAAGATATCATTTGTTGTTCGACTACCATTTCCTATTTCATACAAAAATTGGAAACTAGGATAGCAATTCTGTTCTCTTGGGACTTAAATCCTCATTTGTTTGATGCCTCCTTCCAACGTGAAAACGCTGTATGTTACATATTCGTGGTATAAAATGAAAGCGAGCCGCCAGCATGCTGTTTTGATCACTTTGTCGGGGCGGGGAGGAAATATATGACATCATTTGGAATTTTAAAGGTCACCCAGAGTGTGCATTAAGCGATTGATGTTTTCAGGTATCATCCACAAGTCATTATTTCCCTCTCAGTCCTTGATGACTTTCTTAGCGTTCACTCCTCCTGAATGGCGTGGTTAAGGGCTCATCTATCCAATTAAGTTTAGAGGTAAAAAAAAAAAAAAGTCAAAGTGGCTACGGCAAGTGGGGAAAGAGGTTATTCAAGTTAAACTACTGAACCTTACTAAGAACGGTGCGAGTTTGTGGCATTGTGAGCCCCATCCTGAGTTCTTACCCACTGCACCCCTAGCTCTCGATTAAGGACTCTGGGCAGATGTGGCCAAGAAAATGGGGCTCCCTCTTGCCCCACCTCCCAGCCTGAGGCGTTGGATGGGGCAGACTCGTGCCCCAGCCCTACGCTGTGGATGCTCTCTTCTGGAAGGTACAGCCGAGAGAGAGGACCCGCCTCCCTTTCCCCACCCTGCACTGCTTGCTTGTAGCGTAGGAGCTACCCTAGACGACAGTACTGGGGACTCCGTCACCCCAGCCTGAATCCAGCGCACTGGCTGATAGGGCAGAGGCTCCGTGCTGCAAGAGGTAAGCCAAGGGGACCTGGAGCTGCCGCAGTTCCCATCTCCAGTACATGCTTGCAGGGAGGGGGTGTTTCCTACTCTGGGAAACGTGAGGGCCTGACGCCTGGCATGGTGCGGCAGGGCAGGGGTTCTGCCCAGGGAGAGGCAGGCCATAAGGACAAACAGCTCAGCGTCTCTGCCGAGGGGACTCTTTGGAACAGAACGGAAACTCCATACCTAAGAGGGTTGTCACAAACAATGGAGGTCTTGGTGGAAATGAAGAGTCTGGTAACTCTGAGACAAGAAAAACAGCGAAGGAGCCGGGGAGTCACATAGAGGGAAGCAGGGAAGAGACCACCAAGAAGAGTCCCCCTGGGGTCACAGTCAGTGCTGGGGGTTGGGAAGTCTCAGTGACACCACCATCAGGGCGGGATGTGGAGCCCACTCGAAAGCATTCTCCCAAGTCTCAGACCCAGCTATGCAGGGAGGCCTCACTGACTTAAGGGGCTTTCATACCAGCACTGATTGAAAACTAAATCACTCTGACACAGGGGCGACTCCTAGGGAGCCAGGCTTAAAGATGACATCCCAGTCACCGCTGGCAGTCTGGGAGACTGTGAATGTCTAAGGCTGCACACCTGCCCCACCCCCTCCCGCAGGGAGGGATCAGACAGGAGCAGTCCGGGGACTCTTAAGACATTAGAATATGGGGCAAAAATAGTAAAGCCTTGAACTGCGACAGCAACCCCCAAGCCATGCATATATATCACCATGAAAGGTCAAGCCTAGCTGGTTGAGGGGGCTTCCGCGCAACCTTTGACCAGTAAGTAAGTGCTTAAACCTACCCGGGGGGATTCCTGGGTGACCAGCCCGAAGGAGAAAAAGAAGGTGAGAGAAGTCTGAGCAGGGGCCGCAGGGGCTGCACATGGTAGGGGACTGGGCTCAGCAGCATTATTTCACTCGAGTCACTGAACAGACAAAGAACAACCCAGCCAACCGCAACAGGACAGTTTCCGCCCGCGCCCCCAGGGGGTAGTGTCAGTGTCCAGAGTTGCTACAAAATATTATCTAAAATGTTCAGTTTTCAGCAAAAAAAATCACAGGACATGCAAAGAAACAGGAACATGACCCATACACAAGAAAAAAGGGAAATAATTGAGTGTCTTTGAAGGGGTCCCAATAGTGGAACCAAAGGCTTTCTTTCTTTTCTTCCTTTTCTTCCCACCCTCCCTCCCTCCCTCCCTTCCCTCTTTCCTTTCTTTTTATTGTATTGTAGTTTTTCCATTACCATTTAGTGAAGATTTTAAAACAGCTATTATAAATTTGTTCAATGAGCTAAAGAAAACCATGCTTAAAAGCACTAAAGGAAGGTATAATGACAATATCTCATCAATAGAAAATGGCAACGAAGAGACAGAAACTACTAAAAAGAACCAAATAGAAATCCTGGCCTAAAAGTAGAAACCAAAGTGAAAAGTTCACGGAGTACTTCGACAGCAAATTTGAGCTGGCAGAGAAATAAAAAAGCAAATCAGAAAATATTTTGAGATAAATGAAAGTGAAGACACAGCATGCTCCAACTTATGGGACAAAGCCAAGGCAGTGCTTAGAGGGGATTTTATAGCTGCAGATGCCTGTATTAAGAATGAATAATCACAAATCAATCGCTTAAACTTCTACCTTAAGACACTGGAAAAAGAAGAGTAAACTAAACTTAAAGCTCACGGGAGAAGGACAATTGTAAAGATTGGAGTGAGAATTTATAAAACAGAGACTAGAAAAACAATAGAGAACCAATGAAACCAAAAGCTGGCTATTTGAAAAGATTAACAAAATTGACAAACTCAGCTAAATGACCAAGAAGGAGAGAAGACTCAACTGACTAGATTAAGGAAAAAAAGAGAAAATGTTACTGATCTTATAAAGAAACCTAAGCCCTCGTTTGACTCAGTGGGTTGAGCACCGGCCTGTGAACTGAAAGGTCACGAGGTCGATTCCTAGTCAGGGCACATGCCTGGGCTACGGGCTGGGTCCCCGGTTGGGGGCATGAGAGAGGCAACTGATTGATGTGTCTTTCCCTCTCCTTCTCCCTCCCTTTCCCTCTCTCTAAAAATAAATAAAATCCTTTTAAAAGAAGAAAAGAAGAAATATGAGGGAATACTATAAATATTATATGGCAAAAATTAGATAACTTAGATGAAATGGATAAATTCCTGAGATGACACAAGCTACTGAAACTGATTAAAGAGATAGAAAATCTAAATAAACATATATCAAGCAAAGAGATCAAACTGTAATTTTAAAACGTCACATAAAGGAAACGCAAGTCTAGCTGGCTTCCATAATAAATTCTACTGAAAATTCAAAGAAGAGATAATACCAATTCTTCACAAACTCTTCCCAAGAAACGGAAAAAGTGGAAACTCTTACCAACTCATTCTCTGAGGCCAGCATTACCCTTATAGCAAAACCAGAAAAAGACAACACAAGAAAAGAAAATTACAGACAAACATCCCTTACGAATATAGACACAGCAAAATATAAAGAGGATTATATGCCACGAGTAAGTGAGATTTATACCAGAGATATAAGGTTAGTTTCTATCTATCAGTGTCATATGCACTAGTAATATAATAAAACGTTCATATTAGAAAGGAAGAATTACAACTATCTTTATTTGCAGAGGACATGATCTTGTATATAGAAAATCTTAAAAAAGTCACTTAAAAAACTGAGAAATAATAAACAATCTCAATAAGGTTGTAGGACACAAGATGGTTATAGAAAAGTGAATGTTATTTCTACACACTAAAAATGAACATTCCAAAACTAAATTTAAGAGAACAATTCTGTTTACAATAAAATGCCTAGGTATAAATTTAACAAAACAAATGTGCAACTTGCACACTGAAAACTACAAAATAGTGTTGAAATAAATGAAGATAAAAATTAATGTGCCAGAATGATATAGATTATCAATGGGGAGATTCAATACAGTTAAAATGGCAATATTCCCCAAACTGATTTATACATTCAATGCAATCCCTATCAAAATCCTAGTTATTTTTATACAGAAGTTGATAACATGATCTTAAAATTCATATATAAGTGAAAGGGACCCAGAACAGACAAAATCTTGGAAAAGAAGATCAAAGTTGGAGGACACACATTTCTAGAGTGAAAAACTTGCCACAAAGCTAGAGTAATCCATACAGTGTGGTACTAATATAAGGACAGTCACAGAGATCGATGCAATAGAATTGAGACTCCATAAATAAACCCTCACATTTATCAACAGTTGGTTTTCAACAATGGCACCAGTACAATTTAATGGGAAAGAAGAGTCTTTTCAGTGAAAGATGCCAAGATAAATGGCAAAGAATGAATTTGGACCACTTACTGCACATCATCCACAAAAGTTAACTCAACATAGGTCAGAGATTTAAGTGTCAGAGCTAAAACTATCGAACTCTTAGAAGAAAACATAGAGGTAATTTTTGCACCCTTGGGTTAGGTAATGGATCCTTAGATATGACACCAAAGCACAAGCAACAAAAGAAAAAAATAAACTGGACTACCATAAACTTTAAAATGCCTGTGCATGGAATGTGTTATCATGAAAGTGAAAAGACAGCGAATTGAATGGGAGAAAATATTCACAAATCATATATCTGGTAAGGGACTTGTTTTCAGAATATATAAAGAATTCCTGCAACTCAATAACTAAAAAAAACAACAAATAACTCAATTAAAAAGCATTTGGACAAAGTATTTGAGTAGAAATTTTTCCAAGGAAGATATACAAATGAGCCAAAAGCCCATAAAAAAGCTGGCCAATATCATTAGCCATTAGGGAAACACAAATTAAAACCACAACAAGATAGCCCTCCACATCCAGTAGGATGATGGTAGTCAAAAAATTCAGGCCATATCAAATGTTAGTGAGCCTACGGATACCTTGGAATTCTCATACGTTGCCAGCGGGTGTGTAAAATGGTGCAGGTAACTGCGGAAAACAGCTTGGCAGCTTCTCAAACTGTTAAATCCGGAGCTACCATATGACCCAGGCATTCAGTTCCTAGGTACATAGTCAAGAGAGCTGTGTCAAGAAAACCTGTGTCTACACGAAAACTTGCACATTAATACCCATAGCAGCATTATTCATAATAACTAAAAAAGTGGAAACAAACGTCTATCAATTGATGATTGGATCAGTACAAAGGGATATATCTAAACAATGGAATATTATTTGACAATACAAAGAAATGAAGTACTGGTACGTAGTACCACTTGGATGAACCTTGAAAACTTATGTTAAGTAAAATAAACCGATCACAAAAAACTATAGTAGCCTGGGGTCCCTTTATATGAAATCTTGAGAAAAGGCAATCAGTAGAAAGAGAGAGTAGATTAATGAGTGCCTGTGGCTGGGGGATAAGGAAGGGGGATAACTGCTGAAGAGTACAGGTGTTTTGTTTTGTTTTACTTTGTTTTTCGAGGGACAAAAATGTTCTAAAAGTAGATTGTGATGAAGGACCCACAGCTCTGTAAGTATACTAAACACATTTCATTATACACATTAAATGAGTGAATTGCATGGTATGTTAATTATATCTCTAAAAGGTGTTTTAAAAAATCAATGTATATTTTTCTTGACGAATAAAGAGCTAATTATCAATCTTCTAAGTAATTTAAAAACCTTAACATCATTTACTCAAAAAACATTCACACTAATGTAAAAGCAGTATTTATCGTTCCACAATAACCCTTATTGGGGAAGGATGATGAGCTATTTTTCCAGATATAGAAGATTGAACACCAATGGGAACAGGTGGCCTGAATTTAGTCCCATTGAGTGCTACCATGCAGACTGCAAAAAAGGATTTCTGGAAAACAATAAATTAGAAGAAAATACCTTATTTGTCTTAAAAATAACACAATTACCGGGAGACCGTGGGTTTATATTTGGAGGGATCATTTTACATTACCAGCTCTTGCTATGAAATAAAATCTCTTTCAACTAAAAATCCTGGCAGATTTTTTTTCCTCATGGGGATTTCAAAATTTTATTCACATGCTTTTAAAAAAGAGCGAAACTTCTTTGTAAACATGATCCGTTTCTCATACTTTCCAGTGGCTGATTATATCCACATTTTAAAGCAGATGGTGGTTGAGGATACTAACAAAAAGAAAACACATTTTAATTTTCTTTATTAAATCAATGTAGGAAGATAATTTGGGGATGATTAAATTAGAGAATTTAACTCATTCCTTAGAAGAAAATAGGACCGAAATCACAAAGCTACTTATGTATGTAATGACGACGGAAACCGAGTGGTCACAGGCCGGGGGCGGGGGTGGCGGAAAGGTTGATTTTCTTTCATTTCATAAACGTGATGAGTTCTACACACCAAATCTTCCTTTTCACTCTTGGAAGTTCCAGATAAAGTCAAAATTGCCAAGAGCCCTGGTGTTTTGTATGCACGCAGGAGACAAAAAACCTTCATGGGAGGTGCTCTTCAACTCAGTACTCTTAGCACTTTCTCGGGTTACAGTTGAGGAAAACATTGAGGGTTTGCTCGATTTACCACCCCTCTAAGAAGAACGCTGTGTGTGTGATATGGCCATTAAAAGTGACCTGCTTTCTCTTTCAGAGCAAAGATGCCATCACCTCTTCTTTGGGAGCCTTTCCCACTTTATTATGTTTTCTTGCTCAGTTCTGGAAGTAGACATTTTCTACCAGGACAAGGAGAGTAAGTCTTTTGAACTGTCAAATGATGTTGCCTTTTTTTCCTTCAAGATATGAATTACATCTGCTTCATCCCAGGAATGTGAACCAGGCAGCAGTAGTTCCCTCTGCATGGATGCAGGACTGATGCCGCATCCCCTGACTTGTGTCCCGTCCACTCTGCGTTACAGGAGTTTACAAAGGAAACGATAAATGAATATTTATTAATTCTTCCAACAAATATCTGTTGGGTAATTCTATTCTAACTATGAGAATAAATCAAATACGATCTTAAAACGGCATCCAGTCTAGTCTTCCTGGGTTCAAACTTTTGCTCTTATGTTTATTAACAAGCTACCTAACATCTCTGTGCCCAGGTTCTTCCTCGTATGCAAATAGTGGCCATATTAATATCTACGTCACAGATTTTTAAAAATGAGTTTTCAAGGGGTGAACACATACGAAGTACTTAGAACAGGGCCTGGCACAAAGCAGTATGTAAGTGGTAGTATTGTAATATCATCTGTAATAATTTGTTTCTTAAAATAAGACTGAAAGCAAGTGTTAAACACTCAAAGTGTTAACATTTGTTAAATCCATGTGATTTTTTTTCATGGTACTTTCCTATACTTGATACTTTCCTACATTTTAAAATAATTTATAATAAAATTAAATTAGTTCTGGCTGGCATAGCTCAGTGGACTGAGCACTGGTCTGCGAGCCAAAGGGTTGCTGGTTTGATTCCCAGTCAGTGTGCATGCCTGGGTTGTGGGTCAGGTCCCCAGTAGGGGGCGTGCGAAAGGTAACCCCTACATCAACACACATTGATGTTTCTCTCCCTCTCTTTCTCCCTCCCTTCCCTTCTCTGGAAATGAATAAATAAAATCTTTAAAAAAAAGAAATCAAATTTAAAAAAATGAAAATAAATACAATTAAATTACATATAAAAAGATTTGATGTTCTAAGTTCTAGAAGAGTTAGGGAGGAACTTATTTAAACCTCTCTTAGAGAACAGCTGGGGCGTGTGAGCGTATGTGTGTGTGCACATACAATGAGCTGAAATCTTTATGTTACCACCTGGCTCCAGAATTCCTTTTAGGGACAGAACAGTTTTTTGTTTTGGGAAAACAACGTGATGAGCCATTTTAACTCTGGGTTGAAGGTTGGACCTTGAGGACTGAGTGTCGGCCCTAGTTCAAGTGGGAAAGTGACAGAACTAAGGTGCTTTGCATGAGAAAATGGAGGGAGGAAAGGGGAGAGAGGAGAAGGAGAGAGGGAAAAAAGGAGGGAAGAAGGGAGCCCTGAAGGCAGGAGGCTGGGCTTTAACTCGGGGGAAGGATGCACCTGTTAGGAATACATTCAGCAGCAAGTTAGCAAAAAATGGGACACAGACAAATAGTTTATTTTTCTCTGACAGCAAGTATTCCAGAGGAAGTTAGTTCTTGGCAATGGTTCAATAATGTTACTAATGCTGTTATTGTGGCCATGGGAATATGCCTCATAGACCTCCAATGAAAGTGAGTGTAACTGACCCAGGACTTTAGCTCTTGCACTGTAAAATCTATGACAATGTTCGTGCCAAAGCCATACCTTCCATGGGCACCTTCCAACCAATGACGGTACAGCAGGGTTACGACACTGACCAGCTCCTGGGAGACACAGGACTCCTCTGACAGCCAGCTTTGGTTTGAAGATGCCCCAGTGGATTTGCTGAACTTCTTTAGGCTGCAGAATCTTCTTTCCCTCTCTTCTTCACTTGGCATCAGACTTGATTATTATCTGGTGGCTCTCCCAGTCTCCTTCAGCTCCCTCCTTATTTTCCCTCACAGAGACACTTCCCCTAATAAAATTCTTGCACATTTCATCACATTTAGCCATCTGCTTCTTAAAGGACCTAGACTAATACAACTGGTAACTAAGATTTCTTTGGGCTTTCTCTCATGGTTGTAAAACGGTGGCCAGAGCTCCTGCCATCTCATGTACATCCAAGACTAAAAGAAGGCGTGAAGAAAGAAGGGCCATTACACCCAACCCTTTTATCAGCAGTGCAAAAGTTTTTCTTAGGAGTCTCCACATATATCCTTACACCCAATGAAGTCAATTAGAGTAGCTTTCCTTAGACATCTTAACTGTAACAAGAGGCACTGAAGAAAAAAGTCAATGCATATGAGAGCTCTGAGAGCATATTACAGGTAAAAGAAACTTTTTCCAAAAGAGCATTGTTAATTATACTCCAACACCACTTGTATTCATTTATTCATTAGTAAGTGCCAGCAGTATGTAAGCATTCTGCTAGATTTTGTGTAATTTGGGGGGGCTATTAAGTATACTGTTAAAAACAGTGCAATGTTTTTATGAACACTCAAACCCCAAAAGATTGCCCTAATGCTAATGACCCTAATAAAGCTTTTACCATATAGCTGTTGGCTCAGAAGGCCAAAAAATTTAAAAGCAGCTGTATATTTCAACAGGTCCTGAAAAAGCTGCATTTAATTTTACAGCTTTTAAGCCTTCATTAGAGCATTTATCATTTAGTATAAAAGGCCCAGAAAACTCTCAAAAAGCTAACTGAACTGTATACAACACTTTCTGGAATAACTCTTCCAAAATAAATAAATCACAGGAAATTATAAAAATCTACCTTTTTCAAAGATTTTGCAATTGGTAGAATTGATCCTACCACAATGCCTCTAGAACACAAGGCAACATCTGTCACTGCCCTGAGTTTCTGAGGGTCAGAGACCTGGGAGTGACGCAGCTGGGCCGTCTGCGGCAGAGTCTCGTGCAGCTGCAGGTGAGAGGTGAGTGAGAAAAACAGTCAACTGAGGGCTTGACTGGGGCTGGAGGCTTTTATCCTAAGATGGCCCTCTCATGTGGCTGTTGGCTGGGGGCCTCGTTTCCTCACCACACAGGTCCCCCAGAGGGCTGCTCAGGCCACGGCAGCTGCTTCCCCAGAGCAAGTGACTCAAGAGAGCGAGAGGAAGTCACAGTGCCTTTTGTGACCTGGTTTCTGAAGGCTCAACGCTGTCACTTTTGCTCCTTTCTATAGTCCAGCAGCTAGTCGCTCCAGGGGAGGACAATAAGGCTCCATGTTTCAAAGGGAAGGGCATCGTCGCACAGTTTCAGGACACGTAGTGGTTTTGAACCAAAGCTCCCTGGGAAAACATCCTTAAGTTAAAAGTCAGTCTGTTTAAAAAAAAATTAATAATAGTACAGGTGGTATACAGAATCAAGACCGAAGTTCAGAAACATGATTTTAGGCTGTACCTTATTTACTGCTTTTTGTTCTCAGGAAGTCTTATAAATATTTAAAAATATGTGTTTATTAAAAAAAAATGTTGTGAGGCAAGTGTTGGAGTTAGCAGAAAGCACTTCCATCAGGTCACTTAAAACTCTTGAGGCCTTCCTCTGCCAATTACATTAAGAACAACCTCATTAGCTTGTTACACAAGGACCACATGACGCGGGCCAAACTCGCTTTCCAGCCCTCTCTTCGTGTGCGCATCTGACGGCCTGATGCAGCATTTCTCCACAGGAGGTCTGTGCAACTCCAGTGAGTGTCACTTGAGAGAACAGGATCTGAAGCCAAGTGAGCTCAGGAAACATTGGGTTAAACAAAGCGAAACTGGTTTATTTCCCGAAGGACTGGTCAGAGCCTTTGCTATGCTGATGCACACGGGAAAACTCCAAAGGGAGACTCTGGCACAGGGCATCTCCCTACACTTTGAAAAACCATAGAACCCCTTGTTTTGCATGTGGAACATGTTGTTTCTTTTTAGCACTCCGTGGTGTTGCCGTCAGACAGGGCTGCTAGTTCTTTTCTGAACGTGACTAACATGTTTCGTCAGCTCTGTGATGGGCACATTGCTACCTTTGCCCGAAAGCCCTTTGATGGCACATTGAACTACTGGTCCCATCTCCTCACCCGTCTATGCTTTGCCATCTGACTTTGCAAATTCCCCACTAGAGAAAGAGTCTATTTCCCCATCCCTGACTTTGCCCTTGGCCATGTGACTTGCTTTGGGAAACAGATGCCGACAGAGGTTTGAGATGTGCTTGTGCAGTTGTGGGTCCCCTCGTGCCTCTGCAGCCCCATGAGAAGACCTGCCCCAGACGGAACAAACACAGGAGAGACTGAGCCCCAGGCAGGGGAGCCAAGCCCCGCAGGGCCTCAGCGGGACGCAGAGCTGCCCTGCCAAGCCAGCCTCGACCAGCCAACCTCCGGCCAACTTGCAGATGAACCTGCAGCAGCATGGCTGAGTTTTGGGGCTGGGCAATGCAGCATTATTGTGACATCAACTAACTAACCAGCCTTCCTTTAAAGCCCGTCTCCCCCAAGCTTTTTCTGGTCTCTCCCCTACACCCTCACATGGCCTTGGTTGTGACTCCTCCCTTCATCAACCCCCTCAGCACCGTGTACCCCTCTTAGAGCTCTTATCAAAGCCCTCTGGCATCTCTCCCACACCCCATATTTGCCTGTACCCTGCCTGAGGACAGGACGTATGACTTAGTTATCTCTGTGTCCTGTGGTACCTACTGCCGTGCATGCAGGAAATCTTTGTTGGACTGAAGCTAAATTTAGTTTAGTTCACAATTCTGCCTTTGTAGGCTCTGATAAGAAATCGATGCTCCATGCCACCAGTGTAAAGAGAAAGAACAGAAAGCGGCCACAAAAGAGCACCGTTTGTTTAGCAGAATTTGTCTTTCCTCTGGTCGATAGCCCCCTCTGTTTATTACCTTTGACAGAAGAGGCTGACGACACCGCAGGAGCGCTCCAATGGCGGGCGGCTGAAGCGGAAGGACGGCCTACCCGGCAGCTCTCCTGCCATCACAAGTTGTACCTTCATATGAACACCTCCTGAGGGCTTCCCGCCGACCTCGGGGACTGAGCTGTCAATTCTGAAAAGCTTTAAAGGAAATAGAACGGGGAAAATGGAGACAAAATGAATGCCTGGCCTAAGGAGCCCGGTTGTAATGATCTGCATTTTCCCTTGCAGCACACAAGACAGATGTCTGCTCCCTGAGGACATGCTGTAGTCTTGGGCCAGTGTGGCAGTGGGGAGTAGCGCAGGAATGGCAAGCGTTTCTGGGTCTCTGTAGTGCACCAAAAGTAGCGTCCCTTGGTGTTGTCTATCGCACTCCCTTCACCCTGCTCTCCCAGCTCACAGCATCTACCGGCAGGCCTGGCCACAGATCCCTGGAGGAACGGGCGGCCTTGCAGCCGATGCCCACAGCTTTCAAAGCTCTGGCCATCATGAAAGCTCTTAAAACGGAGAGAGACAGAGGAAGAGAATGGATGGGAAAGAAGCCCTGGTTGAGGACGAGGCAATCAGCAGCATCCTGCTCCCATTTTGACATTTTGCTTCATTTTTAAATGATGGACCACTGGCTATCGTGGGTCAGTACTGAGCAAACACAGTCACCTGGGAAGGTGTCACGGTTTGACCACATCCAAGTAAACACCGGGGCCTGAGTCAGATGTGTGTGCAGTGACAGTCTGCTCACGGAGCTGCCTGGGGGTGACTTCAGGGTTCCGCTTGGAGATTTCAGGGGCTGCACGTAGGAATCCGGAGGACTCAGCAGGCCAGCCCAGCGCTGCTCAGCCGCCCCTCCAGCCCACCCTCCCTGCACGCTAGTGATGGGCTGGGATTAGCCCTGTCAACCACAGGAATGTTTGGCAAAGTACACTGAAAATGTAAACTCAATGCTGATTATACCACAAGAGAGGCAAATGTTTAGAGCAGCAGCTGGCAAACTTTTCCTATAAAGGCCAGAGTGTAATACGTATTTTAGGCTTTACAGACCGATGGGGGGTGTTTCTGCCGCAAATATTCATTTCTGCCATTGTCCCCTGAAAGCAGAGATGGTAAGAAAGCTAATAAGCACAGTGTGTTCCAATAAAATGTTATTTACAGGACAGGCGGCAGGTCCTCGTTGATGACCTGTTCAGAGTCACACTGGGGCAGACACTCACATGAAGCAGAGTGACGTAAGGTTTCCTCTCCCTGTGGAGTGCGAGGAGCCCCTTCTACAGTAATGCCAAAGCATAGTTCTCCCCAGGTTTTGGCTTCCAAACTATTATACTTATTTTTATAAATCTCCAGTATTCTGTGGCTTTCCTCCTCTGAGCTCTTCAAACATTCCCGACACCGTTCATACAAACATCTCATTTGGGACATTTGTGACCATAGAAACATCTTGTGACAGTGTTGGAGGGACCCCAGAACACCCAAATCAATCTTCCTGTGTTACGCTGAGGCCCAGGTCACAATGCCAGTTGGTGACAAAGGAGGGACAAAGGACATTTGGCCTTCCACTGTAGGTCACCAATTCACGCTCTTTGTTAATGCAGTTTTTATTGACAACAGTACAAAGAAAGGTGTGTGTGTCTTAAATTTCCCATTGCATTATGAATTTCACAAGGGAAGGATTGTATCTTATGAAGTTCTTAAAATAAAATAAATTTTTACAAAAATAATGTGCATGCTTGTAAAAATTAATGAAACAATTAAGAAGCATACAGAATAAAATAAGGTCCCCTTTCTTCTACCCACATCTCCTCCCTGGTTTATCCAGGCAAAACTATAATTTTTTCGCTCAACATATTATTCTTAAAAATTAAAAATAAACAGAAATCATGATTTTGCATTGAGAACCTGTATACTCAGCTTAGATTCTATAGTTAACATTTACCATGCCTGTGTTATCACATATCTGTCCTTCTATCCATGCCCCTATTTACCTATCAGTTCTTTTTTTTTTTTTTTTGGTATGGATTTCAGAATAAATTGTGGATGCAAGAAATTTCAGTGCTTCCCCCCAATAGTTCAGTATGCAAATCAGTCTTCAGAGTTTAATGTGCGTTTATATCTTTTTTATATCTAAGGATATGTTTTATTGATTTTAGAGAGAGAAGAAGGGGAGGAGAGACAGAGAGAGAAACATCCATGAGCGAGAGAAACATTGATCGGTTGTCTCCAGGACACGCCCTGAACCAGCAATCAAACAAACTCACAACCTAGGTATGCGCCCTGATGGGGAATTGAACCCGCAATGTTACGGTGTATAGGATGAAGTTCCAACAAGCTGAGTCACTCTGCCAGGGCTACATTTTTGTCTTTTACTGTAAAATCTATATCCAATGAAATGCACAAATCTTAAGTGGATATCGCTGGTTTTGACAAATGCAAGATATAGAACACAAAAATTACTGCAGAAAGAAGGGCCCATCCCCCTTCCCAGGCAACCACTGTTCTGATATTTTCCCACTGTACATTGCTTTTCTAGAGCTTCATTTGAATGAAGCTTCGTGCGCATGCATACACACACACACACACACACACACTCTTTTGTGTAAGAAAGCACTCCTCCCACCCACGCATACATGAATAACAGGTCGGTATGTTTCCTTCTCGCCAGGGGTCACGCTCTGCGCGCCGTCCTCAGACTTGCTGAGTTGCTGGAAACTAAGTCTAGAATGCAGCGTCTGGTTGGAAACCCTCCTGACACTCAGCAATTTTAGGCAAGTGATTTATGGTAAAGTCTCGGTGCCTGTTTCCTCTTTTGTAAAATGGGGATGATATTACCGGTCCCAGTGCCATGGTTTGCTGTGTGGCTTAAATGGCCAATGCCTGAAGCACCCGAGACGGCGCTGGCCCACGTGGTGACCACGGCGATCCGGCTAGTGCCCTGCCCAGGCCCCTTGGATGCCTGTAACTGGCTACGTACCTGTGTCCAGGTTCTGTGCTCTTTGCTGCTCACATGGAACATTTGTGACCTTCTCCTAGGGACTGTCCCATGGCCACTGGACCCCCTCACCAAATACACAGAGAGCTGAAGTTACGTCTTTTCTCTTCACATCATGATGTACGGCACAGCAGAGACATGGATGAACTCACAGATGCTCCACAGGCGCGTTTCACGGCCGTTTACGTCCCCCAGAAACTGACAGGTGTGGGAGTGGGAGGGCCAGCTCTCTTGTCCTGGGGTGAGGTAAACTCAAGGTGACTCACTACTCACAGCTCCCCTAGGGATTGGGCCAAGGCTGTCACACCAGCGGAGGTGGCCCCCTTGCACAGCGTCCTCCCTGCCGTCCTGCCCCAACCCCAATCCTTCTAGGCATTTGTGCAGTAAACTCCTTGTCCATGATCCCAGTCTCACTGCGCCTGGGAACCCACGGAAGACGGCACTCAGTACACTTCTATCTAATTGCCACATTCAGCCACACCCACTGGCAGAGGCCTGGCACAGCCTGCTCACCGGGCAGGCTGCATCTGCTGTTTCGTCTCCCTGGGCCCCCTTTTTCTCTCGGTAAGATGGGAAGCAGAAACCGGATTATCTGAAAAGCCCCATTAAAAGACCCTGTGTGTCAGGTGGCGCTTCGTCAGAGCTGCCTCTTGTGAATGTGGTCAGTTACTGCAAATATAAACTTGGGATGGGTAACCGGTGCTTGGAAATAACCTTTAGCAAGTGAGTGGTGGGCGGGGGGTGTGAGAGATGGTGATGTACTGGAAGGCGATGAGTTAGAAAGATGAACGGAAATGTCTCTGAACGAGGAAAAAAAGAAAGATGAAGGAAAAAAAAAAAGTGAGGCTCTGAATCCACCCGAGGGAGAAGCGGACAGTGAGCTGGGTGCATGTAGGACCCAGAGGGTGAGAGCGGGGGTCGGGGGGCAACCCCACATAGAGAAGGGGCAGGCAGTGCTCACTAACACTGGCTCTTCCTGCTCATCTGCCTGGACACCGAGAACCCTTCTAGGACCGAGCAGTAGTTTTTACTCTCTAAAAATAGATACCTGAGTGTTTCGGTTTGAAGGAAAATGGCAACGGGCCCTGAGTTTAAAAAGTCAGGGATAGGTTTCCGTTCCACAAATATTCTCAGATTCAAATGAATAATGAGCAGCTTTTCTGGTTCACACCCATGGAGGGCTCCGAGGGTATAAAAAGCCCCAGAATGGGGCTCCCACATGCAGAGGCTGGTGTGGGGAGCTGCTGGGCCAGGGACTGGTGGCAGCATGGGCCTCAGGGATGCCCAGCTCATCCGAGAGCTTCCCAGCAGAACACAATTGCTCCTCCCTGGCTCTGCGGTGCCTCCAGAGCTGATCACCTGGCCCGCAGCAGTGGCTGCAACTTCCAAGGAAGCAACTTCTACCCCATTCCCTAGAGACACACACGAGGAGGAGAAGGAGGCTTTCGCTGAGGTAGGGTTGAGCCAGTGAGCCCCTCAGGAAAAGCTGTCCGGCATTTGCATGTCACTCACCCCATCTCAGCTCAGAAGAAGGAGCTAGTTCCGGGAAAACTCATGAGGAACCTACTTAGATGGAGAGGGGATGGAAGGACGTGGAAGCGGTCAGTCGGGAACAGGGTTGGAGAGACTGGGAAATGGGTCACATTTTAAAGTAATCTACAAGTAACACCTGTTCCCTCACAGGGTCCCCAGAGAGAGGCTCCGGGTACAGCCAGGAAGGCTGGATCCAAAGCACTGGGCCTCCCAGTCTCAGCAAAGACCCCCATGTCTGAGCTCAGCCCAGGAGTGATAGGCTCCTGCCGTAATCAAGGACCATCCCAACTCTGACAACGAGTTCATAAGTCACCGTCAGCCCCTCAGTTCGTTAGGACAGCTATCACAAGGCCCCGCAGCCTGGGGGGCTCAAACAACAAATATTTTTTTCTCACAGTTCTGGGGGCTGGAAGTCAGATCCAGGCACCAACAGACTCACTGTCTGGTGGGAACCCACTTCCTGCTTACAGACAGATGATTTCCGCTGTGTCCTCTTGGGGCGGGAAGCGGACTGAGAGAAAGAGAGCTCTCTGGATCTCTTTTAGAAGAGATCTACTGGCTCTACTCCCATTCACGAAGGCTCTGCCCTCATGACCTAACCACCTCCCAAAGGTGCCATCTCCTAAAACCACCACAGTGGGCGCTAGGGTTTTCAGCCTAGAAATGGGGGTGGGTACAAATCCTCAGTTCATAACAATAAGGGCTTTGATGAGTGTTCTAGATTGTATAAGATTCTCAGCACCCTTATAGGCCCCTGGGGAGGGGGTGAGACAGTTTCCTTTGAAACCGAGGCTGAATTTCTGTACTCTGAAGTAAGCGGGGCTGGGATCCAGAGCTGAGTACATTTAATTTAGTGAAACAAATAACTGTGACATGTGCTACACACCAAGGCGTGGAGTTTGTGCTCAAGAGCCCGCAGCCTGAACCAAAAAGAGCAGAGACAAATATTAAAAACTTCAGTCAACACTGTAAGAATTAAATAACAGTACAAGAGAAGGCGCAAAGCTGCCCCTGTGTAATTACAAAGTAAGAGGCAGTGCTAAACGTGGAGGATGGGCCCCGGCGGCCAGTCCTTGGCACGCGTGTCTGGTGTGGGGCGTGGTGGGGGTTCTGGGGTGGGGTGAGGGAAGGGGGCTGCTTCTTCTGCCTGGAAGTCACCCCATCCATTCAAATCTATCTTCCGGGTCTTGGTTAAATGCTCAACTTTTGCCCCAGTTTCCGGATCCCTGGCTAGGTTGGCTCCCTTTACTCTCTGCTTAGCACACTCTACTGAGGCACAGCCTAGTCGTCGTAAAGGTGCAACTCCTCCTTAGACAGCAGTTCCGGGGTCGGGCATGGTGTCTGCCTTGTTCACTGTGGGGCCTGGGTTCCCAGCAGGGTTCTCAGAATCCCTTCTGAGGGCTCTCTTCCCTCCAAAATGGCAGGCGCAGGGTGACTTCATAGTGCGATGACGTCTTGAATGATCACCAACGGATTTTCTTTCCTGGCAACGCCTCCCTCTCCCTGTGCCCCTGCTGACCTCCGCCACGAACACCGGAAGGAGAAACCCATCAAAACCAGAAGCGAAATCCTTCCAGGACACAAAACGTTTTGTGGTGATGGGGTATGTTTATTATCTTAATTGTGGTCTGTTTATTATCTTGATGGTGGTGATAGTTTCCCGGATGTGTACATAAGTCAAACTTATCAGACAGTACACTTTATAACTGTGTAGTTGCAGTCAATTGTCGTTCTGTCAGGCTGTCCAAAAGTAAAGTGTGGCTTTTGAGCTAGCCTTCTGGTAAACCTTTGAATATTTCAAGCAGAGGTGAATTTTGAAAGCCTAGTGCTTAAGAAAGGAAAGAGCCTTGGAATTCCAGATTTGGTTTAAAGTATCAGGAGCTGGATGTGGTGGGCATAGGACCCTGGAGCCAGAGGGGTGCTCATACTCTGGCTGGGAGCCCCTGGGGCTGGTTGAACACAGATTCCCAGGCCCCTGGACCCACATCCAGTGTCTCCACGTCAGCAGGCCAGGGTGGAGCACAGGAATTGTCCAAGGAGCCCTTAAACTGCTGGCCCAGATGGTTCACTTGGAGAACCCCTGACCTGGAGTATCAGAGCAGTGAGGGTGAAAACAGCCTTCCCACCTTGAAAGACAGGAGCTAATTGGAGAGAAAAGGAAGGTGATTTGCAGTGAGCAGGACCAGAGCTTGGGGGCAGGGGTGCCTGAGAAATGCCCAGGAGCCTGTGATTCTGCCTGGGAGCAAAGTCCAAATGGTAGGCAGAGGTCAGGGAAGGGTAGGTACCTCAGATAGGTTCGGGGACTTGAGAGGGGACTTAACAGCCTGTCCCTCAGGGCGTAGCCTGGGACCCTAACCCTCCCGGAGAATCTTGAACGGTGGTGCTTGGCAGTGTCTCGGGAGGTGGCTTGGGTGGCGCCTTGGGCCTGGGGGGACGTGGATGTGGTCCTGGGAAAGGGGGGTGCAGAACTCCTACTCTTCGGGGAGGGGTCTGGTAGGCCAGCCTGTGGCAGGGACAAGGAGGACATGGGGGCATGGGCCTGACCACTGCGAGGAGATCGAGCAGAAGCCGACACAGCTGCCCAGCAGGGACCTGGCAGGCAAAGTTTCGCTCAGCCTTCCAGCGCTTAGATCACTTGAGGCATGGCTACCAGAAAGGGCATGATTTTTAAATGAAGTGACCAGTTGTTCTGAATTGGCAGGATTAAATTTTCCCCCTTCAGCAGAAACGGTGGCTCAGGAGCTAAGTTAATTTTAGCAGGGGACAAAGATAGTTCCATCTTTGTTCACTTGAGTTGCTGACTTTGGGGTTATTCAACTTTAAACCGGTTGGATGTGAATGAAGATGGCATTGCCGTGGGCTAAGGAAGACTAGTTCGTCTTCAGGAGGGAGCTTCCGCCTCGGAGGTTCAGTAGGACGCTGGGGCATCAGAAGAGGAACCAGACTAAGAAGGAGTCCAGCGTGAAGAAAGTACAATCCCTAACCTAGATGCGGGTGAAACAGCTACAAAGGATTTGAGTTCTGCCTCTGTCTCCCCAAACCCTCGGCAGGCGCAGGAAGCTCGCAGCCGCGTTTGGCTCGATGCTGAGCGGTGCTGGGGGCCGGGGCAGCGCTGATGCTGACGCTCAGCAGCTAGGCAGAGAGTGGTGGGTCACCCAGTGGCAGCCCCAGCTGTCGCTGTGTGGGGGCTCTGGTGGGGAGGACAGTCATCTTAGGATTCAAGTAATTATCATTCAGCCAATATTTATGTTGTCACACACACAGAAGACACATCTTGCTCTGCTAAAGTGAATGGTTTAGAAATACTGGCAAGTTGCAGGCTGTGCAATAGGTAATTAAGTAGTAGATGTTTGATCTTCTGAGGGGAAACAATTACATCCTATTTTCTAACCTTTACTGATGATCTAAGTGGGCACCCTCTTTACACAATGAGATACCCCTTTACGTTCACTAGGGTGACTAAAATCAAAACAACTGGTGTTGGCAAGGATGTGGAGAACTTGCACCTTTAAACGTGCTGATGGAAACGTAAAATGATGCGTCCACCACGGAAACCGGTCTGAAAGTTCCTCAAAGCAGTTAAACATAGTTACCGTGTGATCCGGCAATTCCATTCCTAGGTCTATGCCCAAGAGAATCGAAAACAAATGTCTACACAAAAACTTGTACATGAATTTCATAGCATTATTCATAATAGCCCCAAAGTGGAAACAGCCCGATGTCTGTCAACTGGTGAGTGGGTAAACAAATGCGTACATCCCTGCAACGAAGCCTAACTCAGCATAAAGAGGAACCAAGCACTGGTCCATGCTGCAGTGTGGACATGCTAAGTGAGAGAAGCCAGACAATGTGAAGCCTTTTATAGGCCACATAGTTTATGGTTTGCTTATATGAGATGTCCATACTGGGCAAATCTGTAGAGAGAGAAAATAGATTAGTGGTTGCCAGGGTCTGGGGGGAGGTGGATGGGACTAACTGCTAATGGGTGTGGGTTTTTTTAGGGGTGATGAAATGTTCTGGAATTAGTGGTAATAGTTTCACAGCTTCATACTCAAAACCACTGACTTGTACTTTAAGAAGGTGAATTTTATGGTATGTGAACGGTATCTCAGTTTAATGAAAGCCCTCTCTTTAGAAACGCGTTTGCACCCAAACTTACATAGCCCATAGTCTTTAATAATTGTGATCATTAAACCATAATGATCACAAAAGCCCGAAAGAGGAAAAATACTACACCTTTCTGAATTGCTGACCGGAGTAACTCAAATGGTGTATAATAAGGTCTTTTTTTTATAATGAAAAGGCGAGCAGTTTCCTTTAGCTTTTGGAGCATCTGCTGACTAGAGGGATTGTCCCTCAGTCATGTTCCTATCTTAAAGGAAAGTTTAAACAGTTCTTCTAATCTTTTAAATACTCAAAACGATTATTGTTGAAACCGATATTTCAATGGAGAAAGTGGCATTTCAGAAGTCACAGCTTCAAAGCTGGAATTCATAAAGCTGTTTAGAAGTTATAAAGCAGTATCACCTAATGAAATTAGAGTGTTTTTAACAGTTCTAAGGGGATTCTTTTGTGACTGAAAGAATTTCTAGTGGCCTCAAACACATCCTGATGGAGTAAAGAGAAAAGCAAAAACATTTTATGTGTAGATTTTATTTTATCGGAATGACAGTGCCTGCTAGATCTCACTTCGGAGGGACTTTTGAAAATTAAGAAAATATATCTGAATGTGCTTTGCTCCCTCTAAAGAAATGTGACATAAAAATTCAAAACACTATGATCTTCATTCAATAAAAGTTTATGGAAATGATATAAAATCCCCTGGTGAATTCTAGTTTGTGCTCAAATTACCTACACAAAACATTTTTCACTCACTCCATAAAAGAGTTATAGCCCTGTTTCTTTTCATTTGTGAGAGCTTGAAATGAAATTGAACTCACTTCCCAGTGAGGAGGCGATGAGCTGTCAAGTCTTCGGAGAAGGACCGTGGGAGCAATGAAAATCGATACCAACAGTTACACCCTCGTGTCCGCATTCGATGTTGCTCCCTCTCCTCTCCACAGCACACTCTGTCGCAAGCATCTTTTTTTTTTTTAATTTAAAATATCTGCTTGAGAAGTTTATTTACAAAATTTTAAACAAGCTAAGTAGGAGCTTGTTTTCATGAGCTGTGACCAGGCTTCCCTCTCTCTCCCACTTTCTCTCTCTCCCTCTCTCTCTTTAAACAGACTTAGATAATTATTGGAAGCACGGGTTTCTTAAAACACTTCAGAACAGAATGACGGGGGGTCTTCCTTGGTGCTCTGAGATCCAGCCCGGTCTGGGTTTAAGGCCCTGGAATTTTCTCTGAGCAATAACCAGCTTGGGGTGGGCTCCACTGATAGGTTCTTCTGGGGCTGGGTTGTCATAAACACGCCCCAGAGATGATGTCCCCCGAGAGACCCAGGGGGCTCCCCTGACCAGGTGAGGGATGACCCTTTGCCAGGGTCCTTCCTCCTGCTCCGTGTAGAGCTCCCACACGTCTCCCCAAGACCTCGGACTCCCCAGCCACTTTGCCGCAACCGCATCTGGAGACCCCAAGCAGCACAAACGCCCACCTGGGCGCTGTACTCACCCTGGGATGTGAGGAGGGGCCCATTTTTCTTTATTGACGCAGCTGTAGCCTTCTCCCTATCCTCCCCGCCCCCAGCTCGTTTGCTCTGTTTTTCCTCCTTCTGTGAAGTAAAATCGGCAGATTCTGACTCTTTGACGTTACAAAATGGCGGCATGCGACAAACCTACTGAAACTAGTGCCACCTCCCCTTCCCCTTTGCCTTGGCAGGAAGTCTCGCGCTCACGCGCCTGGCCCTGAAACAAGCTCTTCCTTTCTCAAACGCAAGATCACCTGCTCCCTCCAGATTTCCTTAACAGGACTTGACCTTCCTTGGGCAGCCCCGCGAAGGCAAAGCCCCTAATTTGGCTGATACATAGATCGCAGACTGTCCATCAACAGCTTCAAGACCACCGCCTTTGGGGGCCGTCCCTGGGCGCAGGCACGACAGTGAGTTGCCGGCTTCAAGGAGCGTTGTTATGCAAGCGCCATTTCCCTTCACGGCCCAGGGGCTGGCCAGGCCCGGCAGAGCGCGCTTTCTCAAGGCCTGCGAGCGCGGCCTCTTCGCGAGGTGCTGGCTCGGGTTTTATTTTGGCCTTGTCAAATTCTGGCTGGAGTTTGTACTGGCATTGCCAGCTCATTTGTTATGCCTGTAAAATAATAATGCTGGTAATAATTACAATGAATAATAATAACAACAGTAGATCTCATTTACTCAGCACTTAACATACACCCAACGGTCTGGCTAAGTATTTAACCTATATTTTCTCATTGAATCCTCATAAACTCACAGAGGTTAAATAACCTCCCTAAATTCATGCCAGCTAGGAAGCTTTGTCTGAATCCAAAACCCACTGCAGACTCTCTCCTCTCTATATGGTTTGAGGCCTTAAAAAAAACCAATCGTTGCATTTTCAAATCCCCAGAGGACTGAGCTAATAAAGGCTGTTACCCCTCAGGCTCTGGAGGCCGTGAGGTCACTGAAGGGCCGTCATTATTAGCGAGGTCTTGTGCACAGAAAGACAGCAAAGCCATGAGTCCGCCTCCTTAGGTCAGAGGCTAAGGGTAATGTCACTCTCACTCAAATATTAGAAAGAAAATCATGCATTTCGTCTCTTGATATGAGGAATGCAAACTCTGTCATTCTCACTTAAAATTATCCTGTGAACATGAACCCTTCCCCCTAGGGCTCCTTCCTTTGTGCTTAGTAGATACTTTTGATATCTCTGCAGGGGAGGGATATAGTCCCTTTCGCCCTCAGTCTCAAGTTCTTGGGCTGGACGTCCTCGGGCCCATGTGAAATGGAGGTGGGAAAGCAGTTTCTCCCTTAATTTCTATTTCTGTTGATATTTTAAACACGCCTTAGAGCCCGAACTATTTGGGTGTCTGTGAATGTACCCTCACGGTAACCCCGACCAACGGGAGCGCCGAGTAATTTTCCCAGGGCTGGGGCATTTGTGGAAGTTTCAAAAGCTAAACTTGTGGAAGTTTCAAAAGCCAAGAAAATCTGCAAATTAATATTAGCAGAGTCCTTAATTTTTTTTTCCAGAAATAGTGAATAAATCCTAAATATATAAATAGTGGAAACCGAAACAGGACAATTTTCCCTCTCCCCCGTCAGAGTTTTAAACAGAATCCAGATACAAGATTTTCACTTGGGAGATTTCAAAAACCCACCCTGACTTCTGGGCTCTGCACGCCTCCCGCAGGGAGTCAAGTTTCCTTCTGCTGTAGTTTCTTAGTCAAGGAGCAAAATTAGGCCCTTTTTTTCTCCTCTCCCTTCCATCCCGCCCGACCCTCCTCCAAATCTCCCCAAGCCACAAATCCTTTGTAGGTGCGCCTAATTTCCCCCCAGGCCTTGTAAATCTTTATCTCTGTTTTATTTCTCGGACTACAGCTTTTTTCCTCAGGTGATGCCAGCAGGTGCAGGTAGTAACGAGGACCCTCCAGACTAGGCTGCTGCGCGGATGCACGGGCCCTCTCATCCATCTGCCCCTCTCCAGGTTCCTGCCGCTCCGGACCTCCCCCTGCACTCTGGGCGCTCGCAGAATGAACCCCAGCTGAAGCCGCATGGAGCTCTTTCGAACCTGCCCCCTCCACCTCTGGCCCTGCAAGTGTGCTCTGCCCTCCAGGGTGTCCCCAGGCCTCTTCTGAGCTCTCCCCGTTTCAGAAAAGCCCTTCCTTCCCTCCCCGTTTCTCCTCCCTCCCGTCCCCAGGCAGTCAGTATCCTAATGGGCTTTCAAGGCGGAGGGACTGCCTTCCCCACTCACTTCTCCCAGGCATACCCTGAAATCACTTCCGCTTCTAGAATTCCATTGCCTCCCATCCTCCCTCTTTCCTGTCTTTTACATGTTATTATGGGAAATGTCAAATATATTCAAAAGTAGACAAAAGAGTGTAGCAAACTCTTGTGTTCTCGTTGCCCAGGTTCAACAGCACGAACACGTGGGGAGTGGTGTTTCTTCTCCCCCTGTCGACTCCCCTCCGTCCGGTGGGAAAGAAGCAAATCTCAGACACTAACTACATCATTTCATCCACATATGTGTCAGGATATATCTCGAAGGGTTCTTTTAAAAAGCATAGTCACAATACTGCAATATTATCACACCGAAGAGACAATGAACTCCTTAAGATCATTACATTTCCCTTATTATCTAAGACATTTTGTTTTTCAGGTTGTTTAAAATGAGAACCCAAGTAAGGTCCCCACATTGCAAATGGTGGATTGATTTTCTAAGCTGCTTTTACTTTGCGGCATCTCCCCCGACCCTCCGCCCTGTGACTTCCCCCCCTCGTTTCTCTGCTGAGAAACTTGCTCGCTGTGCAGTCCCGCTCCCAGAGCCTCACGCTTGTGGGTGGCATCCCCACACTTGCCTTTAACATTGCCGCTGCCCCGGGTGGGGGTGATGAACCTGAGGGTGTCCATGCAGATTAGGGAGAAATGGCCCAGCCGGCTCATCCTAAAGGCTCTCTGAGGGGTGTCTAGGGCCTTGCCCTGGAGGCAGCGTCCACAGGGTGAGGCCCGTCCCTCCTGGGTTCTTGAAGAAATGTCCTCTGAGGTCCGTGGCCTCTGTGACTGAGGATCCTGAGCCCTCAGGGCCCAGCAGTGGCCCTGTCTAGGGCAGCACCTCGGCTCCCATAAAGTGGGGCGGCATTCTCCTCAGGTCATGCTGGGCCCATGGGCCCTGCCTGTGGTATCTGAGGGTGACTCTTGAAGCTAACTGCCAGGGTACCCAAGTCCCGTCCCCCAATTCTGGCCTTGCCTGGTTCTGTTCTACGAGGTCAATGACCAGACGTCACTGTCACGTCTCTCAGCTAAAGCCTGTGAAGGAAAATGGCCATGTTTGCACATCTCAGTTTCTTCCCTCCCCCCCTTTTCCCTTCCACTTCTGGGCCAGTCACGCGGCCCCTGTTCGTGCAAACAGGACTGCAGTTCAAATCTGTTCCATATGATGTTCTTTGACAGGACACTGTTGTGTTGACTAAATTGTGGAAAGACTTTTTGCCTGCCTGCATATCAATATATCACTGCTTTTAACATATTTATTTACTGTTCTTTTGGATAAAAGGTTATTGTACTGGGGGAAAAAAAAGCCATTGTCCAAAATGTGGTTTCAGAGCCATTATGCTGAAAAGCTAATTCGACAGTCATCACATGAGGAGAATCCCTTGTTACCTTGGTCTTCTCTTGGCTTGTCTTCTGCAGTCGATGATAATTTCCTCTCGGGTAAGTGGCCGCTTCAGGTGAACTAGAATGAAGGTCAGGTCTCAGAAAGCCAAGAGAGAACAGTCCATTGATCCCGTTAAAAAGTATTACCAACACAGTATGTACCTGCTTCTCAGCGGATCAGAGTTAAATGGTGCTTTGAATTATTGATACATGCAATAACATGGATGAATCCCCCAAACATGCTGAGTGAAAGAAGCCAGGTACAACAGAATACATACTCCATTTTTATGGAATTTAGAATAGGTAAACCAATCACGAAGACAAAATCACAATGTGTTCCTTGGGGGCTGGAGAGGGAAAGTGACCGGAAAGACGTTTTCTGGGATGAACGAAATGTTCTCCATCCTGTTTTGGGTGGTGGTGACACAGAGGCATGCAATTGTCAAAATTCATCAAACTCAACCCAGATCTGTGCATTTTCATGTATGTTTAAAAAGTTTGAAATAAATGAAAAAATAATTTAAAAGTCCCTTAACGTTAAATTGCTGTAAATGTGTCTTTAAATAAACTTTACAGGCTTTGGGGTTGGAAGGCCCTGGGTTGGTTCCAGTTCCACAACCCCGGCCGCAGGGCACTGGGCACGTTTGTTTGCCTTTCTTAACCTCAGTTTTCTCACCTATAAACCAGTGAGAATAACATTCCTCAGCTGGTAGTGTTTGTGAATGTTAAATGCCTAATGCCTGCAAAGCTGTTTGTAACTGATGAACAAGTATTATGTTTCTCTTCTTTCCTGAGTAATTTTAAGGACACTCATCCACTTCATGTTGTCACCATTCACACTTTCCAGTGACCTCACTTTCAGCCTGTCCCATCATCCTCAGTTCTGTCAGCTGGAACCGAGGCTCCCCCAGTCCCCTGAGTCTCTCTGCACTGCTGAGTTCAGGCCCTGCTGCTTCCTGCTCGAAAGTCTCTGGTGGTTTCCCAGTGGTTTCTGCCGCCTGCAGGTTACGTTGCCTACAGTGCAGCAGCTTCCAGGTCTGTTCTGAATAGAGCTCTCCTGGTGGCACCCCCTCTTCTGTCTAATGTGGTTGCTGCCCCGTTCACGCTCACCTGGAATTCTGTGGTTCCAGCTCACGCCTGGCCTTACCCAGCCTTACGTCTTTGTTCAAAGCAGTCTCTTGACGTGAAGTACTCTTTTTCCATTCCTTCCAAATCTCAAGGCCCAGGCAGCTCTCCCTGGCCCTCTATCCTGCTGTGATTCCTCCCTTGTCTGAACACTCCAGTTTATTTAGCTCAACTTTGTTCAGATATATAAATCTTTGTTGGCTGGTTGTTTCTGACAAGTGTTATCTTCATGTAGTAAGTGTTCCAGGAAGGAAAGGATCCCCATCCCTGTCATCCCCCTAGGAAGCCCTCATCAAATGTTTGGTGAAGGTCTTTTACTGTTTTTTTAACATTCCAAAGCCCTTTCATGTAGGCAATCTCTACAGACCCTCACGGCAACAATTTGAGGCACTAAATGTACCTCAGCTACTGGTGATAGACGAGGAAACCGAGGGTTGTACAAAGTCACACCGCCACACAAAGGCTTTCTAACTTTGCGCCTCCTCTCCATCGTCTGGACACCAAGGAGTGAGGACCCTGCCCCGTGTTCAATGGCACTGAGGCTAACGATTACCACGGTGGAAGAGAGCACAGACATGAACTTCCCATCCACTGATGGTCATAATTAGCTTATTAAAATGTTTTTTAAAGAATGGTTAATGATTCTTGATGTGAGGTTCTGGCAAAATTAGGAAGGAGGCAAAAAAACACAAAAAACCTTTCAAAAGAGCTCCAAGTCAGGCCCCCCCCAGCAGTTACTGGAGAGGGGACCTGAGAAGGCATCTTTATTAGCTGAAAGTCCACCCGGAGGTGCACAGACCTGAGCGCACAGCGCCCAGAGGAGGGGCACCATGGCGTGGGACCCCCTGAGTCAGCTGCGTCCTCTAGTCCTGGACATAAACGCCTGCCTGGGGACGTGCGTGCCAAAGGCTGAGGGAACCTTTGGAGTTTGGGCATATCCCCAAGCCCTTCCTTCAGTTATTTCTACCGGCAAGTCTCTCTCTGTTCCATGTCCCCAGGGCGCTACAGCGTTCTGCACTAGTGTGTTAGTTTCCTGGAGCTGCCACAACACAGTACCACAAATTGAGAAGCTTAAACAACAAAATTTATGGTCTCACAGCTCTGGAGGCCAGAAGTCTGAGAGTACATGTTGGCCGGACCATGCTCCCTCAAAGGGCACTAGGGAGGGACCAGGCCTCTCTCCTGGCTTCTGGGGGTCCCCGGGCTTGTGGCAGTGTCTCTCCAATCTTCACACGATGTTCTCCCTGTGTGTGTGTCTCTATCCAAATTTCTCTTTTCTTATAAAGATTTCAGTCACACTGGAGTAGAAGTCCACCCTACTCTGGTTGATCTCATTTTAACAAATTGCTTCTGCAACAACCTGGTTTAAATAAGGTCACATTCCGAGGTACAGGAGGTTAGGACTTCAACATGAATTTTGGGGGAACACAATTCAACCCAGAACAATTTTAACCACCTTTGTGATTGTGCTCATGAATATCCACTTATGTCAAATTCATTTGCTATCAGGTGTTACTCATTTATTTATTTTTACCTAAGACCATAATGAACAGAACCCTGTATCATAGGGAATAATGAAGTCAATGGTAAATATAATACATAAAATGCATAAACATAAATAGCATAACATAATAGAAGAAGGGTATGTCAGTGTACTACCCCAAATCTTTTTGCTACCACCTCTGGCTGAAAACACCCTTTGGAGAACAGATACGAGGTCTGTCCAGAAGGTATCCAGCCGTGTAATATGAAAAATAGAGACATTTACTGAAGAAGATACAAGATATAAGAAACACTGTACGCAGGAAAATGATGCGTCAGTCCCCTTCAAAGTAGGTGCCTTGGGACCTCACACAGTTCTCCCAATCGCCATCAACTGTCCTGTGTATTTTCCTGAACGTCATCGATGGTCTGAAATCTCTTCCCTTTCAAAGGTGATTTTAGTTTTGGGAGAAGTCAGAAGTCACAGAGCGTAAAATCTGGGCTGTAGAGAGGCTGAGTCACCTGGGTGATTGGATATTTCACCAAAAACTCTGCATGAGGCGTGATGCATTAGTGCGTGTGTTGTGATGAAGCTGCCAATCACCGGTTGCCTGTATCTGTGGCATCATCTGAATAGTTTCTGAGGAGGAATGTTCAAGCTTAACGTAAAAGTCACTGCTCTACCTGCTCAGTCATTTTGAATGCGACGGCCACACAACTATACATACTAATTCAATGCACCTACCACCCTCACTGACCAGTACAGTGAAGTGGTCATTGTTCACACATACACATTCCAGTCCACTCTCCTTGGCTGCCAGGTTACCCTGATGTCATACAAACCATTCTGGTTACATTAACAATGGCTGGACTTGTACCAGACAGACCTCGTATATCTAATCTGGATGGGGGCTGGAAAGCCTTTCTAGAAATAACACGGAAAGCCAAGAAGGCGCTCTCTGCAGGCACTTTAACAGGGTGGGAGCAGAGAGGGCCTGTGGTCTACTCTGCAGGGCTGGGAGGGGAGTGGGAGGTCTAAGCACCCTGGGCTGACACAGCACCAGAGGTCAGGGGATCGGAGCGACCTTACATATCACATTGTATAGAAGAGAAAAATGAGATGCAGAGCAGTTAAGGCAAGGCAGTACCCGGGCCATGGCTGGAAGCAGACCCTCAGACTTCAGTTTAGTTAACTCCTGGTACTCTGGAGGCCCCGATGCCCCGGGCTAGAAGTTTGCGCTGCAGCTGGCTTCCGTCCTGGGGGTGATGAGGATACACCAGGTGTTTTCAGACTCTGGGCTGTCATGCAACTCTATGAGCTAAACTTTGGTTTATTATCATCAAAAGAGAAAGCTATGCTTTGGGAAAAGAGAGTTCTTTTAAATGCCCTGAAACTGCTGGAGAGGATTCTGTGTTGGTAGCTTTTTATTTTCTGAAAATATAGGAGTTGCATGTGGTTAAAATTCATGTAAAGCTAAAGTATGTGATAAAGTCATCTTCTTATTTGTAACTGAATTATACCCCAACCCCTCTTGCTACAGGCACCACTGTTACTGTTTCTTGTGTGTCTTTCTAGTGAATCAATAATTTTGGGAGAAACCCCTCAATCTCCATCAACCCAGTGTTTCTTCCCTGCCCCCTATTTAACTCGCATTTTCTCCCTTCCCTTTTTAAATCGAATTCCAACCTTTTATATTTCTGGTTGAGACTACAGCGCAGGAACAGGGCGGGAAGCTTCGGTCACTAGCAGTGGCTGATGCAGGAGGTTTGGCTGGCACATACGAGGCGATGAATACATTTTGGCAGAACGGTAATTTGGGGAGGGAAAGAAGGTGGAGAATAACATTTACTCAGCACCACTATTTGACGGGCACTTTAAAATACAACCTGTAAGGCGGCTTCTTTTATTTCCAGTTTGTAGACAGGCAGGCGGGAGGAGGGAGCCCATGTCAGGGGCCCAGGTTCCAGCTCGGCTGCTCCCTTCCAGAGTGGGGACCCGTGGCAGGTCAGTCCGATGATGACGTCCATTCGGGGGAACAAAGGGTATCAGGTGGATCTAGTTTCTTGTAGGATGAACTTTGCCTTCATTGCTGTTGCTCTCCAGCGACTGTGCACAGTCCACGGATGCAATCAATGCATATTGAGCGTGTGTGTGCAACTTAAATACAGGGTTTGCTGTGTCCGTGAGATTTGCAGGTAACCATTTTTGGCGAGAAGCTGTACATTTAGAGCTGGCTTTTGTGGGAGAAGCCAGGTGAGTGATTTAGAAATCGTCAGAAAATATAAGATCATCCAACAAGAGAGAAGGTGAGAGGCCAGGACAGAAAATCAGGGATGAGAATTATTTAGGGGGAGTGAAGGGCTGCTTTCGGGACTTGTAGGATTTAAACCTGAGCCCAGGGAGAAGGGTTCAGGGGGAGGGTTACAGACGGGAAGCCTGAGGATGAGCTTCCAGGCGCTATGGGCTTTGGTGATTAGTGGTATTTGAGTGGTGGATTCTGTAAAGTGGCAGAAAGGAAGCCAGATCTCGTGTGCGTGCGTGCGTGCGTGCGTGCGTGTGTGTGTGTTGGGGTAGATGGGGGGAAGGGAGGGAGGTAGGGAGAGAGAGAGGGGCTGCTGTTGTGGGGGAGAGGAGAGAGAGAGAGAGAGAGATCCATTTAATATTGATGTTCACCTCTTGTCTTGTTTTTGGGCTACTGCAACTTTATGAGGTTAGCTTTATAAGACCTTTATTCTGAAGTCTGGCATTTCTCCCAAGAGTACGAGTTCTGCCTAATGAGGGCAATTCAAGTGAATCCACAGGAAAGAAAAAGGAAAGTGATATTTTAATTTTATCCAGCCTGAAACACGACCGTAGGCAAGGAATGTGCCTGCAATTCTGAAACATAAACGTATCAATGCGTTATTTTATGGGATAGAGACATTCTGCCCAAATTGGCTGTGAAGTGAATAAACATTATTTTTCTACTGAATTCAGCTATAAAATGACTAGAAATCTTCCCGTGTGGACTGGGGTGGGCGGGAGAGAAAAGCAGAAATCTCTGTCAGGGAAGAGGAGAAATGGTCCCGGGCTGGGGAGGATTTAGACTTCTGATTCTCCAAACTGGTTCCTGAAGTGCCGGGTGGCTCCCTGCTCTCTGGGACCGCCTTGCTGCTTTCCTCCCAGCACCCCAGATGGCAAGGGCCACTCTCATTTCCTCCTGCTTTGTTCTCCTTGTTTCCCTTCTGAGGGGCTATTAAACCAGTGCAGCTACATGCATTATTTTGCTTTCCCTGCAGTCCATTTAACCAAGGTTCAACGGCTTTAGCTGTATAAACCCAGTAACTTCCTGTTTCATCAAGTGGTAAATTCACAATCACCTGTATCAAGTTTCCTTGTGGTGCTTTTGTGCGTGGACTTCGATCTGGTTTTAAGACCCAGCCAGCTCCGCCACTTCGCAGTTACACCAGGTAGCGTCTATTAAAACCTCTGGGCCTCAGTTTTCACATCTATATGATGAGGATCCTACGTTTCTTAGGGGGTTAGAGAAAAGGTTAAATGAGATTTTATATACACATACACACGGCTATTTATACAGCATTTCCCATGCCCCGTGTTGAACGTTTGCATAGGAAGGGTTTGGAAGGGTTGGTCGCTGTCCTGCTGCTGCTGCTGACGAGGACAATACAGAACCTGGTCTCAGTGTGTTACCCTTTGTATTCACAGAATGCAAAATGAAAATGAGCAACAAAGAGAATAAAGAAGCCCCGAATGTTCTGCCACAGAAATCTTTTGTTGCCCACCAGCAGTTTTCACAGCTTTCTAGAGCCTCACACCTTTGACATTTGTACTTCTAAAAGAATTTTATCCCCAATTGGAAGGCCAAAGTTAAAAAAAAAATCTGTGGGTAAAAAATACTACCATATTAATTAAAAAAAAAAGGATTTTATTTATTTTATTTTTAGAGAGGGGGAAGGGAGGGAATGTCAACGCGTGGTTGCCCCCCGTGCGTCCCCCACTGGGGACCTGGCTCACAACTGAGGCATGCGCCCTGACTGGGGAAACTGAACTGGCGACCTTTCGGTTCGCAGGCTGGCGCCCAATCCACTGAGCCACACCAGCGGGGACTACCATATTCTTGAGCAAGTCACTCGGCTGCCCATGAGTGTACCGCCCAGGGTGTCTTCCTTTGCTAGTTAAACAAAATGTGGCCAGCGCTGTGGACCGTGTGTGCTGGCCCGAGTGCGCCTGTTTGCACACATGATCATCAACAAGTCCATCTTCTCACAGGGAGTGACAGGAAGGTGTAGGAGGAAGGGTTTGGAATCCCAATGGTCTGAATCCTGACAAGGTCACTTGTTAGCTGGACAACCTTTCTGTGTCTGCGGCCTCACCTGTAAATGGAAGGTAAGGCTGGGGGCGGGGGCGGGGCCGGGGGCTGTAAACCTCTTCTACCAGGTTTATCTACACACATGTAAAAAACCTGACATGGGGTCAGCACATTGGTGATTCTTCTTTTTTCCTTCTTGCGGCACCTGGTACTACCTTTACTAGCAATACATAGCCAATAGAAAGGATTTAAGCTTACCACAGTATATCACAGATAAATTAAATGCTTACCCCCTTTTGGGCCCTGGCTAGGGGTAGCTCAGCTGGTCAGAGCATCATCCCGATAGGCCAGGGTTGTGGGTTTGATCCCTGGTCAGGGCACGTACAGGAATCAACCAATGAATGCGTGAATAAGTGGAGCAACGAATCAATGTTTCTTTCTCTCTCTCTGTCTCCCCCTCCTTCTCCCCACCTCTAAAATCAATAAATAAAAAAAAATTTATGTTCTATATCTCCTCTTATGTCAGCTTTGCTTACAATGTTTTCTACATTAATTTTTTTATATTGGAAAAATACATATAGAAAAGTACAAATAATGATATAACATCCCATATTTTTAACCACCCAAAGCCAATAACATTTGTCATAGTTATTGGCTTTATATCTCGGTAAAAAAAGAAAACATATTAGCGGTAAAAGTGCAATCTTGTCCGAGTAGCTCCGGGTGCTGCTCACACCGCTCCCTATGGGCAGCCTTCGCCAGGACTGTATCTGTGCAGACGTGTGTTAGGCTCAGATCAGCCGCAAGTGTCAGAGACCCCAACACGGCAGTGGCTGGAAGAAGACAAAAATACACTTCTCTCCACATAGCTTTTAGCAGGTGCCTCGGTGCTCTCTCAGGGACCTAGGTCCCCATGATCTTGTAGCAACAGTGCCCCCTAGGCCATGGTCGCAGCTTCAGTTTCTGAATTTCAGCAGCAGGAAACAAGTTTAACCTCAGCATGACTCTTTCCCTGTTAGAGTTTCTGCTGTGCGAGTTCTACTTTGTCCATATTTCTGCTTGTGGCCCATTAATAATTCCAGCTGCTCTGTCTTCCCATAATTCTTCAGAATACTTCATCTACCAACTTTAAAATGTGTTAAAATGTCACCTCTGGACACCTGAGGCAGGACAGGTGTCAGGCCATGTGGTTCGTCCCCAAGGCTTCGTTCTGGCCCCTCTCTCCTCATTTTACACCCACTCACTCTCCCTAGGTGATCTCATCCTCTCCTGTAATCCTTTTCCATATTCAAACGATTTCCAACTTCACAGTTATAATCCTGGAGACTGAGCTATCCCGCATGTGAGTCTAGTATATCCCATGGTTAGACATTTCTGCTTGGATGTACCCAAGGTTCTTCAGTTTTCTCTGGGTGTTGCCCTTGTTGACATGGTCACAGCTGGCTCGGTGGCATGATGTCTACATTCCAGACCATGGAAAGCACAGATGGAGTGGAGGGCAGCAGCTTCCTTTTACAGGATAAGGTTTGGAGTTGGGTCCCATCGCTTCTGTTCACTCCCTTTGGCTAGAACTGTTTCATGGCAATGCCTAGCCGTGGGGAATTGTGTTAGTTATTGCTGTGTAACAAAGCACTTTGAAACTTAGTGGCTTAGACTGACACCATCTATCACTGTTCGCCAGTGCAAGGATCAGGTGGACAGTTTTTCTGGTCTAGGCTGGACTGACGCATGCGTTGGACAGACGGCTCTGCAGACCTTGGCTGGGGTCTCAGGGACACCAGGTGATGGGTTTGTCTCGGATCGCCTTAGTTCTCCTCAAGGTTGGTTGTCTCCTAGAGGGCCAGCTTGGGGTTTACTCTCAAGGCACGGAAGGATTCCACGAGAGTTGGGACGTGCATGAGGCCAGCCCTGATTCAAGGGGTGGGAAAATTTAGAGGACTTCTGCTTTTCATGGAAGAAGCTGCAAAGGATGTGGATATTTGAAGGACTGAGAATTAGGGCCATTTTTTTTTTTTGTACCAGGCTACCACAGAGGGGCTGAGGGAATTTAGTTTCTGGTTAAGTGGTCACACGGCCAGTGGAAACTCCAACAGCTCTATTAAAAGAAGGAAGAAAGGGAGAGTGGCCATTGGGGATAATTTATAGAGTCTGCCCCAGGAGGAATTATAGTTCCCTATTCATCTTCCCTAAACAAAAGTAACACTCTGAATCTCTTGCTATAAATAATACCAGTCTGACAAAATTTCTGTTCTTCTTAACTAGTGCACACTTTTGGTTTCCCTCGGCTGTGCAGAGCCAACGACTCACTTCGTGGCCTCTTACTCCATAAAACAAGTCAAGGTAGATTGCTTCCAAACATTCTGGGAGTTTAATATGTATAATCTTTGCATTATTTTGCAATGCTCAGGAGAGTTGATTATGTAAAACTATTTTTAAATATATACTCATTTTACATAAATTTTGCTTTTACCTTAAAAATATTTTTTATATAAACCTATTTTTCTTTCTTGAATATTCAACTACTTAAACAATCCCCAACAAATACTAAACATTACCATTCCTCCAATAGTCCAAATCTGAACTGATAAGTACATCCTGTTATTACACACCACCAAGAACACATGAGAATTTTGGGATTCTTTAGTATGGACAGATGTTTTACATTTAAATAAGAATGGACAGTCAGGCTCAGATGAAAAAATAATTTCCTCATTATTGCTTAAAGTGAATGGGGTCTCTTGGGGATTAATAATAACTCCTGGAATTTCTCATCACAGGTTTTGAGTAAGTGTCCATAAACTACTTTGATTTTTAAATCATAGAACCTGGAAGTTGTTTGGTGGTGCATGTAACATCAGCTGACGGTCTCCAGGATGGAGACTAAACCTGTCCAAGTTCATGGGGGTGGCCACATTCACTGATGTGTTTGTTGGGAGTTTCAAGTCGCAGACTGAACAGACCATGGAGAATGTCACCATATTACTTCCCGGTGGCCTCAGTGGAGGCAGGCTGTACCAGGCGAGAGTGACCTCTCTCTGCCCCTTCGTACCACTCTTGCACTACAGATGACATGGGAGAATCTAGGCTAAGGTTTCAATAGGTAACCTAGGGCCTGGTATACAGTACATTTTGAATAAGTATTTCCTTTCTTTCTAACCATTAATACAATATGAATTCCAGGTTTCCTCTCTAATACTGGAATAAGAAGAAAAGATAGACTACTTTTTTATTTGCTATCTTTAATGAATTCCTATAGAAAAACAGGTAAAGAATATTCTATTTATTTGCTATTTTATGACAAATTAAGGCCATAACTTTCTCATTCAAGATCAATAAATATCATTTCAAACTACTTTCTCAATGACCAGTTGTCCTGCCTCAGTTAATAATCTGCCAATATTTTATTTAACAAAGCCACACAAATACTATAATTAGCAATAATTACCTTAAAATATTTTTTTAATTTAATAATTACCTTGAAAATATTTTTCAAAGCAATAATTGGTTTGAAAAAGGTAAATAACATTTGGTTAAATTGTTCCTGAATTTTGGAAATGTTTTCCTCATAATTATTAGCAAAACTACTTAGCTTCTTGAGTGCTAAACTCTCCTAAGCCTTATTTTACAAAAATTTTTGAAAACTTACAGGAATTGTATTGCCTACCATGATTATAAATTTCAAGTAGAATTACCATGTTAGGTTGAGATTTAACAAGCTCAACTAAGAGTAAGTTGGTCTCTCTGGAGTTTCACTAGCTTTTATATTTTGAGGGGAGGGTACATTTGTTTGTCATTAAGCATTTATATAGTTCATAAACACGGGGAGGGAAGTTTATAGAGTTTTCATATCGAATTGGCATAAAACCTAAAAATGGATCACGAGAAAGCAAACACAGATTTGTGACAGATTTCCCACTAGAATTGTTATAATCTTTGGCTCCTAAACAACATACAATTTTATATGATCTGAAGTACAACCAGTATGAAAGGGTGATGTAATACATTATATATATCATTTAAAACGTGTGTCCAATGGAGTTGACATTTTAAAAGAAGACAGGAAAACTGAGTTTAAACATCGTCTATAAAAATCAGTATTAATATCATGAGTCTGGTTTAATCAGTCAAAAGTAAAAAAAAATCAGTTTAATAAAAATGCACATTAAAATGGCTCTATGCTTTTAGGGTTGAATTGTTAAATCTAAAGTATTAAAGCAACTATAAAAATCTTTGTGGTGAGAACGTCTGTAGGCAATAAAACATTCTGGGTAATTTTCTAAAAATTAGTCTTATTTTACATTAATTAAATTTTGTTTATTTCAGAGACAGAGATGTTAAACTTAGCAATCACTGGCTGTGTTCCCCCTAGTTGGTGGTGGGTCTCTATCAGGGACAGGCGAACTACAGCCCACAGGCCAAATCTGCCTACTGACTGTTGGCAAGTAAAGTTTTACTGGAGTGCAGCTGTGCCAATTCAGGTACAGTGGCTGTGCTTCCTTTTGTTACAAGGGCAGGGTCGAGTAGTTTCAATAAAGACCATAAGGTGTTCTGTATGCTGGAAAATGTTTCAGATAAAATTAATGGTGATACTGTTGCTAAAAAAAAACACAAATTATCCCTAGGTACTCTAGTTGGAAAGTAAGATTTTCAATATTAAAACATTTTCTTTTTGCCCACTAAAAAACAACAAAAACTGCATTTTTTGAATCAGGTATTTAAAATCTGAATGAGAAGTATTTAGAGTGAATGACTTATTTTGGAAATCTTATTATTTAGCAGTAAAGATGTTCCTTATGTGAGACCAAGCTGCAGGTGGGCTTGTTGCTGTAATCAGTGGAAGGGAGGGCTTCCGCCAGGCCTCCTGACACAGAGAACGCTGAATACCAATCAGCGTGTCGGTGTGTTTTTCAAGCCACACAACCATACCACACAGGTTTCCTCTGCCTCCCACCGCTGTATACCTAAAATAGCCTGAAGGTCAAAGCCAGGCCTGTATGCCTTGACCAGTGAATGTGCTGACCATGACCGATACAGCTGAGTTTACTTCTTTCACTAGAATTAGGGAGAAAAAACAAAACCCAAACTCAAAGATAACCACTGTAACAATCTTAGGAGAAAAAAGAGGAGTGAAACCAGTTAGAAAGTGGTTGAACACAAGGGTCAGCTCAGACTTCACTTTCGCTAGAAGGCTATTTTTGGAGTCACATATTTTAATTGTTGTGTAAAGAAGATTGGAACAGAAAGGATGTCCCTGAGAAAGTAAGGCCCAGCCATTATTAGGTAAAATGACAGTGACTTGAAACATCCATAAAATCTTCAGGCTATGAAGATTTCTATTGGCAGCTGGAGAAATTCCACATGCTAAGAGACTCAATTACAAAGAAATATTAGAGGTTTGGGATGAAAAATACACTTGAATGTGTAATTGTATTAGACGGGCCTTGCTGCGTGTGGGGCTACGCTGGTCACCAGGATACGAAGCAAATGCCAGGTTACCACAAGTGCGTTTATCAGCCACAGTGATTTATTGAGTGCTTTAATAATACAAGTGTACATCAACTGATCCACAGTCAAAAGTGGCAGGTCCCTAAGAAATTTACAAGCACTTTAAGTAAATCAAAATACTTATGATTTTGTTCAATCCAACAGTCCTCTGTGTGGGGGACAGAAGGCTAGTGATAAACAGAGTCTCAGTAATGCACAGTGATTCTGATTGAAGCTTTTGTACAAAAACTTGTTCCCAGTAGCATGCACCCACCAATAAAGACTTCAGTACAAAAAATTAACCCTAAGCACTACATTTAAGTAGAAACGAGATATAATTCTGAATTTGTGTTTCCCCAAAGATCACATAAAGGAAAAGAAATCCAAATAAAAGGAACAACAACGAAAAACAAAACCACACAGTAACACAAAGCTTTGTAAGAAAGCTTTTACTATTATAGATCCAACATCGTTTGCACTGAAAACAAAGTTCCCATCCACAATGAGGTGGGAAAAAAGAACCCAAATCTTTCAAGTTAATAGAAATTAAAAAGGAAATAAAAACAGGGTGGGGGGATTTGAGGGAGGGAGAGCAGAGGAAAAGAAAGAAAGAGGGAGAAAGGAGAGGGAAGGATGACATACCATCACAAAACGGTTCAAAACTTAATAAAAATAAGAAAATAAGAACCGAGGTCCAGAGGGGTGGGCAGGGCTATTGATGCACTTGGTGAATGTGCTTGCACAGGTCCGGCAGCGGCGGCAGGCGCAGGCCCCTATGTGGCGTACCGCTTGGTCCACTGTCTGGCCATTCGGTCATGCTCCGCTCTGTTGGTCATGTACTGAGTGGCGATGCTGCCCACCAGAGGGTCAGCTGGAAGGGAAGCAGAGTCAGGGGTCAGTAAATACCAGTACCTCTTCCATTTTCCAAGGCAGGAAAGAGGAGGAGAGTCTGGAAGGCTGAGTGGAGCTGGGGGGAAGATGGGGGAGTGGGAGCAGGCAAGGAGGAGGTGAGAAGCTGCTGCTCTAACCTGGAACAATGTCACTTTAACGATGACCTGCAAATGACCTGTCACTGACAGAGCACATTTCACACCAGCTGCCCCAAGAATCATCTACCTGTGCTCTTACCCGTACCTCCCCTCACATGTCTGGTCGCGTGTCTGGTCAGTCCTAATTCTTTCTCCCTGTCCCTACCACACACTTCTCCACCCACCTGTCCTTCATTTCAAGTGGGTATTTCACTGAGAAAATCCAGCTGGGCTGTGGAAGGGGAACTCCGGGGTCCTTGATGAGATCTCTCGGGAGGGGGGGTCGGATAACCTGGCAGCTCATTTACCCAGGGCTGCACCCCAGACGCAGCTGCGCTCGCGCCCCTGGCTATCTGCTCTGAAGGAGCGCAACCCCATCAAGCTGCAGCCCTTAGTGAGACCCAAGGACAGAGCGGCGGGGGCTGGGGAGACAGCCTACTCCCAAACATGGGAGTATCAAACCCCACACAGCTCTTTCCTGCAAAAACACTGACGGATGTTAAAAATAGCTAACACTTACTGATTTACCATAAAGTCCTAACACTTTAAAATAGTAACTGCAAAGCCCTGAGGGAGCCCACCCACACAGGACGAGGCTGAAGCACAAAGAAGGTAAATCACTTGCCCAAGGCTGAGTACGGGGAGGAGCAGGGCTCCTTCCCCAGCCAGGATCAACACTGAATTAGGAAAAAAGTTAAAGAAAAAAAAGGAATTTAGGGTTTCTGGAGATCCCAGAGTCTACCACTTTCCCCATGCTCTCTAATTTTACTTTTTCCCTGATTTTTAGTTCCTGTATTTTTGTGGTTGAGAATTTGGGTGTATTAGAGCAAGTGGGTACAAAGGAACCAAAGCGGAAAAGGAAAAAAAATTAGCAAAGTTAATATTAAATGAAAGAAGAAGGTAAAGAGGACGGAGGTGTGCCTATGGTCTAATATCACCCCCAACTTGGGAAGATACTGAGACTCTAGTAAGAAATTCATGGCCATACCGTCTCAATATTAAAGGCATGATAGAAACACCACCTTTCAATGATCTTCTGAAGGTAGCCAAGTCTTTGAAAGGCCTCCCAATAGGACCTGGCTTAAGTTTTAACAAATCTTGCTTACATTTTCTTGGACTTGGGCTAAGCTTGTTATAATGTGCTAGGAAGAGCCCAGTTTCTTACACCCACTTACACTACAATTTATTTATTTATTTATTTTTAAATAGAGGGGAAGGGAGGGAGAAAGAGAGGGAGAGAAACATCAATGTGTGGGTGGTTGTCTCTCACACGCCCCCTACTGAGGACCTGGCCTTCAACCCAGGCACATGCCCTGATTGGGGTTTGAACCAGCAACCCTTTGGTTTGCAGGTTGGCACTCAATCCACTGAGCCACACTGGTCAGGGCTACTGCAAATAATTAATAGGTTGCTCGGTATATGGGTTTGGTTAAGACTTTTGCCTCACTGTCTACTCTTTATAATTCTTTTCCTTCACTTGTCCAAATGCCGAGACCGAAACTGGATCACTTAACACAGCCCAGCCAGAGTTAAAGAAGATTAAAATGAGTAATACCAAATGTACACACAAAATACCTGGAAATTGGCCCAAGATACTTAAAAAGAATGCGGTCCTTCAGTTCAGACTAAGTAATGAACTCTGAGTTTAAAAAAGGCCAAAGAAACGTCTGAGTCACATTTCTCTACCCTTGAAAATAATCATCCTGCTCCAATGACTGCCAGCCTAGAATGCAAAGCCTTAGGATGAAATTCGGGTTCAGTAGCTTAAGTCTACATCACTAAAGACAGGTGTTTGATTAAACAGACTCTGTATTAATGAAACGTACTAAACATCCATCTGTACTTCCTCACTTGCTGACTGCGGTAGAGAGCAGGCTTACTGTCAGAATGATCAGTGACAACGTTCTTCCTCAAATTGCATCCCTGCATAGTATGGGCACACCAGGAACAGGACGGGTCTGTGTCTCAGCTCAAAGGAGGCAGAGGGAGACAGATGAAGGACAGGGAACAGCGAACTGTGGGGTGGGGAGAGGGGTTATATCAAGTGTTAATACTGTTTCAGCAGGGCCAGAAGGGGGGACATCTCAAAAACAAGTAGGGTGCTAATAAAATTAACGTCCATTATGCAAAGATTTTTTTGTATGCTTAAATAAACAGTGAGTGTCTTTGACATTTCCTTTTATCTTTTCCAGTTTGATTTTAAAAAGAGGAATATTTTCCACCTGTAAATTTATGCATGCTAACTATAAAAACAATAATTAATAATAATCTTAAAAACCACCCGAGATGATGCGCAAGACAGAAAGCTGTAAGTGAAGCACATCTGTAAATTCACTCATAGAAAAGTACTGGTAACATCTGACATCTTTTTAGGCTTTTCTAAATATACAATTTAAAAAGCTTACCTTATAGTCTGCTTTTTGTAACCTTTTGATTTTAAAAAAAAATTACTATATGGTAACTTTTGATAGCAATAATTACAGACTGAGTTCATTTTTAATATTCATCTGAATTAGTAACAATTTCCTGTTTAAAGACATTTCGGTTCTTTCCTTTTTCTTTTTTTGCTTTATAAACCATGCTGTAAAGAACACTATTGTGCATGAATCTTTGCAGATTTATGCAACTCTTAAATCTGTTAAAGTATAAATGAAGAAATAAAAGTATAAAATGAAGGAATTTTAAAATCGTGTGTTATTAATAAATAGTTCTTAATGCTAAAATTTTTTACTGAATAGAAGAAAGTTAAGACTGCAAGTAACAGTTGAAACTGTGCCATATATGTGTGGCCAGTGACTATCGCAGTGAATTTAATGGAGTAAGACACTTTTTTGTCTACTGTATTTATAATTATGCCCCTAAGTAAGGCGTAATCTCATTACGAGCTTTCAAATTTCATGGCTACAGACATATATGAAATAATAGTCTTTAAACACAGATTAGTCAACCTTATTTCTCTCACAATTTCTTTCTAAAAAAGAAGGAAAAATTTCCTATCATTTTGGGTTTCTAGATTATTACTACTTTCCCAAGTCTTAATCAGTCTTTGAGAGTATCACCAATCAGTCTTCTTTCTCTTTACTAAAGAAAAACTACAAAGTTCGCCAGTGGAAACTGATACTTAAGTCTCCTGCAATTTCCGCCGAGGCCGCGAGCGCACGTGCCGAGAGGTTGTCAAGGCGCTGGTCCAGCCCAAGATCCCCAAGGGCGGCAGCCGCAGGCTCAACCTACCAGCCTGCGTCGCTCACCCCACGCTTGGGAGACGTGCTTATGCCCACATCGCCAAGGGTCTCAGGCTCTGCCGGCCAAAGGCCAAGGCCAAGGCTCAAACCAAGGCTGCGGCTGCAGCTGCGGCTCCAGGCCCTCACGGCTGGCCTGTCCACTGCAGATACAACACTGACAAAAAAGCACGCACGCAGCTTCGGTTGGCGGAGTGCTCCAATGACACTACGCTAATACCATCCGCCAGATGTTTCAGCTCACGACTGAGGAGGTCAGTCTTTACCTTTGATACCACTAGAGAAGGAGGAAAACCTATTGGTCGGAGAGCAAAATCTCCATTAAGAGCAACTTGGCACAGAGAGAAACCCCTCCCCCCACAAAACTCATGCTCTTCAGCAGGTAACCGTCTATTTAAGTATTGCAAATGCGCAAAGGAGCCATCTAACATCTGGCAGTGCTCAGAAGTCATCCTGCTCTATCATAATAACAACTTTAAAAACATTAAATTTTTAATAATACAGTTTTACTACTTAAATTCCTAGAATAAAATTTCATATTTACTCTTGTATCTCAGAAGATCATTTTATTATGGGAACATTCATCCTTGCCTTAGGCTGTTCATTGATTTTAACACATGCTCTTCAGTATTCCGCCAAAATAAATTCAGTGCCCCTTCAATGACAATACTATTTATCTACTTTGTGTGGAGGAAATATTTTCTCACAGTCTATCACTTATCCTTTAACCTAGTTTATGATGTCCTTGCCAAGTATACATTTAAGATTTTTAAGAAGTTAAACAAGTCAATCTTTCCTTAAAATTTTCTGGTTTGATGTCTCACTTATTTATAAAGGCACTCTCTATTTACTCCGGTATTTTAGAAATATGTTTACATATTTACAATTCTCCTAAATTTATATATAGTAACTTTTATATGCAGTGCTAGCTTTATTATACACAAGGTTCCTATACATATTTGGACCTGATTCTCCACTTGAAGCTCTTTGAATAGGTTAATTTGTCTTTTTCCTTATTTGTTCCTCCTGTTTTTCTCACTATAGTTACAAAAATTTTTTTACTTACTGATTTTCTTAGAGAGAGAGAGAGGAAGGGGGGAAGAGGGAGAGTGGATGGGGGGAGAAGGAGGGAGGGTGGAAGAGAGGGAAAGGGGAGAGAGGGAGAGAGGGAAAGAGAAGGGGAGGGAGAGGGGGAGAGAGGGAGGGAGGGAGAGGGGGAGAGAGAGAAGGAGGGAGGGAGAGAGGAGATGGAGGGAGACAGAGAGAGAAATATATTGATTTTTTGTTCCTTTAGTTATGCATTCATTGGTTTATTCTTGAATGTGTCTTGACTGGGAACTGAACCCGAAACTTGACATATAGGAATGATGCTCTAATCAACTTAGCTACCCAGTCAGGGCCTCACTGTAGTTTTATAGTATGTTTTGGTATCTGGTAGGGTAAATTTTCACCTTTCCCCATTCTTTTTATTCACTAAAATTTTATCTGGAGAACCCTAACCTCGATGAGGTTAAGACATGGAGCAATTAAAGCTATTTCATCCCAGGGTTACAGAAATCTCATGTCTCCTTGAATAACATTATCAAGATTTAGGAAATCGAAATTCGTCTGGGTAGGACAAAGTGAAGGTTTTTGCATTTTGGAATGTGGGGAAACCTGACTACTAACTATAGGCCCAACCCAAGCCAGACAGATTAATAAGTATCCTGAGAAGATGCGCGCGAGCACACACACATATAGTACATATATATGTAAAATATAATATATATAAAAATGACTTAGGGAGGAAATCATCATGTCCAGTGTTTAAACCAAATGATGGACATTTTGAAACTAGATTTAAATTTTTGAGAATACTAAATAAAACTGCATACAAGTCTAGTAAGACATTTCCACATCAGAATTAATAGCTGGTGATGCTAAAAGAGGTATTCAGTACCCCCAGAGCTAAAAAAGACAATAATACCTTCCTCAAGACTTATCAAGAGAAGAAAAGCTGGCTCCCACAGCCCCAGAAGTCTGTCATAAAACAGGGAAAAGGAGAGAAAGCTTTGCGGGAATACTGAGTGACCACCCTGGGAGCGTGGACTGTGTGGTAGCGGAGCTTCCCTGTCTTCCCTCCTCCCACCAACACAAAAACAGGGAGAAGACAACCTGTTCCTTTCCAAACTACGTGAGGAGGGTACCAAGAGACTCACTAGTAAAGAGGGAGGGTGCCTGCAAGGAGACTCGAGTGCCTTCCGCGGCTGGAGATTAAACCAGGTCTGAACCGCTTAGCAGCTGACCTGCTGACTGACCCCGTGACACTGCGTAGAGAGCGAGCGAGCACCAACGTAGCACCTACGCTGCCATCTCAGCTGTGTCCCTGCACGAAGGCAGCTTCCCAGGGAAGGGACCCCAGCAGCTAAGTGGCTCAGGGGAGCATATGCTGCGAGAGGGGGCGGTGGTACTTTTGAGCCACTTGGCCGGTCAGTCAAAGTTTTTAGGAATTTAAACACAGCTGTTATTAAAATTTAATTATATAAAGTTATAATAATTTATAAAATGGTAATAAATACTTAAAATTCATTTCTTAATGACTTTACTCCTATTATTAATCCACATAGTTTTTTAAATGTCTACTTTATTTGTATTATAGGAAAAAACCCAGCATGCCACTGTGCATCCTGTCCCAGTTATGTATTCGCTAAGGTCATGCGGTAGCTTGAAATCAGCAAATGCTACAAATCAGGATCTAATTTATTGTTTTGTTGTCTGCATTAAGAAAGTGATGGAAAAATGCTAATAAAGCATATTAAACTTAAAAAAATGTATCATATCTAGGGTCCTTGCATTTTGAAGAGCATAACAACTGAAGGACATATTCTCCCAGTATTTAGAACTAGTCCTTTGTTCAGCAAAGAAGCTGCTCCTGACGCCGACTAACAAGTGAATTTCCAGTATCTTTCCTCTTTCACTTTTGTCTTAATTCTTAATTTAAGCGAAAATATCACTCAACATTCATGTTAAAACCACACTTATTTGTCAGTTGCAACCATAAGATGGATACACATAAGTTTTTGGCAAAAATCACCAAAAGCCTTCTGGGAGAATTAATTGGCTTTGTGGAAATTGTACTAAAGAGTACTGTATATTTTACTTGTGTGCAACACATTAGTAAAATGTATAATACATTTATGTATGTACATGTGCACATACTGCCACCCCACACAGGCCCCCGACAGTCATTAAACATTTACTAGCACCCCATTGGGGTAGGTGTTAGTCAAGGAGATTGAGCCAAGGCTGGCTTTTCCACATCAGGAAACTGGAAAGTGAAGTCTCCAAATTACCCAAATGTGACGCAGCTTTTTGATACTTGTTACCGAGAAGGTATAGACGGCAAGACACTGCTTGCCAAAGAAGTGAAGAGGATGTATGGGAAACTAGGTCAAGGGACACTGTTCTCATCCATTATCTATCCCTTACTGCTTAGAAGGTAGGCCTTGAAAAGGGAGAGAAAGGAGGGCCCAGAACCAGACTTTGTTCCATCTACCCTGACGGAGTGGAAGGGGAAAACTAAATTTCAATCAGGTATAAGACGGGAGTTTAAAAATGGACTGTGTTGGTCTGCTAATAACTGAAAATGACCTGAATGCTATGAGATCTGCTAACTATTGTTAAGGGATGGAAAAACAAGATTCAACAAAACGTGGCCTAAGGCAGTGACTGGAGAAAATTAAAACCATCTCACACTAATGCCCTGAGTTGAGGCTGCTCGATAAACAATACAGTGGCTATAACCTAAGTATATGTTGACCAAATGTTTTTTAAACTTAAAAACTCATCCTCTAAGCCTACATCGCAGTGCTATGTACATTAAATCAATGTGTGTTTTGAAATATAAAGCGATCTGTTAGAATGGACTCATCTAAAGAACTGCACAGATGGTGCTACTGGATTGCAATTCCAGCCAGGCTTAGTTAAGTGATAATTCCTAACGAACTTAGAAACTAACCTTACATTAGAGGACTCAAGATACCAGAGAGTCACATATTACTTTCCCCAAAATACCACTGCAAAAAGCTGTGGCTGTAGCAAGTCGACCAGGGCAAAAGATGTCAAGGTATTAAAGCTAGATTTTTTTTTTAAACAGCAGCTTTATTAAGCTATAATTCACAAACCATACAATTTACCTATTTAGTATGTACACGTCCGTGTTTTTTGATACATTCACAGAGTTATGCACCCAACCCCATAATCCATTTCAGAGTATTTCCATCACCCCCAAAAGCAAACTTGTACCCATGAGCAGTCTCTCCTCATCCCCCCAAATCCTCTAGTCCTAGACATGCAGTAATGTACTTTCTGTTTCTATGACATGGATTAGCCTATTCTGGACATTTCGTATAAATGGAATCATACAACGTGTGGTCTTTTGTGACTGGCTTCTTTCACTGAGCATAATGTTTTCAAGACTCACTCGTGTTGTAGCATGCATCAGCACTTCATGCCTTTTTATTGCCAAATAATATTCTATTGCATGAAAAATGGTAATCCACTCCTCTGTTGGTGGACACGTGGGTTGTTTTCACTTTTTGGCTATTACGAATAATGTTGCCATGGACATCTGTGTACAAATTTTGCACGGGCACGTTTTCATTCTCGTGAGTATACAGCCAGGAGTGGAGCTGCTAGATCACATGGTAACTTTATGCTTAACCGTCAGAGGAACTGCCCAAGCGCTGTCCAAAGAGGCTGCACCTGTTTACATCCCCGCTACAAGGTGTGAGGGCTCCAATTCTCCACATCCTCACCAACATGTGTTATTAAATGATGCCAGATTTTAAAGGGAGAAGAGCTGATGTCCTATTGGCTGACACTGACCAGGTCCAGTTTAAAATACACACACACACACACACACAGAGGTGGGCAAAAGTAGGTTTATAGTTGTTTGTATGGAAAAATATGTAATGCAAGAATAACAACAACAATAAACTGTGTTTTGTGTACTCATGACTGTAAACCTACTCTTGCCTACCCCTGTATCCTCTACAAACATTGGTTCCTGCTAACTATGGAAAATAATTCTGTTATTGGAGTATTTTCCTCATGGTCTCTGGCTATGAGTAACCAAAAATTATCCTCATCCTCTTCCCGCTACTTCCAACCCTGACTGAAGTGAAAAACAACGATAATCTACAGAGACTTGTTTGTAATGTGCACCTTTTCTTCAAAATTAAAAAAATATTTTTATTCCATGGTTCTCAACTGTAGTCCATCTACTACAAACTATCCTAACGTATCAATTTCTCCCTCAAATAGTCTTTATTGCTCGCCCGTATTCAGGAGCTAAGAGTGAGACAGGAGACGGTTTGAGAGTAGGTGTGAATACATCAGTCATGCCTTAGACATCACACGTGCTCACAGTCTCCACTGCACCTGGGAATCTGGACTCAAGTCCAGAGATATAAGTAGCCCAGCTTTGAGCTGGAGTCGGACAGTATCTCAGTGGTTTCAGTTTACTAGGTTGTACTGCTTCTTTGAGGGCTGAAAATCTGTGGTTGAGGCAGCCTGGGGAGTCACATAAGTGCTGTCCATGTGGAGGAAGGGCTTTCCACTGAAGGCGTGGGCCCCGATTTGGGCTGAGGCCTTGCTTGTAACCTCTCTTCCGGAAGGGATGTTCTGGAACGCTCTGTGGAACCCACCGCTACTGAGGAGGGCATGTGGCGCCCTGCTTGTTAGCTCTCACCTCTCCTTGAGGGCAGGCAGCGTCTCCTTTTCGGTGCTGTATCACAAAACCAGCGGAGTAGAGTGCCTGTGGCACTGTAGATGACCTTCAATGAGTGTTTAATAATGAATTAATGAGTAATCAGACCCACTGGTCAGGATGGAATTTAGTTTGTAGGCAGTATCAGGTTCCTGGCTGGACATCCTTTCTCCTTCTGATGCTTGGGCCTAAATGACATTTACACCTATGGGATCAATGGCCCTCCAAGTCACTGACTTGAGATAGTAATAAGCATCTGAGCATCCCTGGTGTCATTATTTTTGTGGTTTAATATTTAGCTATATCTGCTTTAAGTCTAAAGAACACAATATGATCTATTTCCTAAAAGTGACTTCTTGCTTTGTCTTCAAGCTTCCCTGCTAGCTTCTTCTTTTAGTCTTTGAAGGTTTCAATCCTTATAATTTGTAAGGATTGTTATATTTAGTATATATTCAGTAGCTTCTTCTTTTTGTTCGGACACCTTGCCTGACCTTGAACCTACTGTTGTTTTAACCCCTTGAGCAACATATTCTACCACCAAGCTTTATCCACATATCCTGCTTCTTCCCTACTTCTGCTTCAGTCAAGTGGGCAGGTCTATTTCTAGATTCAAACTCTTACTGTATCCTTCTGATACAGGTAAAGAGCCATTCCAAATAAGTTCTAACATGATAGATGGTAAACTGTGAACCTTGCTTTCCATTTGTCTGCTAGCTTTCAAATGGGAGCTTGCACAGTAGGGTAACCCACAAGACACCATGAATTGACTAAACAACACTCACTGGTCTTGAAATGGATTCTTCTTATTCACCAAGACTGGCCTGGACATTTGTGGGAGACCAGGTGCAGTTAGGTTCACAAAGTCACCAGTGATGCTGTCATGGTGGTTAGGATACCAAATCTGGGAGATTCTTGGCCCTTCCCTTCATCTTCTTCTTCACTGTCATTGTCTTCTCTTACCAGGACCATAAAATACCTTCCTAAATGACTCCCTGTCTTCATTCTCTCCACTCTCAGATTAACGAAGTTTTTTAGTCTTAAAGACACAAACCTGGTCATGCAAAGTCCAAGGTCCCTCTTTCAAAACCTTCTATCCCCCCGCCCACCCATCTTACCCCCAGAGACACTGTCGCAAAGGCCAACTATGCATAAAAATGCATTTTTGCTAATAACCTGTCTGATGTTTCAGAGGCTTTTTACCCATTAAATTATTTTTTCAATACCTTGATCATACTTTTATCTTCAGGAGGGGCTGCTCTAAAGTTCTGCCCTCCTCTGAGTTCTTACTGTTAATGGCAGAAATAGAAATTTTAAAAGGAGGCAAACATGTTTATGTGAGAGAACGCTGAAACAGAATAGTGTGAAATCATTTTTCAAAAACAAAAATTCTTGATGAAAAACTTTATGCTCACTTAAGTGTAAAGTGCTGGCACCAAAATAATGCATGAATACGAATTGGTTTCCATCTTAATAGCCTCTTGAGCAACAAATAACTCCTGACAACAATTTGGTCAGCCTACATTGTCATTCTAGTCTTCCCTAGGGAGATCAATCTCTAAGGAAGAAACTGGAAACTACTGATCTCATGAGGAGGGCTCTTAAAACACAGAAAGGAAGAAAGAAAAGAGGTGGCTGAAGCACTTGCCAAAGTAATCTGCGTGTACATTATTAACTCCTTCCAAATGATGCCGGGCTATTTAGGCAGGATCATCTCATCCCATATGTGAGAGGGAAAAAAGATCAAACTGCTTATTGTGGGGTTTTTCTAATCAGCATTTTAAACTGGATTTTAAACCTTTTCAGAGTTAAGCTAACATCTCTCTGGCCAGATGGCCCCTATAACCTCCCTAGGGTGGAAATCCCAGCCCTCTGCTTCCTGCTGCTTCTCTAAGTAGGTCTTTGATTACTCTTAACAAGCTCTGTTGCACTTGCCTATATAACCTGTTGACCTTTCTTACCTTAACACTTCTCAGCACAGCTGCAATTCTCTTTCTCTCTCTCTCTCTCTCTTACACACTTACTTACACACACACACACACACACACACACACACACACACACACTCCAGGCCAACTTTGGGACAAGAACATATATCAAAACTCTTCAACTTTCTCACTCATCGCAAATGCCTTAATTCGAAGTTGGGCTTCTTTCTCATTGCACAAGCAACTCTGTTTACAAAGGTAGGGGAAATCCAGCTTATATCTGGTGGACTTCCTCTCCATTTGGCTAATTCCCTGGGGTAACCCACACAGCTCTTTTTCTCCAGAGGAAATGTTCATGTGCCTGATCATAATGTGACTGTCACCTAATGTGCCATCTTTTCCAGAGATATATACATTTTCAAAGGGAACTACAGAAACCATATTAGCACAAAGAAATTAAACTACCGAAATAATTGGAACAAAAGAATATGCGTATAATTTAGTTCTATTTTGTGAGTAGGAGAAATTTTGGGTTCTTCAAATCACACAGCTGAAAGGCATGACCCGCTCTGCCCGACGTACCCAGTGATGTCTGACAACACAACGGTATCTTTTCCATCCCCTCCTCATAAGCCTCATTTTCATTATTATTTCCCATGTAGCTAGCTGTGCCAGTCATTCTTCATGGAAATCTGACCTCACTCATACTTTTCAAACGTTTTAACAATCACATTATATTACTTTATTTCTTTCTCTAAGATTCATCATTAAAAATGAGAAAATAAACTGTAGAAAGCTGGTTTCTTGGCTGCGACCGTGCACACCATTGATGAGTAGGAGGGACAATGCCTCCTATCCTGGGGATGACACCGACAGAAGCTCACCCACAGGGGCCTGGACCTACCACTGTAGTTATTCAAGGCGGCTCCAACCACAGGCTTCTCTCTGGAAACTGAAAGGCCACTCTTGATTGGCATAAAGCCGGACATGCTGAGGGCCTAATTTCCAAATGTGTGTGTGGTGGGCACAGTCACAGGTTCCCAGATGCAGGGCTTCACTGGGGGTACCTGTTTTGGAAGCTAAATTTTGGTGTTAAAATTGAATCTGGTAACAAACACTAAATTATACAACCATACTGAAATTCTAAAATATTTTTATAGTGGCTTTATAAAGTTTAATTTACCCTCTTGTCCTGAGAGATTTAATGAATACTTAAAACAGCTCCACCTATTTTTATGCAACTGGTCATTGTTTCTGGTGTAAATATGCTGCCTAAATTTGCATAGTGATTATATGTCTAGAGCTGTTTTTCTTGGGGGTGGGAGGAATAAAAGAGGCAACAGGACAGACTGCCCCTAAATGAGAATGTTCTCACATCTGCATGAACAATTTATTTTCACTTGCAAATTAGGTATCCTTTGTATCTGTAATGTTTTCCTTGTTTAAATAACCATTCTACACACACACACACACACACACACACACACACACACACACACACAGTGATAGTCCTTAGGAATGATGATTTTAAAAATATACATTTTTTTGGTAAGATTAAATCAAACGACTACACCTGTCAAGTTTTGTTCCATTTTGTCAGAGGTCATAAAAGCAAATTTTTGGTACTGACACATGCTATATTATTTTAGTTAGGTCCAGGAAACAAACAAACAAACAAAAAAAGCAGCCCTATAGAAAATACACACCTCGATTACTATTTGTGGCAAATGAAATTAATAGAATGGCTGTCTCTTTTAATTTTATCTATTTGCAAACATTTTACTTATAGAATACTTTTAGTGAGGGTTTTTGCTTACAGTAATCAATTTGAAAATTACTGAATTCTACAAAAACTTTAAAAAATTCTTCCAGATAAAACACAAAGTTAAAAGGCTCAAAGAGAAAATCATTAGAGAAAATATGACCTGCTCAGCACACCAGGATGGATTTCCAACTCTGAATTAATGAACAGGTAGAGGCAGGAGCATCTTGAGATTGATACTAAATAGCCTCTTAGCCTCTCAGCTTCTAGATGAGACCACATCCACTATTTGCATTGGCAATGACTATATTTTCACTTGCAAATTAGGTCCAACAGGTACCTAGAGATCTGTACATATTTAAATTACTCAGTCTAGGGTAATCACATAAATCAGTAATAAATCAAAATAATACTGGAGAACTATTCCTATACAGATGAAAAATTTACACATCAGCATTTAACTTCATTAGAGGTTATTCCTAATGTTCACGCCGCTAAGCCACTGTGGAGTCAACTCACGTTAAATAATTTATCCAGACTTTAAAAATTCTTATTGGAGTGACAAGTAGATACTGTGTCCCTTAATTCAACACTGTACTTAAAAAAAAAAAAAGGATGTATAAATTTCTTATGGCAGGACAGATGGGGCCTGCTGGTATTAAACACGGCTATCTCTTATTTCTGGAAGCAAGTAATTAAATTTTGTTTAAAATCGGAAATGAAAATTAGCTTAGTAATTTAAATCTAATTCTCATTTGTACTACGGTTGAGTCTCTAGTCTAGTGGTACATGATATTTGACACCAAAAGCCTCCCCACCCCCACCGCCCCAGGTAATCTACTGTGGGGGTGACAGGTCATAGCTAAGGCTGATTACAAGGCAGTAAAGACAAAATTTTAATGCATTCATGCCAAGTGGCTCCTTGGGACTGCCTGCCCCAGTGATGTCAAACACTTAATAATCAAATGGACTTGGGTTCTTGAGAAGGTGCACAGATGTACTGACAAGCCAACCCTCAGTTTATAATGAAGTTATAATCCAAAATAAAAATGAATTAATTGTTTGTCTAGGGACAACATAAAAATGTAACTTTAGTGCTTAATTTCTTTAGCTGGCTATTTTTAATCTGTCACAACTAAAGTCCGTAGAGTTCGACATGTTCAGCCCATACTTACAGCAAATCATTACATTATGCTGTGTTGAGACTTCAGTTTTCTGATGATTTATTTGACTGATTTAATTTATTTGACTGATCTCATTATGAAATGGTACTTAATAACCTATCATGGGAATAAAAGTTGTCTATAAAAATTTAGTTTTAGCACTTGAATTGGTCAATAAATAACAGTTAGATGAGCAGATTTCCGTGAACATAGCGCTGAAACATGCAAAGCAGCGCGCCCACACAGGATGGGCAACATCCAGCAGACCGATGCTAGGACGCCAACCCATGTTACCTTAAGTTGGCCCACGTCATTCCTCCCCTCCACGTACTATATACTATGAGTTAAAGATGAAATTCTATAAATTCACCACAGATGAGCTCACTCGAGGGGAAATCTGTGGATGAGCGGTTACTCTGTACCTGTTTTTCTTAGAGGTTGATTCCGGGATGGTCCAAATATCATCTGGTCTTGTTACCAGGCTTACTTTTAAATAAGTCCGAGACTCAAGCTTCAAACTGAAAACATGTACGTGTATACTGACAGATATGTGTGTGTGTGTGTATCTGCTTGGACGCACAGAAGCGTGGGGCAGAGAAGGGGCACCAGCAAAGTGATACACTTCTGCACACTTGCATTTATCTGGGATTTCACCCTATGCTTACAGAATAAAAGACATTAAGCAATGGACTTTGGAGGTCTGGGAATGAATGTGCAGATCAGATATGGTAGGTCTGAGACTAGCCCAAAGTCATAGTGAAGTATTTTGGCAACCAGGTTTTGTTAAGGCATCAAACTGCTAGTGGCTTTGGAGGACATATCTGATTAGGTGGAACCAACCCTTGCCCAGCCACTATTGTTGACATTCCTTTGATAAAACGATCTATAATATGACCTTCAAGGGATATCACCCCAGAGAATAACAATGAGAAATGCAGTAAGACAACCATTTTGACATGCTCCTCACAGACACAGGCTGACCTAGTGTGTTGACGTCAAGAGAAACAAAAAGCTAAACTGACTTTGTAATGGAATTTGTCAGATCCCTATAAACTCCAAAGAAGGCTACTTAAGCCTTGTTTGTGGACAAGAGGGTAGAGAAATACAGTGACAGAGTAACCTGCTAATAAAGAACTGAGAACGTACCTTTGAAAAATGTATGGATGAGGTCTGCTATGCTCTTTATCTTTGGAAAAGCAAGCGAGTGATTAGGAAGCTGAATCTCATCAATCACGTAAAGTACAAGACTGATAGGTAAAGAAAGGAATAATTTTACATAATACACCAATTCTGAGTGCACTATTTCAAAAACATGGCATGTTAACATTTGTTTTAAAATTAAATTGTGTAGGACTTTTAGGAGTGAAGTTAAAAAGGTAAATTTTGATGGTATTAAGCCATGTGAGTGGCATGAAAGATAAAATTTTAAACCACGAGTTTGTTGACATATTTTGTAAGGGTGAATCTTTAATGTCATATAAACTTAAGTAATGCCCATTATACTGGCTTCGTCTTAAACCTCGGATCAGTTGGTTTTTAGTACTAAAATAATATCCACAATTCTAATCTGCTGTCTTTTCACGTTTACTTTTGGGTACAGCTTTTGAGGAAGCTGCCTTATGTCTAGAAATGTCTAAAGAACTATTGTCAGTGATTGGGAAAAAAATAGGAACAGAACAGAGGCATTTGGAAAACCAAACCATTTCCTTCAGAAACAAATGTTTCATTTTAAATGGTTAATGTACAACCCACTTTAGAAGTTATATCAGTTTATTCATGTAAATGGGAGATTAAAAATCACTGACAAAAACAAAGGTCCCATGGTTATGGCTACCAGCATATTAAATGACTTTGATAAGGAGCTGAAAAAACTTAGACACTGATATGTGTTGAGAGACTGCTTCACTTCAAGCCTATAAGTCAAGTGTCTCTGTCATTATCTACCATCTCCTGAAAAAGTTATAAAGTTTATAATATCATTGATTCTTGATCTAATAGAACTTTGTTTTATCAAAGGCTTCTATCATTCCAGAAAAAGGATATTTAGAGCATTTTGGACTATATTAACAATGGAAACATTTCAAGTAATTTATTGATTTTTATCTTACTTACAGGACATAGGCGAACTTTATGACTGATACATAAGAGAACACTCCTGAAATCATCTTCGACTCTCATCTGTAAGACCCTTAGGGTAGTTATGATCAAGGTGTGATTATGAATCAACAAGAAAATGTTTATTAAAACTGAGAAAATAAAGAGCTTATTTTTACATTTGAAATTTTTACATGGAAAATACTATTAATACATTAAAAAAACTCATTTTGCTATAGAATGACTGACTCTTACAGCAACAAGTAAATATTTTGGAGGTTAAAAGACTGGCTGAAAATAGCAAGGAATGGAGGAAAACAGGCTTCTAGGATTTTAGTCAAACTAGAGGTCAATGTTTTTTTTGTGTGATTTACAGCCATAAGCCTTGAATGGTAGTTGAAGAGCATTTCAGACTGTGCTCGAATTCATGTGGTGAAAACTGGTGGGAGAGGTGAGGTCAGCTAAAAGAGATGCCACAAAACCTTACATTCTTAAAAGTTCAAAAGTGCAATTCATAAAAATGTCATTGTAAAATAAACAGCGACCTGGATTTTGCTCCTAATGAGGAGAGTGGGGACTCCCCCGCCCCGACTACCTCCTGACTAATCAGTTCTTGGAGTTGCAGACATGCTCACACTCAAAATCCTCTCTCCAGTTACTTCCCTACAGTAGGCCTTCTCAGCCTGGTGCCTCAGTAACAGTGACTCTCAATTCAGGTAAAGAGATGTTTACCATGAGCCTTTGGAGGAGGAAGATCAGTTCTTGCCCTTTCTAAAAATTGGGATAAGACAAGCGTCAAACCCTCTTTTGAAGCCAGCGGATAGCATTGTGTTCTAAACAAACTGAGGAAATGCAGGTCTCGTCAACACCCACCATCCCTAGGGGTTGGAACACGATGCAGAACGTTTCCACCGACATTCTGCCGGAGACTTTCTATACACTCTACAAATCTGCTTGGGCTGTCATAACACAATGCCACACACTGGGTGGCTTAAACAAAATATATTTATTTCTCACAGTTCTGGAGGCTGGGAAGGCCAAGGTCAAGGTGTGGGGCAACTTGGTTTCCAGTGAGGGCTCTCTTCCTGCCTTCTGGACAGCTACCTTCTCCATGTCCGCAGGTGGCAGGGAGCGAGAGAGCACTCTTTGGTCTCTCTCTTTTAAAAAAACATTCTCCCCTGAGGACATGTTTACTGCTTTTAGAGAGAGAGGAAGGGAGGGAGATAGGGAAAGAGAGAAACTGATGTGAGAGAAACATGGATAGGTTGCCTCCTGTGAACATCCCAATAGGGGATTGAACCTGCACTTAGGTATGTGCCCTGACTGGGAGCTGATCCTGCCACCTTTTTTTCTCTGCAGTACAGGACAATGCTCCGATTGGCCAGAGCGTCTCTGGTCTCTTCTTATACAGATACTGATCCTACTGGATCAGGGATCCGCCCTTATGACCTCATTTAACCGTAATTCCCTCCTTATAGGTCCTATTGCCAAATAAGGTCGCACTGGGGGTTAGGGCTTCCACACAGAGTTTAGGGGGGACACAGCTCAATCCACAGCACACTCTTAGAGGCTGCTCTTCCTACGCCTCAGGGCAGTTCACAGAGAGTCACGTTTCACATCCCATTGTCCTTGCTCGACACGCTGGCCCTCCCATCACTCGTCCTTCTCACATTCTCATCCCCACATCCCTTTGTCCTACACTCCTTCAAAATAACCCTCTCCCAGCTGTCCATCCTTCCTAACTACACCCTCTCCAAGCTCCAACGAGACAGCGTACTCTTTCTGTACTTTCTTTATATCGGACCTACCTTCCACTGGGCTGTAAATGGCTAGAATATTTCTAGTAGTGGCAGCAGAACAGTGGGGGTGGTGACTGTAGCCCCTGTAGAACCCCCTGCTGGGGTGCCTAATACAGTTCCTTCCAGTGTTTGGCACTAAGAACAAATGTGTTGAACTGAATGAGGGTTCTCTAAAATTATAGTAATTAATAATCACTGCAATGGCTATTTATTAATGGGCCAATTTAAAATGATTATTTCAATAGTGAACAGGAAAATTTTTTACATTCAGAAGTCTGAATGTAAATGTGAGAAGTTCGTGTGAAGGGGAGTATATAAATGGAATATAGTTAAAATTAGATTGGGGTAGATGAACAATTTGAGAAGACTGCTTACCCCTGGGCATTGTTCACAGCTAGAGACTTGCTGAATGCTGTTATAATGCTAAGAGCAAGATATCCTGTAGCTACAGGAACCTTGGAATCATCAGATGTCAGCTTTGGCAGATGTACTAACAAACAGGAAAAGTGGACGCTCCACGGCACGAATGCAGGGCGCAGTTCTGCATCGCTCCTGCCTTACATGTATAAAGGCTCGGAGGTACTTCAGAACTACAAAGGTAGCTTCCCTCGCCTCGCCCCAAGCTGGCCAATCCCGAGCACGCGATTAAAATTCTGTTCCTGCAGATTTCGAGTGTGACGGGCACATTTCACAATGTGCATGTGCGTGAGCTACAATGGACTTTGTGATGGATAAACCACTCGATAACAATGTCACATTGGAGAGTGATTTGTCTTAAACCAGCGGTGGGATCTCGCCCACAGGGCCTTCCTCTTCCTTTTTTGGTTCTCTCTGCACAGATGGCTAGGGCCTCTGACTGGGGGCGGGGGGTGCTCCAGGAGACAAAGCACCTTGGTTTGGGGCAGACGGAGGGGTGGTGGAGTATTTAGCGGAAGTTTCACCTTTTGCGCCTAATGTGCTTGGCTATTCCGAACCCACCCTGGTGAGGGAGCCTGCCTGACGACTGAGGAAGGCCTGAGTTACTGCTATGTCATGACCCCCTCCCCATCCATCCTGTGAATTACCATATTTTGCCATGTATAATGTACACTTTTTGCTCAAGTTTTTGAGGGAAAAATAAGGATGCACATTGTACATGGGTAGTACTAATTCCATATCTATATAAGTGTTTTTAGGTTTTTAGTTTATGCTTATGTGTTAAAAGTATAACTCTAGAAAGCAATAACGATATCCATATGCAAAATACCCTGGACTACGATAACTGGTTTTGTTTATAAATATAAGTAAATAAAAAATTGAATTTACAAAATTAAAATGAAAGATTTTTTCCCCTTAAAGTTTGGACCCAAAACATGGGTACGCACTATACACGGCAGTGCATTATACACAGCAAAATACAGTCACCACTGTGAGTCCCCCATCCAGCAAAAGGGACAGACAGTGCAGAAATGCTAATGAATGTATTCTGGGCTCCCTAAAAGGGAGCACCTGTGTCCTAGCCACGGGACTGTGTGCGTGGTGAGTGGTTTCCAACTGGCAGAGCTGGCATCCTGGGGCAGAGGCTTCTATCATTGGTCACCGTGGCCCTCGAGGTGAACACAAGCTCTGGTTTTAAGCGAAGATGCACTTACAGTCAAAATCTTGTACTTTAAGCTCGAGTGCAGGACTTTGACCTAAAAGTCTTTTAACTACTCCCTACTTCTTGCTCTGGCCTTGCGCCTGAACCAGAGCTTGGTAAATGTCTGTTGAACAACCAAGCACCAAGCTTAAGGCATCGGTGTGGTATCCGTGCACAGAAGCTACATCTCAGCTGTGTCACACAGGGACCATGGTTGGGGAAGTATGACTAGTTGTTAACAGCTCAAGTTCTAGAGTTGAATGCCTTGCATCTAAATCCCAGTTCTGACCCTCACCTGGACAAATTACCTTACCCTCTCTGAACCTGTTTTCCTCATCTGCACAAAGTAGATAATAACATCAGTGCCCACCCTGCAGGGTGGTTCAGAGGATTAAGTGAGAACACCGAGGGGGGGCACTGAATAGTGTCTGCTGCTCAGTGGGTTCATAGCCGGCCAGCTGTTGCTGCCGCCGTCGTGACCATATTCATTGTCGTTATCATCACCAAGCCAGGCGAGAAACACAAGCAAGTCAATGGCCACTTCTTGCCCTCGCTGCGCCCAATTCCTTCTGTTCCCGCTGCAGCGGCAGAGAGGGCTTGCTCCCCACCATCCCTTTCCTGTCTTTCCCATCCTGGGTCAAACTGTCACTCTACAGGTTTACCTTCAGGTTAAGCTGTTTGGTGTCTCTAGGGAGCTGCTTTCATTTTATTTTACTTTTACTGACTTTATTGGGGTGACACTTAATAAAATCATCTAGGTTTCAGGTGCACAATTCTAGATAATACATCATCTGTATGTTGTGTGTTCACTACCCCAAGTCTCCTTCCACCACAATTTATCCCCTCTTTACCCTCTTCTGCTCCCCCCACTCCCCTTTCCCTCTGGTGATCTAGGGAGTTGCTTTTAGAAAGTGGATGGCGATTCTTTAAAAATTTTCTTCATTGTGGTTAAATGCACATAACATAAAATTTACCATTTTATCCATTTTTTAGTATATAATTCAGTGGCATTAAGTACATTCAAAGAGCTGCTGGATGGTGATTTCCTAAAGGGCGATGTTTTCTGGATTCCCCAGGAACAGCTTTCAGGACCCTTCTTTTCTACCTGGAGTCCAGTGATGACCCTGAGAGTGACTGGGGACTCCTGGGTGATGCCTAAGGATCTGCTCTGCTTCAGGTACCATATACCACATGCACCTTCCGCACCTTGGTACTAACCAAGATCTACCAAGATCTTGGTCTAAGTCTCTCCACATCATAAAAATATTTACTTTCATAGCAGTGAAATCGAATGGCTGGAGAGAACCGAACTGTGGTCTCCTCACATCATAAAAATATTTATTTTCACAGCAGTGAAATCAAATGGCTGGCGAGAACCGAACTGTGGTCATGTGGACACATAATTAAGATATGAAGTCAAGCCCCAACTTTCATCTCCTGGGGGCCATAAACAGAAAATCTACCCTGTAAATAGATTTTTCAGGGGATGGGATGACAGCATGGAGATAATGATGTTATCATTAGTTTGACTAAACGGCATAACACCTACTGCCTCTCTGAGCATCAGGGGGAAAATGGAACCCTCTGTTCCCAGTCACTCTCAGGGTCATCACTGGACTCCAGGTGGAAAAGATGGGTGCTGAAAGTTGTGCCTGGGGAAGCCAAAATACATCGCCTTTTAGGAAATCACCATCCAACAGCACTTTGAATGTACTTAATGTCACTGAATTATATACTAAAAAATGGATAAAATGGTAAATTTTATGTTATGTGCATTTTACCACAATGAAGAAAATTTTTAAAGAATCACCATCCACTTTTTAACTGTTTAAAGAATATTAGACTAGAGAGCATTTAGGAAGAAAATGTCACAGCCTTGTAAGAATTTCCTTCTTGGTGTTAAAAGAATTATTTTTTCATCTTATCTTCTGGTTTATTACTACAATGGTAATGTGTGTCACTGGGATGATATATATATTAAAATAAATATATACTATCATTTTTAAAGTAAAAATTAAAACTTCTCAAAAAGCATTCTAGTTATCTATTAGGAAGACCTGGAAAGAACAGAGGGCTCCATTTCCCCCCCGATGCTCAGATGGAGGACGATGCCCATTCCTATGCTTTCCTGCTCTTGAGGGGGCCCTGTAGGAATCACCTCGCTCACAACAAGGGGTTGCTGGAGCAATACTTCTTTACTGAAGACCTTTGAAAAAAGTGAAAATTAATTCTCCTTTAATTCTGAAAAGTATTATTATTATTTACTAATTAGTTCTAATTCTCTGTAAATTTAACATAGTACAAGTAAACAATAAACAAATACTACTAATTATTCATAAAATAAATTCATTCCTCAAGAAAAAGAGAGGAACTTCAAAATTTTAGGAAGTGTAAATGGGAACAGATTGATGCTTTAATACTAAAAGAGGTACAGAGAATGTTTACAAAGTACAGCCCTGGTAACAACTTACTGCAAGTTGGAATAGTGTAGATTTTTGCCCATTTCTACTATAGTTGACTTAAGTTTCTGCCCAGTTTAACATGGGATATTTTCATTTTAATTAAGCAGAAGACATGTTAGTTGATTCTTAAGCATTTGCATTTCACAAAGAACTAAATAAATATAAAAATATTAATTAAAAGCAACTTAAAAACTTCAAACTCTAACTTAAAACTTGTCCTTGTCAAATAAAATTTAACTTTAGCCTTTCTCATTTTAAGTTACTGCTTATTTTTTAAAACTTCAGTTATATAAAATTTTAAATTATTTACTAACTCTTAAAAATTCAAATGATAAAATATAAAAGTAAATCGTGATAATCCTTTCCTACCACATACCTTCAAATTCTAACACCCCAGTGGGTAACTGCTTTTTGACAGTTTGGTATGTATATTTCCATACTTTTTAATGAATTTTTTATAGTCAAATACACAAGTGTGAAGGTGTTTATGTGTGTGTATGGTCAGTTTTGTTTTTAATAGATCAAATTACACAATATTGTAGATTTTCCTTTTCTCTTTCTCACAGCTGCATCTATTTAATATTCTGTTTATTCCCTAGTGATGCACAGTAAGAACTTTTCCAGTTTTTTTGCTGTTTTAGATAGTGGTGTGGCATATTTCTTGTATGTATATCCATCTGCATTGTGAGTTATCTGTACGGGATGGATTCCTAGAAGTGAGATTGCTGGACAGAAGTTTATGTGCATTTTGTGTTCTGACAGGTACCTCTGAATGTCCTTGAAAATTGTAGCAATCCATATTCCTACAAATAAACATGCCTTCCTCACACAGTTCCCACACAGAATGTTAACGTTTTTATTTGTCAACCCAGTGATTAAAAAGAAATCTTATTTTAGTTGCTATTTATTAGAGTTTTAACATGTTTTCCTGTGTTTCTTGTCTTATGTAGCTGTTCTTATGAATTGCTTGCTTAGATCATCCCCCCCTTTTTAACTGAGTTGTTTTTTACTTGTTGATTTACAGTTCTAGATTAGGGATGCTAGCTCTCTGTCCATTGTATATGTTGTAAGACTGCTATCTGTTAACAATTTATGGAGTTTTTAACAAAATTTTTTATGTAGTCAAACCTGTTAATAATTTTTCCTTTGTGCCTTTACTGTTTTCATCTTGCTTATAAAGGTCTTTCTCCAATACCGAATTTTACTTTAGAATGTTCATGAGTTTTGGTATGTTTTATTGAAAACATTGGTTCTTTTTAACGTTTTACTTTCATTGTTTATGCTGTTCCAGTTGCTCCTGTTTTTTCTCCCTTTCCCCACCTCTACCCAGCTGCACCCTCTCCCCACCCCAAGCCAATCCCCACATGTTATCTGTGTCCATGGGTTGTGCATAAATGGTCTTTGGTTAATCCCTTCACCATCTTTCACAAGATGATGTATTCACATCTGATGTATTTTCAAAACATTACAAACAATTCAGATAATAAAGTATATCTAGTTCAGTAATTAAATGTACTTGAAGCTCACTACAAATAGCTAGGGTTCGCGTCTACCTTAACTAGACAGTCTCTGATCTTCATGAGTTTGTCATCCAATATTATAACCTGACATATTTTAAGTTATCTTTAGGCCTGAGATCTTACATATCTTACATGAGGTAAGAGCAAAGGAACACTGGGGGTGGGAGTAAACATTAAAAAAGGCTTGGGCTTAAAATAAGGCAAAGTTTCCTGGGGAGTTCTTTGGCCAAAAGTGGTTGCAGGAAGGCCTTTCGTTTGTGCATTATGGGTGCTGGGAATAAAGAAGACTTATTTTAAATAAAGACTTCATTTTATAGATTATAGAGGATAATGCTAAATATTCAAGTTATCTGGATTATAAAGAGAAGCCTAGAGCAAATTGAAATCATTAAAGTCTGACTTTTAATTCCTTCTTCTTATTAACTCTCTTTTTAGAAAGTAAATTCGGTCACATATGAAGCTCCAAACTCACAAAACTTCAAAGAAGCCCTTGAAAGATTTTATTTAATAAATTAATCTGGTTTTTTAGACATCTCAAAGGCCAGGTCATCACAGCTTGCAGAGATAATATGGGCCTTCGGGTCAACACATTCCATATAATGATACTCATAGCCTTCAAAATGTTTATAGAGAGCTATGCACACTTTATCTTCCTGTCTTTAATTTCACAAATGAGGACGCTGACTTATCTACTGAGTGAGAGAACTGGGCAACATTCTCGTTTTTCTGACACCTTCAAAACTCCGTGCAGTTTAGCTCTTTTGACTTAATCTTTTTTGAAATGGCAAGGTATAACCTTCGCTGTGCTCCTGCTCTGGCTGACCCTGGTGAGTCTAGCAAGGGGAGTCGTGAGGGCTGCTGAAAAGGTGCATGTAAAGGTCACGTCACTGCGGCTCAGAAAAGTCAGGCGTAAATGCAGTGAAGACCAGGACAACAGCCAGCGCTAAACAAAAGGGCCATGTTACACTAGGACCTAACTCTAGTGTTTTCATTTAAAACACAGTCACCCCTACGCAGGACAAAGAAGTTCAGAATATCAAAATGAGATTATTATGTTATGCTTATGAAACTGCTTTGGTAATATTACTTACAGGGTATAGCACTTTACATTTAATGTATTTTCCAAACTAGACTAAAAGAAAAGGAACTGTTTAACTGGAGAAAGAGGCCATGACCTTAAGAAGGTATGTACTAGCTGAGAATGGCAACAGCTCCAACATTACTCACAGTTCCAGCTACATTTTCAGAGTTGACACCATACCCTTTCGAGAGCTGACGGGGCCATTCCTGTCTGGCACACGAGAAGAACAAGAGTCATCCCTTGGCACATGAAGTGAAATGGAATATTCCAAGGTTACACTAGGCCAACAGCTAAGTCATATGGCTAGAGAGATAATAAAACTCTTTTAAAATAAAAATAAAAAAGCTTGGATTTCCTTTTTTAAAAAACATTTTTCTGGGTGAAACACATGCTAAAAGAAGTTAAGAGGGAGAGCGGCAAGTGACCAAAAAAGGATTAAAAAAAAAAAGGCATATATACTCTGAAAGCACATACAATACATCAATTGTTTTTAAATTATTACAGACTACAGCAAACAAAGCACAACAGAGCCACCAGGCTACCAGGGGCAGGTCAAAGATGAGTAGGCAGGTACAGCAGGATCACACAGGGCTGAGAAACAGAGCTTCCTATGAAGTTCTAGTACCTATGTCTTTCGAAAGATGATGTGGGTTATTCTACTTTTTGGATGACCTCTGATGTGGTTAATTCTTTTTCTTAATTGTTTTTTCTAGTAGGATCCTTGAAAGAGGCAGTCTTTAGAAGTCAGTAATGAACAGGCAATGTGAGAATGTGAGCAAAAACACAGTGGTTCACACTGTTTGCCATGCCTATTTGCAGGCAGTAGGAGAGTGTCTAATGCTTCGCCTTGAGAGTGGCACTCTCCTCTTCAGCTTTCACACCTGTCCCTGAGGACACTAGGTAACTAACAAAGTACAGAAGAGCTTCATTAAGAAAGCCTCTGGGCATAGACCTCTTTAAAAGTCAGTGTGATCACAGAGGGGCCTCCTCAGTGCGGTACGAGTGGCACCAGTGGTACTTCCAGAAAGGTCACCTGAAAGGGAAATGTGATGACCACGTGGAGAATTGTACTGAGACAGAAGAGATCAGGGCACCAGGGTCTCTGGGAGGAGGGATCCTTCTAAGTGCCGGGTAAGCAGTCAACATCCCAGACGGGTGTTTTATGCTGTTATCAAATTTTTAAAATATATTCACTTTTTAAACTTACATAGAGTAAAATCCATGCTAAGTCATCTATAAACCAGGTACAGGTGTTTCTGGCAACAAGTATCATCAGAATGATTCCATTTACTAACAAAAGGCCCACAGTATTAACAAATGACCACATTATGGATGCAGACTGCATGGGAACAGAAGTTTAAATTGCAAGATAAATTAACCAACAAAGAAATAGCACTTAAGAGTTTCAAAAGTGGCATATGGTGAAGGCCTAAGAGAATTACATGGACCATGGTCAGGTGCTTCACAATCCCATCATTTCTATATATTTTAAATGGTAGAAAAGATGCCGGTGGCAGATCTCCACCCATGAATAATGCCTAAAACCTCTCTGCTTCTGTGGAGACCAAGAGACTACAGAATAGTTGGACAACAGACACAGGATAAGTAAGTCTTGTTGTTGGAATAAAACTGCTAAGCAAAGCCTGACGCAGTTATGTCTCTCCTGACAGAAGCAGTAAATAAACTGGGTAGTTATGAAGTGTGCTCCTTGAACCTACCTCAAGCAAAGAAATTAATCTCTTATTTATTATATATGCCTCTTTGCCAAACAAGAGTCAAATGATTTGCAATAAAATATATGTACTCAATAAAATAATTATAAGGAAGCAGAATAAGCCATAATAAAAAGCATGAATAGAAGTGCAGGAAAGAAGCATGCATAATTAGCATGCATCCTAACTATAAGGGTTAAAACAGTTACTGTGACTGAGCACTAAGTTAATACAGTGCTACCTGATGGCAAAAATAAAACAAAAAAAAAGTGACTACAGAAGAAAAAAGGACTACTTTTAAAGAATGACAGACTTTACTATGGCCCTTAACTGAAAAAAAAAAAAATCACTAGGAGACATTATCTAGGGAGACAGGAAAGACCTTTGACTTAAAGCACACAATTCTGCCTTTTCCTCTTCCGGGAACGGTGTCATTAGGCATTCACAATGGTCTAGCATTTGACGTACCACTGGAGGCTGTCCTACAACACAGCCTTTGACAAACCTAGGCTGTCCTGAACCCCCGGCAATAGAACTGTTTACCGTTATACCCAAAAGGTCGGGAAAGCACTAAAATCCGCATGTGGTGTGTGCCCAGGCCAGCCTCGCAGACTTCGTGCTGTGAGACCTGAAGTTCTAATGAGCTGGTCTGAAACAAAAAAAACATGTCAGCAGGGCCTTTGGTGGGTCCATGTGTGCTAAATGTGTCCATGACAGGATCAGGCGAGCTTTCCTTACTGAGAAGAAGAAAACTGCTGTGAAAGTACTGAAAGCACAAGCACAGAGTCAGAAAGCTAAATTAAAAAAAAAAGCTTTCTTGAGTAATACAAATAATTAAAAGGCTAAAAAAACCCCATAATTCTTACATACTTCTTTCCCTACCATTAAAAAAAAGACTTTTTATTCTAGAATGAGAATTAATCAGGGTCCTTTTTACCACTGTAATCTTTCTTATGTTTTAATTATCTTCATTTAAGAAGTAATAAAGAAAAAGTTAATTAAAATCAAGACTAAATGTTCATGACTCTTCAGAAATTCTTCAAGTAAAAGGAAAAGATAGTCTTTTAATCATTCCTTGGGTAAATAGTTCTGAGTAAAAGACATTCCCATATAAGTAAAGAATGTTTATTTAAATTGAAGGTATGCTTCACTTTTTAATTTCTTATTTGTGTTTAGGGTAAGAAAAACGCCTCGAATACCATTCAGTGAATTTTAACACTAAGAAAGACATTAATTAATTGATTTTAGTGCAGGAAGGCTTCAATTTTGGGAAAGTATATAAATTGATTAAGTACTGATCTAGACACCTTGCCTTTTCCTTTTTAGTGTTCCTCTTAACAAAATAAATCACTGATGATTTCTAAAATGAAAAACACTAAAATGACATTTTCTAAAAATAAAATTGAAGAAAACTTGTGTCGTAAGTAAATACATACAGCAGGTTTTTTAATGAGATCAACTGCCAAACCAATAAATTAGAGGTTACTATTGCAAGGACAGCAATAGATTTGTAACAGAAAAACTGTTGCAACAGCTAACTATGTCTAGGTTTATATTAATTAAGGGGCAATAAAATATGCACAGGCAAATGCTAAGTAGAAGTAACTCAAAGCCAGGGCTAAAAGCTGAGCTTAGTGTGTCTAAATTTACATTAAGATTATAATGAGACAAACTTAACTGACAAATATACTTTGTCTAGTTCCACCAAATTTCAGTTTGCAGAGCAAAGAGCCTCAAATGAAAATTAAAAACTTATCTTTAAAGGATATTTGATTTAGGAAAAATTTAATAAGCATGTGTTATTTTTATAAGAAAAATTATAATAAAGATATTTCCATTTTGAAAAAAATGGCATATCAAAGGAGTACATCCAGACTTTTTTTTCCCCTGCTAAGTTACCCTCCCTCCACCATGAAAACTATGAATATTGTTCTCCCGATATTTTGGGGAATTTTGAATTCTTCAAATGCAATTTCCGAAAATAAATCAAAGGTTTCTTAGTTATAATAACTGCAACTTTAAACAACCTTTGACTCAAAGAGAAACCCCTTTTACTTGTTACATCAGAAACAACCTTATATCTGTGTAGCCATATATAATGTCTATTATAGAAATTTTTTTTTCGTATTCTTGTTAAGATAGCCTGTTTTGAAAACAAGCAGGCTTATCATTTTTACGGCTTTTCAGTTAAAGAAATTGCTCCTTAGCAGTTCTCAGTTGTCGCAGAACAGGACATGCACAGGCAAGAATTGTGCTGCAGCAGTAAGTAGCAGAATCCTCTTAAATTCCATTTATGTACCTTTCAACAGTCTGACAGCTCACAAACAGTATAAATAATCTATATAAATATACCTGTGTTGAAATAATTAATCCTATTTTATGTTCCCTAGCCCTCAGTAATCACTATAATTATAAAATTTTAATATTTAGCCCTGGTTGGTATGGCTCAGTGGACTGAGCACTGGTCTGTGAACCAAAGGGTTGCTGGTTCGATTCGCATGTGCCTGGGTTGCAGGCCAGGTCCCCGGTTGGGGGGATTTGAGAAGCAACCACACACTGAAGTTTCTCTCCCTCTCTTTCTCCCTCCTTTCCTCTCTGTCTAAAAATAAATAAATAAAAATTTAAAAAAATTTCAATATTTAACAACATAATTTACTATCTAAACATAATCAGCTTAAAGCCAATCAATTAATACCAACCAGAGTTAAGGACAACTTATAGATAAGAACTGTATTAGTTGTTTTAAAAAATGGGCCCTAGTGATCTAAGACAAAGGGCGACGAAGCTGGAGAATGAGGAAGGAGCCACTCTCTGACCTTTTACATAACACTCTAAAAGAGTCACCGTGAGCAAACTCCTCTTTCCACTTGCTCAGTCCGTTTGAGAAGAATAAATCTCTTACCAATGAGGCTGCAGCTGTGCTCACCCTGGGCTTAATCACTGTGCAAGGCTGAGGGCTAATTAGCTGCCATTCTTAGCTCTATTTGTTGTTCTAATAAAGATATGCATAAATCAAGACTGGGAGTAACTGACACTTGATTTTTATTTGGAAGCGATAGGAAGAGAGGGAAGAGCTCACTCGTCCTGAGCGCTGGTGTTTGGTATGTATGTTGAGGGCATTTTCATTTGACCTGGCCTACAGTTCCGCCTGTTTGAAGAGTGGCGGACAAACACTTCATGGCTGTCTGTGAATGCAGAATCCTGCTGGCCCAGGCTAAGTTACAAGGCAGCCTATAGGTATCTATAGGCAGATGATAGGGGAATGAAATACACCAGGTGAGGGTCAGTGGCCAAACAATTCCTTCACAAACCGAAAAGAGCCAAATCACACACCTTTTGTAGTTTACACTGCTGGTATGTCTAATCTTTGGCAATTAAAAAAAATCACCTTTATTATAAAAAATTTCAAACATATTCAAAAGTACACAGCATAGTATAATGAACCCCCATGTACTTGTTACGAAGATTCAACAATTATAATGATGAATCTGATATCTTCCAATCCTTACCTACTTCCAAGCTTTCTGGATTACTTTGAAGCAAATACCAGATGTCAAAGGATTTTATTTGCAAATAGGTCAGTATGTATCCTCTAAAAGGTAAGGATATGTAAAAAAAATTCATAATCACAATTCCATTTTATTATGCTTAATAATTTCTGGCAATAATTCTTCTATCAAATGTTTGGTTTTTAAATTTCCAATTACCTCATAAGAATCATATGCTTTGGGGACAATTTTTCAATGCTACAGAATCAGAATTACATTTAGAATGAAACAAGCCCATAACACTTTAGGAAGCAATGGTAGTAGAGTAGGAAAGTAGAACTAAGATTAGTAAAATAATGCCAGGTGATTTGCAGATTTATATGCTTTTCAGAAATAGAAGGGAGAAGAAGTTTAGAAATATTTCTGGATATTACTCTGCATTAAGCATCTGGTACAGGAAAAGTGTTGATGTTGTTTTTATCTCATAATTGTCACTGTTCTTAGGCTAGTTCATTATGCTACCCTAAGCATATGCTATGAGGGAAAATATCCGTTATTTATAGGTATGAAGACCATAATATGGGCATATTTTAAGTACATAGATTTCATAAAATATGATAAAACATCCAGGAGTTCAAAAACACCCACAAAACAGCAAAAACAAACTTCACAGTACAATGTCAAATAGAACAGAGCTCAAATTTTATATATACTTGAGAAGAGAAGTGTTTACAAATAAGAGCATGCCATGGAAAATGGAAAGCTGAGTACTATTCTAAACTTCAGCCATTCACGGAGTAGATTTTGTTTGCCAAGTAGTACTACATTTAGAGAGGATCTGGGAGGCTGGTGCTAACTATCTGAGCTTATTATCCTCTATTCCTCTCTGCTGCCATTCTGCTCCCTAAGAGTGTGTCACAGACGAACTCTGGCAGCTAGGTAACGTCTGACCAGTAAGAGTGCTATGTCAGGCTCAATAAATAGCCCAGGGAAGTGTGAGTAGCCCTGTTTAAGGCCAGTGGTTAGACCTACCTTGACCACTACATTGGGAACAGAATGGTGCACCCATCAATTGGGTGGCAAATGCTGGACATTTCCCTCCTCAGAGAGAATCCTTCCCAAGAAATAATACGATAGGCACTGTCAATTTAGGATTAGGCTTTTTTTCAGGATATTAAATCCCAAGTGTGTCAGTGCCAAGCCAGTAGTGTCAACAAATTACTCAATATTATTTTATCCCAATTAAATGAATCTGAGTAGGTATTTATAAGACATCTAATATATGCCCATTCATAATCCTAAATACTCTGAGAAATAACATCAATAAGAATCTATTATTATTTTATTTAAAACTCACAGGAATTCTGTGTTTTAGGTAGGTTTGATGATAATCCTCATTTTATGTAAGAAACTAAGGCTGAGGAAGGTTAAGACATTAGGACAAGGTCACACAACTAACAGACAGTGGAGCTGGTTTAAAATCTGTATCTGCTGACTGTACATATCAGGCAATATGAATGTATAGTCCCACCATGAAGCATATAACTTTTGTTTCCGAATGGGCCAAAATTTCTTGAAAGACACAAATGTAAATTATGAGAAGGTTATGGAAAAGATTTTTAAAAATCAGTTTACGTAAGAGTGAGAAAGCACTTTTAAAGTTGGTAAATCTATATTATGCGAAGCCTACTTGTGAGGGGCTAGCATTTTTGATGTTAAAATAGTTCTACAGATTCAGTATAGGAAAATCTTATTTATTCATATTCTATCAAACATATTTGTGATGATTTAAAGATAGTTTGAAATTTAATTTATATCTAGGGTAAATAATCTACAGATTGGAAATGTACCAGAAAACAGTATGAAATAAGGTCATTAAAAAAAAGAACAAACATTTGACTTAAGATAATTTTTTTAAGTGTCTAAAAGTATGAACATACATATAAACGATGTGCCAATTAGGAAGCTTCTTTTTATGTGTTTAAAAGAATGAACATTTAGTCTGTCAGTATATATTTTACAAATGATGTTCTATTCTTACATCGGTTGGGCTGTCACTAGTTGGTGAAACTTAAGGAGCACTATTACCTTTAGGCTCATACTATCGATAGCGTTATTTTCAAAATCTATTTATTTTATGTGATTTCACTTTAGCCAGGGGGATTTTTATTTTTATTTTTTGCAGAACGCGTATGTAACTTTCTGAGAGACAGTGAAAGGAAACTAATTCCCTCGGCAGAAACCATTTTGACTGCTGAGACAAGGTTTGGTGGGGTGCGTCTCTGCCTTTAAGCAGGGATACTTGCACAGAGAACAGACACACACAAGATGACTCAGGGTGGCAGGCCCATTTGTGCTGGTTGGAAGACCAAGCCGGCCTGGTTACCACTGGGGTAAGGACTGCCTCTCAGCACCAAGCTTTCTCTCTTAAAGTTATGTTTTATTCCATGTATAAGAAGTGAGGACTTCTTATTCATCTAGTGCTCAGAAGTGCCTCAAAAGTTTCTCCTTTCTCCCAGCTTTATTGAGATATAACTACCATACAAAACTAACACAAGTTTAAAGTGTAGAGCATAGTGACTTGACATCAAAGGTTTCTTAAATAGGTTACTTAACTCTCAAAATAAATTTTTCTCTTAAAAACAAAAAAGAAACATAAAACAACTCTTGCCTTCAAATTTCAGCAAACCCCAGACGTACTTTTTTTTGGGACTAGGGAAACAGATGCAGTCCCATGTTCCAATATTTCCAGGAGGGTCACTTGGTCTAGGCCTCATATCACTAAATAAATGCCTTTTGATGACATTACTGCCAAATGAAGTTACACACAGTCACAGAGACAAATGGGATTGCAATAGGAATAATGAGATTGTAAGAACAAAGTGTCACTCAGTTTTAAATTAGTGCAGCATTATAAAATTTCCCTAAGTGGAGTGAAGTATAAATTAAAAATTTTAATTAATATTTTATATAGGGGAACCATTCTGTACTGTTGGTGGGAATGCACATTGGTGCAGGCCCTGTGGAAAGCAGTATGGAGGTACCTCAAAAAACTAAACATGAAACTGCCTTATGACCCAGTGATTCCAATTCTGAGAATTTACCCAAAGAAACCCAAACCATTAATTCAAAAGAACATAAGCACCCTATGCTCACTGCAGCATTATTCACAATCACCAAGATTCAGAAGCAGCCCAAGTGTCCGTCAGTAGATGAATGGATAAAACAACGATGGGACATTTACACAATGGAATACTATTTGGCCGTAAAAAAAAAAAAAAGAAACTTTTATCCTTTCCAACAGCATGGGTGGACCTGGAGAACATTATGCTAAGTGAAATAAGCCAGTTAGAGAAAGACAAATGCCATATGATTTCACTCATATGTAGAATCTAATGAACAAACTGAGCAAACATGTAAAAAGGAAAAAGGACTCATGGACATGAGAACAGTGTGGTGATTGTTGGGGAGAGGGGTATAAGGAGGATAAGTGGTAATGGAAAAAAATAATAAAAACAAATGGTCCATCAAAAAAAAAATCTACAATGATCTTGCACAATTATATTTTTTCTTTTCTTGTGTTAAAAGCATTAATTTGTTATATATATTCTAAATATATGATAATTTAATTCTGTTTTTATATTTTTTTCATTAAAATAAACATAAAACTTGAAAAGATTGTAATTTCTCCATGTTTCATAAACAAGCCAGAAGCCTCAGAGAGACCCTGATCCCAGTTGCTACTTCTCTTGTCTAAAAATGTACTATTTAGTGAAGAGCCTTTATTCTGGCGTATGGAAGATAGAATCTTATAAAATATTAAGGCCACCAATTAAATATGCAAAGAATTTTCACTGAGAATATCAGTGAAAACTCTCTAGTTACCTTTGGGTTTTTTTATTTCCCAGAATGAATCCAAATATGTAAAAAATTGGCAGTCGTTTTGTCTTTTAGTTAAGAAAAGCTGATCAAAGACCCAAAATCACACACCTAGGAACACTCGGGAAGTAAGAGCTTTTGGTGTTAAGGACACCAGGAATCTGCAAAGGATTGGCTATACAGTCTCCTTCGTTTTCCTGGGAAGTTGTATTCAATATTTGTCTTCTTTGTTTACTTTTTGGGTATTTCCTAGTTCAGGACCACTCCCCGCCTTTTTTGGTTCTAATAGCTTATAAAGATGCATGGTTATTAAGATGCCAAAAAAGGTCATGTCTGTGTAGTATTGCCTGGTTGTTATCAAATTTAAATAGCCCATATTTCTCAAATTAACATCTTCTGGTAGGCATCTAATTAAAGATTAAACTATTCAATTAAGATTTTTATTATTATTTGGCAATGGAATGTAATGCATTCTTCAAATGCACTTCTTAATCTAAAATGATTTTTCATTATTTTTTATCACACTATGCTTTTTCCTTCTTGGCAAAGAACAGGACTTAAAAAGACTAATGACAAGACCCAATTTAAAAAGAAAGCAGTTACAAATTACGGACATGTAAATTCAAAATAATAGCAATAGCAGTAGCAGTGATGGCAGTGGTAAAGTAGACCCAATTCAAGGTTGGACTGAAAGTCTCTCACCAGGGTTGCAATCGGTGAGAAGGGAGCAGATGGAGAGGAGGACTTTAGAAATGGTTAGGGCTGGACTCCAGTTGTCCTTCAGGATGTCCAGACAGATCACGCCTTGGCTGTTAATATTACAGTGGTAGATTCTTGTTCGGAAGGTAACCTAGAAGAAAATGTAAAGTTGTTAATAGACATACCTTTTATTAGACAAAATTAGCTAAGGTCACTGGTTCAAAACCATATATTTACTTTTTCCTTAGGCACGTGAGAAGACTTGATAATCAAAATTGCTGTTTTAGAGCCTGTCAGTCTGGGCACAGAGGGCTATACTCCAATGACAAAATCATGACATTCAGCTTTTGATGAAGAGTCTATCACACTTAACTAATGTTCTGGGGACTGAATTTACTCTTGGTGCAATTTTAGGAATGTTCATAGGAGGGAAACTAACTTTGACATCTAAAAAAATTTCAAAAAAAGTTTCAAAAATAAAAATTTCAAAGGGAACTTCTGTTGGATTCCTGTTGTTTTAAGGATTTTGTACATTTATAAAATTTAAAAAAAGCACGGGAGTACTTTAAAACAGAAATAAATATTATTCTATGCCATGATTTAAAGACATAAATTGGGGCATTGTATGTAAATAATATACCTCATTTATAGAAAAACTATATTAATTATAACTTACAAGCCTTTTTCTCCTTACATTCTCTATTTTGAATGTAACGTTAGTGCAGCCCACCTCCTCCCTGTGATAGCTAGATCATCGCTGTACTTTGATGAAGTATAATTTTATACACATAAAAATGTGTATAAGATTTTTAAAGAACTTTGATTAAAAAGTTAAGTCCAAATCCATTTTACAACTCTAATAAAACTGTCCTACAAAAGTCTTATGTAAGGAACAAGTTTTTGATGCTATTCATTAATATCATGTTTATAAATGTTCTCAAATTGAGAAGCTGACATGTAAAAGAATCTTGGTGTTCTAAAGACCAGTTTTCTGGTATCCTAAGTTCAAAATGGCTCTCTGAACCAAGAAATACACACATGGCAGATCTTTGTAGGTGTTACCATCTCACAGGGCATCCGGCATCCACTCAAACATCAGGATTTATTTAATTCATCTGATATTAAGTCTCAGAGAATACAGATCCAGTGCTCTACAATTGCTGAAGAACATGGTACCATTCTCAGGCTAGATCAGTACTCCTACCCCAGATGAGATAACTTCAATATCCTTCCCTATACACAAACATTCCAAACACCTAGAAATGTTGAAGAAAATATAACTAACATTCTTTAAAATGCAAAGGTAAATTTGCAAGGGCACTCCCCGGAGGACAGAACTGAAAACCAGAAATTACAGTAAGCACGTAGGCTGACAGTGCAGTTGCCGAGGGAGAGGTGTGGGGAAGAGGGAGGGAATCGAGGAGAGCAGTCAGTCTTAAAAATGGAGGCTTGGGATTCGATGCCCTCGTGGCGAAATGAGGTGAAACCTTAGGTCTGTAAGTGACAAGGGGTTGAAACTGAGAGTCCTTATATAAATTTGGACACTTGAGCAGCTTTCAGTAAATGGAGGGATTTGAAAAGATAATACCTTATGTAGAAATAGTAAATACATCTGCCAGAGAAAACCTGGGCTCTGGCCTGGGGAAAAACCCGTTTCCCCTGAGAATTCTGAATCCTGGGCATATACACCATGCAAAGACTAAATAAAAAATAGCTTAAATGACTATATTACTGTCATATCAAATATATGTTTAAGGCAAAAAGCATTTAAGGCAAAAATGATAAAAAGAATCACTGCATCATAATGAAATGAACAACTCATCAGGGAAATATAACTATTCTGAATCTGTTATAGCTAACAATATAGCCAAAAATATAAAAAGTAAAAATTGGTAGAAATATTAAGGAGGAAATGACACACTGACAGTCAAGGACATTAACACTGTAGTAATTAACAGATTAGCTCAAAATATAGTAAGGATACTGAAAAAACGAAGAACCAAATGAACAAAAGGCACTAAATGAAGACAAAAAGTCCACACTTAACAATTAAAGAACACATATTCTTTTCTAAGCATAAGCAGCATATAAACTGATCACAGCTAAGCCACAATGGAAGTTTAGCATATTTCAAATAATTATGAAGACCATAAAGATCCCTCATCATATATTTGGAAACTGGAAAACACATTTTCAAACAACTCTTGGGTTAAATAAAAATAAACAGCTATATTTCTAACTGAACAACAATGAAAATGTTGGGCTGCCATAAAAAAATTTGTGATTTGATTAAAACAGTTGTAAAAGAAAATGCTATAGTTTCAAAACCATGTATTAGTAAAGAAGGAAGACATGTAATGAGTTAAGTGTCTAACCAAGGAAGGAGAAAGAATGGAGAGTGATTTTCAACCGGTGTGCCGCAAGAATTTTTAAAACATGCAATACTTGACTATTTAGTCAGGGGCACTGACATCTTTTTCCCTTTGATTGTCAAATAAAAAATATAATATCCAACACAACAATAGCCATCTGGTATGAATGAATAAAAATTATAACTATTTTTTGTTAGATCAGCTAAATATTTTTTGGAGTGCCACAGAATTTTAGTAGTTTGTGTGCTATGAGATGAAAAAGGTTGAAAAGAGCTGGAATAGAGTAAATCCTATGAAAGTACAAAGAAATAAAGACACGAGCAGTTAATGAAATAGCGAACACCTAGCAATATTAAAATTCTGCAGAGGAATCAGAGCACTTATCCCTTTAAGGTCTAGATGAAAAGACAAAAAATTTTTACGATCCAATGTAAATGATAAGTGGGTTTTATACATAATAACAATATTTAAAAACCTATCGGACATTAAATAGGATACTCCGAGCCAATTAATCCTCAAGGTAATTCAAGGAGGGAAGTAGCATTATTGTACCCACTTTAAAAATAAAAAAAGTTGTTACTGTGTGCGGTGATGGATGTCCACAAAATTTATTGTGGTATTCACTTCACAACATATTTATATAGCAAATCATTATGTTGTACACCTAAAACTAATACAATGCTATATCTCAAAACGGGGGGAAACCCCCCCCCCAAAAAAAACCCAACCCACTGGCTTATGGTCCCACAGCAGATAAGTGGTAAAGTCGGGATCTGAACACAATTTTGTTGATCCAAAAACCTATGCTCTCTTACTCAGCCTCAATGCCTGTTTTCTTTTTAATTTTTAATTTTGAGATAATTATAGACTCACATGCAGCTGCAAGAAATAATACAGACACATCACATATATTCTTCACCCATTTCCCCCCGTGGTAACATCTTGCATAATTATGGATTTTATCACAGGAAATCGACACTGATGCAGTCCATTCGCCTTTTTCATCATCTTCAGTTTTATATGCACTTATATGTGTATGTGTTTCTATGTAATTTTTATCACATGTAGATTTGTGACCACCACCACAGACAAGGTACAGAACAATTCCATTACAAATATCATCTGTGGTACCCTTTAATAGCCAGTCACCTAACCTCCCTTCCTTCTTAATTCTTGACAGTCGCTACTGTTCCTCATCTCTATAATTTTGTCATTTTAAGAGTACTATGTTATCAAACAGGATGTAACTTTTTGAAATTGGCTCTTTTCACTCTGCATAATTCCCTTGAGATCCATCTAAATTGTGGCACTTATCAATGGTTTTTGTTTCTTCTTATTGCTGGTTAAAGTTCTGCGGTACAGATATATCAGTTTGTTTAACCATTTACATATACAACAGAAGACAATTAGAATGTTTCCAGTTAGTACTTATTACAAATAAAGCTGTGATGAACATTAGTTTTTGTGTGAATATAAGTTTTTATTTCTCTGTGATAAATGCCCGGCAGTACAATTGTTGGGCTGTGAGGTAAAATCATATTTAGTTTTATCAGAAACCGCAGTTCAGTTTTTTCTAGACTGGTTGTGCCATTTTCCATTCCCACCAGCAGGGCCATCCAGCTTCTCTCCATCCTTGTGGACATTCAGTGTTACTACTATGCTTCATTTAGTCATTCTAACGGGGTGTAGTGACACCTCATTGTGGTTTTAATTTGCATTTCCCTAACTGCTAATGGCGCTGAACACTTTCTCACGCGCTTATTTGCTCTCTGGATGCCTTCTTCAATGAGAATGTTCCATTCTCATTGCCCGTTTTCTAATCAGATTTTTTTTCTTACCGTTGACTTCCTGGTGTTTTAAAGTAAAGACATTTCATTAAAAGTATAGTTAGATAACAAATAAAGCATGAGTTTGCAAAGAGTCTTGTGAATTCTTTTTGGACAGAGAATGTTTTACACTCTAATGTTTTATAATGCTGATAAGAAGACTCTACTTGGGTGATGCTTGTCACCCTCTTTCCTGACAAGTGTTCATGAATTAAACCGCAGCGAGTTAAACGGGCAGGTTGATTGTTCCTACATGTTTTAAGGGTATAGACTCCCACAAACAGCTTTTAAAGCTGGAAAAGATTCATGATCTTGGAGTTTTAAGTGTCATACACTTACCTATTGTAATGTAAGCCATGACCTTTTTGGGGTTACCTCATCATATTCCTACTTCTATTACCAGACTTGCCAGAGGACGTCCTCACCAAACCATGAATTACTCATGAAAATATTTTCTTTCAAATGATGTCCAATGCAGTGCTTAGCACATAGAAAGAGTCCACTGTTCACTGAACAAATGCTAACACATCACAGGCTACTGTTCAAACAGATAAATCCCTCTCTAAAGAGCTGTAACACAATGTTCTTTAGGGAAAAGAACAGTTTAGAAGCATAACTTATAGTAGACTGACAGCTGGAAGCTTGTAGAAAATATCCTGAGGAAGCTGAAGATATTTTTAATATCTTTCTATTCCATGATGTTACTTTACTAAATTGTCCTGTAGATTAAGATATGTCAGAAGCGATTTCATACAGGTTAAACAAATAAAAAAATATTTAGTAAGCATTCAGTATGTGTCAGGCAGTCCAACATAAAATTTTTTATTATTGCTATTGCCTATTTAAATGTTAAAGAGAACTTAAAAATGTGTGGCCTGGTCACATCAGCAAAAGTGTTTCACAATCAAGGCAAAAACCTGCTAATAAAAGCTCTTGAAACAGCAAGCATTCTCTTCCAGACACTATCAACATAGAGGAAATGAAAAAGAAGAATACATGCAAACTGGTAAGATACTGTCTGTAGTCCTTAGACATTAGTGAGGCAGAAACAGAAAACATCAACGGATTTGCTACTGGAGATTTTTAACGGCCAAGAAAGGATCGTCCTCCCACCCTCGGCCTACAGAAGATGAAACTGATCTCTGACTCAATTTTCCAGAAAGCCCATCATCACATTATATCTTATTCTGGGTCTGGGCAGTGGAATATTCTTCACTTCACCTTTCTGACAAATAAACACATAATAAAAAAATGACTGTGAAGGAAACTCTGGTTCCACTGCAGGGGTTAATACTCCCCGAGTTCTGTCTTTCGCAACCCACTCTTGCACTTGCATTTATCAGTGTTTTGAAGAGCAGCTTAACACCGATGTTTACAATCATAGCTATTATTCCTCAAGGAGAGGTAAAATTATACTGAGAAAACTGTTTTCAAAGGCAGGGAAGATCGCACATTTCAGAACAGTTTCCATTCATTAAGAAAATTTAAAAAAATGATTCGGATATAGTGAAACAAAACATTTATCCAGCATGGCTAATTCTTTCAAAAACATGTCTCTATTGAATAAGGGTCAATTTGTTTCTCTTTCAAATGTTTATTAGTGACTTGTTCACTATGTTTTTCTATTCTATCTTTTTCTCTTTAAACGATTATCTTGTCTCTTTTGCCCTGTTCTACTGTCTCAGATTTCAGAAACGGTACTCCAGCTGATTATCCCTTAAGGTAGAACGCTTTCACAGCGTGGACTGTAATCACCGAATGTGAATTCATACTCAGTGTACATTATTTATTTTTCTGTGGAATTCCCTTGTGCCTTGGGCTATGGAGTGTTTTGCATTTGATTCTTCATGGTTCTTAAGGACCACACTAGCCTGAGACCAGATTGTATCACATATGCCAATACGTAAGGCAATACAAATAATCCATTAGGAAGAGTAGGTTTAGATTCAAATCTTTATAAAAATCTTTTATATCTCAATTTCTTTCTTTTGAACAAGACACTACCTGGCACAGACACAGTCGCCTGAACCAGCTCCGTCAGTGCTTGCTGGGCGTGCATGTACACGTTTCCTTCCTCGGCCGTTAAAAGGTAACAAAGGAAAGTACAGAAATTTTACAGAGCTCTGGAAGTATGGCATTCCTAGGAGTACAGCTTTACCATTTGAAGGTTTAGATTTAACAGGCTTTTAAAAAGTAATTTTAAAAAGCAATATAGTACTTTAAAATAATTAAGATATTACAAAAGGCTGGCTGTATGAGTTTTTTATAAATAGGTTTTGATGGCATGAAAATTCGCCAGTAATATAATCATATACAGATTCGAAACTGCTGAATCCCAAACAACTGAGGGGCAAAAGAAGATGGTCCGGTATCTAAACGAACATGTACACAAAATATCACTTCAGCATTGCCACTGTCTTAATTCACGGAGCACACATACACAACAGGCACTCCATCAGTGCTGGGAAGTCCATCAGAGTCAGAACCCAAAGCTCTCTGGGTTTAATATACCTACCACAGGCGTCGTCCCTCCACCCCCACTCAGAGAACAGCTGCTCTTGAACATTCAACTTAAACCTATTAGGTGGGGCTATGTTGATCCAACAACACTTACTTATTAATTCGTACTGTATAGAAAAGACATAGCTTAACCGATGTCCAATGAACATCGGTTCATTCCTAAGACAAGATGATTCATTTCTGATTTATAACTGCAGAAATGTCTCATACAAAAGAACAATTAATTACAAAACACAACAGCTGAGGTACTTAAGGGATTTCATGTAAAGTTTATAATAAATGACTGACCACATGACATTTGCTGTTAAATTAAAAAAGTGACATAAACATAAACACAAGGAGGATGCCATCCTTATTTTGTTTATATTTTTTATAGTTCTCACATTAGTCAAGGGAATTCTATAAGCTGCAGCATATTCACAGATTTACAAAATATAAAATGGAAATAATTTTATACAGACTTCTTTTAATGCTTGGGAAAGAAGTAATAAATTTTATGTTTGTGAGCACATGAAATGGCTGTTAAATTTATTTTAAGAGATTAATAATTCAACATACATACAACATGATACAAAGTATTCATTATGACTAGCTAGAAATGACAGCTTGCTTTTTCATATAGCCCACAACAGGGCAGAAGTAAACTATATTTTAACAGTCTAAAATGAAACAATATCTAATTCTGTTAATGATACAGTAAATTAGCGGCAATTATAGAGTTGGCTGAATGCCCACTCTTTCAGTGAGTGCTATGTAAAATACAAAAAAGACATTCTTTGAAAGTGGCAGAGTGTTTATAAATACCATAAAAGTTTCTGAACTTTGCTTGTATACTAGGGATGGTAATGGCACTGGTTCTTTATGTTTTATATCATGAAATTAAAAAATCAGGCATGTATATCCCAGAAACTTGTAAGCAAAATAAATAAATAAATTTAAAATGGGTAAGAACCATGCAAGTTTATGTGCCAGCCACTATTCTATGTGATTTGCATTTATTACCTAATTTAATCTTCAAATCATCCTGTGAGGCAGGTGCTGTTATTATACTCATTTTATGGACAAAGTAACTGAGCCACAGGTTCAAGGGAATTCAAATGCTTTAGTTGAAGCAATTCCAGTTGTAAGCAAAGAAGTTATAAAGGAAGAGGGAAATATGAAATAAATGAAAGCAGACATACACACGCAAAACCCACATCACAAAGAGTTTTTTGAAAATGACAGGAAAAAAAAAACCGGGAAGAGAATAATGAAATTTATGTGAATTCTAGATCACAACAGTTTGACTTTAGAGAAAAAGTTAATGATACAAGGATTCAATAGATTTTCAGAGTAAGTTCTGCTAAAATAAGAATTCATGTAAAGTATTTAGACAAGAGAAAAAATGTTTAATGATACTCATTATTATTATTACTGTTCTTATTATGTCAAATGACCTGTCATCTCTGTGAGATTACTGAGAGCAAGAAAAGCCAGTCAGGAAAAAAAACCACCACCAACAAACAATGTTTTAAATTGCCTTGAAAGCTGTCACTTAAGAGTCATCTAATTTTTGAATAGTTTAAACCTCAGCATTAAGAATATGCTAGTGAATAATCTTTAAACATCTGTGGGGAGCAGATGTAATGAACTGACCTGACACTCCTAACATTGTATACTAAAACTGATAGCTAACCAGGTAGCTAATTTGAAAAGCAAAATAAGATTGAAGTCTAATTGGAAGAATAAAAGAATGGGTGCTGAATGATAAAATAAGGAGCCAGTCTCTTCTTAATTCTGAAGTTTTTGATCAGAGTGCCACGATGAAAGGAGTATTTTAGAAATCTGTAATAGGGATGTTACATAGTATTCCATCTTAAGCTGGCCTCTCATGAAATGAATCCTTTATAGCTGATGACACTGCTTAACTTAAGCTCATGAAATAGATTTTATATGATCAATACTATGGAAGTTTTTTTTGATATACTGTCTGAAGAACTGACCAAACAGAGAAAAGGAGGGGGAATGGAGTCAAGACAAGCAACTCAAGCTGCAACCTGAAACAGGTATGTAGTAAAGGAGGGACCAGGCACTGCAAAGAAAAACCAGAAACGTCTGAAAAACCACTTCTGATCGTGGCCCTCATTGCTCTCTGGGGCCCACCAAACAGTCAGCAGAATGGTCCTTGAATGATCACTGGGGTTCAGGAATCTTTGAGGAAGGATATGTTTCCCTCCTCCCCCTACCCAAGAAAAAGAGGCTTTTACACCTCACAGCAAGAGGTGCAAGCCAACATATCTCTTTTTGTACTGCTGGTAAGTATTCAAGAATTGGGTTTTTACCGAAGGAATATTTAGTATTATGAAGGATCCCTAATCGTATTTTTATCTAATGATAACTATATGGGTTTTCTTTTTAAATTTTCATGCCTATTATTTTTATACCAGGACATCGCTTTCCTTCTCTTCCGTCCCTCTCCTATTCTTTATGTGTTCACAATTTTATCTTTGTTACCATTCTGTGACTTCTGACATTATTTTTCTAGTCTGTATTTCCATCTTCTAGGTTATATTGCTTTATACACATCTCAGGGCTTCTGAAGCCTGTTGTTCTGGTGTTATCCTTTTCCCTCCAATATTCTCTGTAAGACTACTTCCTAAAAAAACAAAACAAAAACCAATAGGGTAATTTTCTCTAAGGCTGTGTGGAAATGTTATCTGTTTCTAAAAAAAGGAGTCAAATAGCAATGATTCAGAATTGTGTGGAAAAAATATACTCCCATTTTATAGTGTTCTATTCCTGCTTTCTGAGTCCCAATCCCTAAAAAAAACCCCCAACAACCCTGAAGTATTATCTTAACTCTAGGCTGCTTTTTTCTTTCCCTGTAATTTGCAGTATTCCGCTTTGCATTGTAGAATATTGGCTGCTGTGGCATAACAACAAATATTATCTTTTAAAAGCAAACAACTGTACCATATGTGGCTTTTAAATAGTGCCAACTTCACTGTACAAAATGGGTAGCTGTATGTATAGTTAAATAAAAATTAAAAAAATGAATTTTTGTAACAGGCCAACAATGAATATTATCTATAAAGGGAACAAATTTATTTAAGTTTCTGAAGGGGAAGGATTTTATGATACTGACTTTTATCCCCTGTAGAGGAGAGTAGGGCGTTAACATGTATTTGTTCAATAAACAAATGAAAAATATAGAATCTTTACACTTGAAAAGAGACCATATATACCATGACTAAAATGACAACTGATTGAGAACTTCTGATGTTTCAACAGTTAGGTTTACACTACCTTTTATTAAAGGGGAGGCTAATCAATTGACAGGTATAAAATTTATAAAGGACATGTATGAAGGAAAATAACCCAGTATTTTCTTTTATCTATGGAAATGCTATCCATCTTTCATGAATACTTCTTTTAGGAAGCATTCCCTTGCCATTTCCAATCACAGGACCCAATTCCTTTTCTGAACTTTTACTATCTTTAAACTTAAACTTTTGTGTGTATATATTTCGTTTTCCCTACCTATATCGAAGGCTACCAGAATGTGGAGCATGTGGCGAATGTTTTTGCAATATCCATGGTATCAAACTGCCACACATTGAATAGGTCTTGGATATGTATTTGTTGAGCGATTCTCTGTAAGAAGCCTTTGACTATCGCATGGTTGTGTTCCTCCTCAGCCCCCAACTAGGAGTCAAAGTAGGAGTGGGAGACGAAAAAAGTTTTCTCTGAATATATTTACTGATTTTCTACTTGATTTGTATTTAAATTTTAATTTTACTTAGATATTTTAGGATGTTTAACCTCAAGAGTTTGCTTGACATGACCAGACAGTGGTTTCTGATACTGGTGTAGAGTTACCTGTTTTGGATAGTGACCAATCCCCTTAGAGGCCCCAAATTTGCTAATATATAGCTCCACTTAGCTGATGGTATTTATGTACGTAAATATAAACCAGAAGGTGTGGATCCTTTTTTGAGAAGATGCTGCAGTGAATATGTCATAAATTTTGTTCCTTTCCTCTTTATCCTTACTGCTAAGAATTTCAAAATAATTAATTAGCCTACAAACAAACCAAGAAGGTATTTATTGATGCCTACAGTCTAACTAGATAGGTACTAAGAACTAGGGAAGATATAAAATTATAAAATGATTCTTGGCTCTGAGGAATATTTGCTGTCAATTATAAAGATAAAAGACTTCAATTTAGATAGAACAAAGGAACATTAGAGATAAATTTTCATTTATTCAACAAATATCTGTTGACTCTGTTCTAACTGCAAAGCACTGCATGGAATTAAGAAGCTTGGAAATGATGGGTGGGAGAAAGAAGCTACGATGCTTATGTTGAGTCCCGAACCTGAGATGTCTCAGCATCTAGCACAGAGATAAGAGAATCACACAGATAACTACCATGAAATGTTACATGAGAGGGACACTGGGCTCTAGAGTTCAGATTGGAATAGATGTTATCTGGTTGGGAAGAATCCCAGAAAGCATTAGAAAAGAGGTAGATATAAACCAAGTTTTAAAGGATTAGCATAAGGAGGGTTTGCTGATTATCTTTTTGCTCCTTTTCTAAATTGCTCACCAAGAAGATGAACAATTTCAAGTGTGTCTATGTAAAAAATTCTCACTGTGGCATCATAATGACCTGCAATTATTGGCATCATACATTCTCAGTGGCAGAGTAATGACTGCACAAAAACTTAGAGCATCAGAAAAAATACAAAGAAATATTGATGCATCCTGCAAGAAGCGTGGGGTGTTAACGTGAGAGAGATGTATGGAGTAGACACTAGCCTGGTCAGTTTCGCCATCTCCCTCTTCCTCCTCCTTGCGGCTGCTCTGGTTCGGGCACTCATAATCCCTGGATGAGATTACTGCAACAGCCCCCCTTCAGGACACTATTTCCCTTTGGTTTCTCCTTCCCACCACAATGCACCATTTGCCTCAAAGGTGATCTTTACATTCATATGCGTACTGCTTGCAGCATAAACTCTAAATTCCTAGAGGTGGCAAACTGGCCCAATCAGGCAAGTTCCTGGTTCTCCACAGACCACTCTGCCCTGGAAAGGTCCCACACTTGCAGTCCTCTGTGCATGCTGATCTTTTTGTCAGAAATACTGTTTCTACTCTCCAAGGGGAGCTGCGCCCATCCTTCAGGTGCTCTTTCTCTAATGTTCCCACAGCACTGTTATCCTCGTTAGTCACGGACAGGTCTGTTCCCCACTGCTCACAATTTCCGTGAGGGTCTGGGTGGGTACTAGTTCCTACCTTTACCTTTTAATTGTCTTAAAATCCTGCCATTGAAATAACTTCATGGGTTTAGAGACAGCCAGCGAAAACAAAACAAAACAACAAATACCCAATCAAAAACAAAAACAAAAAAATGTAAAAGAAACTAAGACTTCTCTAAGCAAGAATGTGGCAAGTAAACAAAGAACCGCTCCTTGAGGTAGATAACAGTGAGATGTTAACGGATAGCAGAGAGAAGGCAGCTTTTCAACTGTATTCAGTTACACTAAATTTTATTTCTTTTGTTAACAAGGACATCACTTTTAACAAACTTCCAGAAAGGATTATTAAGAGGGTAATTTGTTAGTACTCAGGCTGTGGTGTGATCAATGGGGAATAAGGACAGATAAACGAATACAATGTCATGGGTCATACCATCTCCCCTTTCAGTATGGTTATTAAAATTACGGGTTAGGGGAATAAAGCAGACATTGTACTTCTGAACTCCGCCTTGGTTTAGTATGAGGACTTCTGATAAGTCTTTCAAAACATGTGCTACGTCAAGTGATGGACTGAGGTATGTCATAGGCAGATTCGTCTTGAATGTTGGTATTGTGCCAAGCGGTTACACCTGAGTTGATCATGTAATTCTTTGGTTACACCTATTAACAACTTCTTCCTATTTTGGTCAGGTATATACCAATTAAAAGTCTTAGATGTCTTCTTCCTTTATTATTGTCAATGGCACTGACTTAAGTGCCAAAATATACACAGCAGCCTGGCAGTCATAAATCTGACTTTTATGCATGTGGGGAGGTATTATTTATGGCCAGTGTGATTGCAAATAGTGTAGTCCAAAAGCAAACTGGGTTGTTGCAAATCACACTTTGAAAGTTTATCCTTGTGGGCAAGAAAGAGAATTCCAGCCTAGATGATAACCTAGTTTGGTACGGTGGGAAACGGCTCAATAAGCAAAGTTTGGCAGATCTGCTGACTGACCAAATAAATTGCTGACACAAAGAAGCTCTCTAGTGGGATGATCTGTGGTAAGTCCTGACTTTTTCAACAATTCCCCAATAACTAAAATAAAGATATAAAAAACATGCTTATCAAAGTTATGGATAACATACCAGTCAGAAGGGAAGAATCAAAAGATCTGAACATGTCAAACTATAGGTTAAACCAAACAATAAAAATTCAACAGGAAAAAAATACATTTAGGTTCAAAGCAGTATTTTTTACAAGATGGAGGAGACTTGGATTAAATGTAAGGATATAGGGTTTTTTGAATGGAAACTATTGAACAAAATATAACACATATAGAGTACACAGGCCATCAGTGTACAGCTTGATAAATGTTTACGAAGTGAACATACTTGAGTAACCGCAACCTAGAACAAAATGTAGGATATTGCTGGCAGCCCGACAATCTCACTTCTGTTTCTTCCCATCCCAAATGTAACTGCTAATCTGACTCCTACCTCTCTATACATTAGTTTTTCAAATTTTTGAACTAATATAAATGAAAAGAATATATAGTATATATTCTTTTGTATCTTCTTTCTTTCAATAGAATGTTTGTGAAGTTCACATGTATTGCTCGTTGTGTTTTTAATTGCACTATTATATGACATTCCACTGTATGAATACACCATAATTTATTTAGCCTTTCTACTAAACATGAATTGTCACCCTGGGAATTTTCTGTTTAAATAAAGCTTAAGTGACAGTTGTGCAATGTGACAAGGCAGCAGCAAAGACAAAGTTTACATATTTTCTTTGCTTAAGTCTGGCTTTGAAAACAATGACATGCAGTCATTTGGCTTTCATGTGACTTCTAAAGCTGTAAAAATGGCACAGAAAAGTGATATATTCATACTATATTACTGAAAGCAGACAGCTACAGTTAAAGGTACTTGATTCTTGGATTGTAATATTTTTCTCCTTTGCAAAATTTAGCCCACATACTGAATATTATTTGAAGCCTATATTTAAAAATACAAATTATTTGCTTGTAATTTGTGTCAACAGATGGGTTGTATAAAATATAACCAAGACGCTTATAAAATCAAGAGTATTTCAAACAAGATGGAAATAAAAACTCAAGATTTTTCTTTAACATGGATTAATTTCTCGCTAGTAAGTTCACTGCCAATATCTGTTTCACTTTATTTTAAGCATTTTCAGATAAATTATATTACTTTCCACTGCTTTAAAATAAAATGCATTACTTTCTACTGGGTCTGCCTGGGTGCCCTTATGACAAACATCTTCATGGAAAAGGAAGACCTTACCCTCCACGTGTATCTGATTCTGTGGGAATGAGAAGGTGCGTGCACGCTCACGCTCACACGCTCACACACACACGCGCTCATGCCGAACATCTCAACACTACAAATCGACAGCACAAATGGGTTTCTTAAGTGTTAAAGACATGAGAAGCAAAATGAATCTTTGCTTTATCAGAAGTACTATTTGCCAGGTACTACAAGACAAAAAAAATAAGTCTTTGTTCTCAGCTTAGTCTAATATGAGCAGACAGAAAACAGAACCAACCAACGAACAAGTATAAATGTCAGATTGTGAAATGTTTCATGAAAGAAGTTACCAGGTTGATGTAACAGAAAATAACCAGTGTGGAACTATTTATATAAGGTGGTCAGGAAATGTACCTCTCATTAGATAACACTAAAGATGTGGCCTGAAGAAGGACAAGGTGTTGCTCACATGAAGGACTTGATCAAATGAGGGATCAGCAAGCCCTCGGGTCCCACGGAACAAAGGGAGGCCGAGGCGGACTGCAGTACGGTGCAGCAGGTGGGGAGCCCATGAAAGCCCCGTAGGCCACCATAAGAAGCTTGAGTTTTATTCTATACACAGGGGTAAGCCACTAAAGAGTTTTAAGCAGGGCAGTGAGAAACCACTGACAGAGATTAAAGGACTCTTAGAGATTGTTAAACTTTCTCTTTTATAGAGCAAAATTCCAAGTTCCAGAGAGTTTAGTGTCATCAAAAGTTACATGGTTGGAAAGTGTCAAGTGCATAGGTTACTATGAGCTTTCTTCTCAAAAAGAAAAAGGCCAATCTTCAGACACATGAAAATGTATTCTTACTCATGAGAAGTGGAACTATAATTAAACATTCTTTCCTATCTATTAGGCTGGTAAAGGTCAAATATTTGGTGGTACCACACAGCACTGGTGAGGGTGTAGGGAAAGGGCAGGTGCATCTAAGTTGAGGGCATAACGTGGTATGACTTCTGGAGAGCAATCTGGCAATATCTATTGAAATTGAACATTTCATATATTCTTCATTGTAACAATTCCAATCCTAGGAATTTATCCTACAGATATATTTACACAAGTCCTTAAAGACATTGTGTACAAAGGTACTAAGTGAAGTAGTATTTGTGATGGTAAAATATTGGAAATAACTCATGTGTGTATCCATTGCAGGAAACCTGTCAAATAGATTATGGTACATTCATGCAAAGAAATACAGAATGGGGCAAAAGTAGGGTTACAGTTGTGAGTACTTGAAACAGAGTTTATTTTTGTATTATTATTTATTAATTATTGAATTATTTTCCTTATGAACAACTATAACCCTACTTTTGCCCCATCCTGTATAATGGAGCTGATCTACATATATGAATATATGACAATTTTGAAGAATGATAAATGAAAAAAACAAATGCAGAAAAATAAGTGTTTGGAAGGGGAATGAAGTTGCTAGGCAACAGGGAGTTAGACTTAGGTTTACCATGTACCTCTTGTGCTGTTAGAACACTTTACTGTGTGTGAGTATATGTATCACCTATTAAAATATTTTTAATTAAAAATTTATTAATTTTAGAGAGAGGAAGGGAGACGGAGAGGGGGAGAGAGGGAGGCGAGGGGGAGAGAGAAACAGAGAGGGGGGAGGTAGGGTGAGAGAGGGAAGGGGCGGAGGAAGGGGGGAGGGAGAAGGAGAGGGAGAGGGAAGGTGGCGAGAGAGAGAAATTGATTTGTTCTTCCACTTATCCATACATTCATTGGATGCTTCTTGTATATACCCTGACTAGGGACTGAACCTGCAACCCTGGTGTATCGGAACAATGCTCTAACCAAATGAGCTTCTGGGTCTGGGTAATAAACTATTTTTTAAAATAAAATAATCTGGTTTAAAAAGCAAACCACCAAAGAATAAGTCATTTTTACAATTTTTATAGGTTTTTAGAGAGAAGGAGGAGGGGAAGAGAGAGAGAGACACTGATCTGTTTTTCCACTTACTTATGCATTTATTGATTGATTCTTGTATGTGCCCTGACTGGGGACTGAACCTGCAACCTTGGTGTATTGGGACAATGCTCTAACCAACTGAGCTACACAGTCACGGTGAATAGGTGATGTTTTAAAGTGAGAAGGTGAAGAAGATAAGAAAAAAAAAGTAGGAAAAGAAGAAAATAACTGGAAGTAACTTGAAATAAACATATGTATTATGCTTTATGTAATTTCCTTATATAAACTACTGTTTTATATAATCTACAGGGATAGAAATTAAAATAAGGTAGTAGACAAGTATAGGGGAAACAAATATGCAATATACTGTACATATATAGGTTTATGATTTGCCAAAACAGAAAAACCTTATTTAACCTAATTCTCCATAAAGAGAAGAGCGAAAAGGATGTTTTGCAATAACTACAGAAAAGGATGCAAGGTAATCTAAAAGCACGGTTGTTGGTAATAAGTTGAATTACTGTGCGTTTAGCAAGATCACTTCACAGCGCAACTACTCCGGGGTGAAGAGTGGGGGCTCCTGGACCGGAGAGCCGGAGGCCAGGAGTTCTTCTCATCCGGGCCTGGCGTTTACCAGCCATGTGATTCCAATTGCATTATTTAATCTTAAGTTTCTTGTGATAACGAAATCTGCCTCTCAAAGTGAGAGAATCTAGGGAGATAATGAGTGCAAAAGTGCAGTATAATGTTAGTGTAAAATATTAGGCATTAAACATACCGTGTAACATCTAGCACACCAGTCACCGTAACCGCCGTAATGCCAGTAGAATGGGAAACGGAAGCGGAGGCCCAAGGGGCGCTTAAAGAGGTCATTTAGCCCATTCCCCGGCAGAAGCGCCCTTCAACCACAGGTAATTGTTTTGATTTATTTCAGTTCTTATTTAGGTCTTTGTGGGAAGATTAATTTATCTGACTGGCTTAATTGTTCATGCATTTATGATTTATTAACAAATGAGTCTTTTAATGAGAATATGATATTTTGTGAGGCATTATTCTGCACTCTATGTGGAAAATAACTTTCCAATCCCAAAACACTGAGAACATAATGAAAAAGAGAAAATATGAGTTTTGTTAATCTTTTCAAACATCAGTCTTTCCCTTTAGGAAATCCATTCTGGAAATTTATAGCTCCAAAACCCAGTTCAGGTTGAAAACTGCCCATCTTTCTAGGCTAGGTAATTTATTCTAGAATTTTAACCCCCAAATCTGTATCTCTAGCTCACATCACTCAGTTGAACTCCAGATCTGTAAAGCTGCCTGATGAACATTTCCCACCCAGGTATCCTACGGGTTCCTTGTAGGAAACATGTTTCCACCTGGTCATTCAAATGAGAAACTACAGAGTTCCCACCGACATCTCAAATCAGACACCACTGGATACAAATAATACTTCTAAAATAGTGCTCCAGGGGACATTTAGCAATAACTGAAGACATCTTTTTGTTACAAATTGTGGGGGAGAGAGACTGCTATTGGCATCCAGTGGGTAGAAGCCAAGGATGTATCTTATAATGGAAAGAATAGCCTTCTATGATCTATCTTGTCCAAGGTGTCAAATCATGCTGAAGTTGAAAAATCCTGCTCTATCCTACTTGGAATGTGAACTCTATACAAAAAGAGATACCTCGGTAGGTTCAGTACCTGGACTGGTATTGGTACACACATATTTACTGAATAAACAAATGAAAAAAAGAATTTGGGGACACCCCACAAATCAGAGTTACCTTCTGGAGGGCAGGCCCGTTACGGTACAGGCTTCTCTGCTAGGTGAGTGTCCTAGGAACCCAGGTGTATCAGCACACCAGCTGGCGTTGTGAGAGGCTGAGTTTGGCTTTAGTGAATTTTTTTTTGAAGACTCTTTCAATGCCTTTGTCCATTTCATGACAGACGATTTACGAGTGCACCTGCCCACATGGCATTGAGTGTTCAGCAGTTTTGGACAAAAAATCTCATGACCCCTGTGCCCCACCCTCCCTATTCACCAGATCTCACCCAGAGCAACTTGTTTTTTGTTTCCCCAATGAAAAAAAAAGTCCTCAAAGGGAATTTTTTTGCTTATGTGGAATAGGTGAAACTAAAAACAGCAAAAGCACTAAAATGCATCAAAATCAATTGAGTTCAAAAGCTGTTTTGAGCAGTGGAAAAAAAGTCTCGATAAGTGTACTGCATCAAATGGAGAGTACTTTGAAGGTGACTGAAGTTTAAACATGTAAGAATAAATATATGGTTTTATATAAATAAAGTCCGATTGTTTTTGGATCTTCCCTTCTATATTGTTACTCTTGTCTTCATCCCCAAAACTAACCTTCATACTTTTCCAGCCTGAACTACTGTACCAGCCTCTAACTGTTATCCTCCTTGGTCTCTGTGCTCCCTGGAACTGTATCTCATTCACCTTTATACACAGAAGACTTTGAAAATAGTAAGGGTTCAATAAATCTCTGCTTTATAAATTAGCCTTAACATGTATTTTAAAAAGCAACCAACTTATAAGAATTTTTAGTAGGTTTCTGCTAACATATTGACACCATAAGAAAATGTACCTGATGGCTTAGAATAGCAACCCACACCTGCATGAATTAGTGTAGCTATCTGATCCTCAATCTATTTATTTCCAACCTTTACCTTATGTCTGAGTTTGTTTCTCTTTATTTTCTGCAGGGCAAGACTAGTTTCATGTTTTCTCCATAATTCATTGACAAACCATGGTTACATATGGACTCTGATCTTGGCCAGCTGGGAACTGAGAACAATCCTTTCTCTAATGTCCTTGGATCTGCTTAAACAAATCTCTAAGAGGCTGCTATCTTATCAAGAGCTCCAGCTCCAACTTTAAGGAAAAAAAAAAAACTCAAGGAAAACTGATCACTGTCATAAAGGGGTTAATATTTGACTGGTATGGTAGCCTTAAAAATTAACTCAGACCTCCCTACTGTATTCAAGAGCTTGAACAAAATAACACTGCATATAGTTATCCAAATGAGCAACACATTTAAATAAAGCAGAGAATACTACAATTTTTTCTTACATGCAGAAAACCATTTCCCCATCTCAATTCTTAAGTGGATGATAAAATTTGTTTTTAAATTTACAGATACTTGCCCTGGACGGGGTAGCTCAGTTGATTAGAGTGTCGTCCCATAAGCCAAAGTTGCAGGTTCAATCCCCAGTCAGGGCACATACAAGAGTCAACCAATGAATGCATACATAAGTGGAACCTCAGATCGATGTTTCTCTCTCTCTCCCCACCTCATTCCTCTCTCTCTAAAATCAATTTTAAAAAATCCCTGCCTTATTTAAAAAGAATTACAGATACTTAATGAACACAGGGTGTCTGTTCTATGTCTTGATTTGGTTCCATCAGGGGCTCTTTCCTACACGGTTAGTAAAATGACAAATTTGAAGCTTTTTCCAGCTCAGCTGTGCAGAAAATTTTCTTCTTTAAAAGACTATTCTCTCAACATCACTTTATTGCCTCCGAACTTTCTGTGACTTGTGGTGTTTCAGAGTTCCCAGTGTTCTGTTTTCTGGGACTAGTGGATCCCTACCCTTTGATGTTTGGGATCCTGAAGACTTCATCTTGAAGGTATTGTACCCTTTTCTTTTCAGAAAACCTTCGTGAGGGGAGTGTCACTTGTCTAGATTGTCTAGAACCTTTCGTGGGAAAGATCACCTCTCTCTGATAAGTGAGCTGCCATGTTTCCCTGGCTCTGACAGCAAGAGAGTTCCTCATTTTCCAAACATCTGACTGTTTCACTCGTTTCCTTTGTTCATTCAACCTCACTGTAAAAAACATCCTTTGTGAAGGAATTCAGGTCTGTCCACTCCTCCCAGTTATGCCGACAGTAATATCAACAAACACCAACTCCCATTTGGAGTGAGGTCACATTCCACAGAGAAATGAACTCCAGGGCATGGAGGGACGTGGCAAGATGCTTGTTTGAAACTCCCGCCTCTACGGTGAGACTGATGGGGGAGTGTGAGTAGGTATCAGAGGGGCCGACTGCACACCTGCTCCATTAGAGCTTGGGTGAAGGTGCAGGTGGCTGAGCTGATTCAACCTGAAGAGATTATATTGGCTTGGGCAATAAGCATTTCAGAGGAGACAATGATAAACTAAAGGCCTTTCTTCCAAATTTGGAACTGAATTAGACTATACAAAGCAAGGGAGGGAGGGGGCCTGCCAAAATATGACTCAACAGAACTTCCTTTCAGCCTAATTTTCTATTAGCTTATAGCCATATTCAATTTAGTTTAGAACAAATAAAGTTAGTATCCCTTTCCTTAAAAACAAATAAACAAAATTCAATTCTACTTCTTAATAACTCTTAAACTGGTGGTAGCTGGGGGAGGTAGTTGGACACACAGACGGACATAATGGATGTTGTTTTAAAAGTGGGGAAGACAGTGACCACTGTTTTGATCTCCTTTTACTCATCACATCCATTTTAAAATTCCATATGACACTAAAGTGCAGCATGGCATTTTAAAAGGGTTGATCAAAAAGGAGAATGAACTAAAAAGAAAAACAACTGACTTGCTTATGAGACATAAGCAATAGTATAGCCCACTCATGACAGTGGGAACACAAGGCTGTTTTTGACACTAGCTGAGTGTGAAAATGTGAGAATGACCTGTAAAATGTGAAATTACTTCTCCTTTAGCTTCGGGCTAGCAAAATCCACGAATCTGTATTCAATGTTCAACACAGAATTCACACTCATAGCGCCTGCGAATGAGGAACACACTGGAGAAAAGGCCAGGGTGCTTTTGGAAAAGGGGCCCTTGGCAAAAGTGAAAGGTGAGCACTCAAAATCCCCTCCTGACATTCTTTCCTCCTTATATCGCCGCTCTCATCTCCCTCCCTACAAACCTGATTTACAGACTGACCTGCTGTAATTAACTTATACCAGAGTGTAAAATCTAAGATCAAGTCCTTCTTCCACAGATACACGCAATTTTAGTTTTCTCTGTAATTGGGGAATGAAAGATTCAGTTTAGAACTGAGTTTGAATTCCAGTTCTGCTACCTATTTCCCATGTGACCTGTGTGCCACTTAAACTCTACTGGGCCTAGTTTTCTGATCTATGAAGTGGGGCGGGAGACCATGAATAGTGTCTTTACGGCAAAGTCGTATGGATTAAATTAATTCAATGAATCTTTACTGAATGCCTACTGAATCACTAGGTACTGCTCTAGGTGCTGGAAATACAGGAGAGAGGCACCTAAACAGACGAAGTCCCTGTGAACCTGGATCTTATATGCCAACTGGAGAAAAACATCATAAATTCATAAACAAAGACATGTATAATGCAGGAGGGCAAGGTGCTATGGAGAAAAATCAGGAGTGGTGGTGATGGTGGTGGGAAAGCTCAGAGAGCACGCAGGTGGCTGGGAGTTGTCACGCGAGAGCTTCTCCGAAAAGGTGACATTTGAGTAGACCCGTGAGAGCAGAAATGGAGTGAGGCATGTCAATCTGCGGGGGCAGACAGTGCCGGCAGACAGGAGGGTAAGTGCACAGGCTCTGCGGGGAGTATGCTCAGGGTATTTGAGTCAAGTGTGAACTGGAGATTTTTGAAAAGTATATTGTGAACTGGGAGAGTTCTGAAGGGTTTTAAGCAAAGAATTGACATAATCTGACTTACATGACAAAAGGACTGTCTGGTGTAGGGGTATACACTGCAGGAGGAATAAGGTGGAAGCAGGGCGGCCAGGTAGGAGACTTCCAATATAATCTGGGGCAGGGGGATAGTTGATGCTGGTTCAGACCAGAGTGTTACTATGCAGAAGTGATGAGAAATGGTTGGAGGATGGATTTATTTTGAATATTTATTTTGAGCCAGGAAGACTGGGTCTAGCTAGGCTGTGCAAGAGGGGTCAAGGGTGACTGCAAGGTTTTTAGCTTAACCAACTAGAAAACTGGAGTTTTCATTCATTGAGATGAGGAAGATTGGAGGAGCTGCTTTGGCAGGAGTGGGGTAAGGTTGTGAAATCAACAGTTTATTTTGGAACAGTTAAGTCTGAGGTGACTGCGGGATGTTCAACTAGAGAGTCAAATAGGCAATTCAGCACGCATGAAGCTACCTGACTCATGGCCAAGGTTTTATATGAATATATGAACTCAGGTTAAAAACAAGTTAATTCATGTTACTCCATGATAAGTGTTTCTCTCCTCAAGGCCAGAGCAAATGAGTTGGCAGTCGGGTTTACAAATGTAAACCACAGCTCCTTCTCAAAATCCTGGGAGACACTGTCAACTTTTTTTCCTGAGCAGTAGCAGAAGCAACGAAAACAAGTAAATGATAACAACCTAGTTAGAATAAAATTGTGGAATGTCTTGTTGACCTTTAGATATAAACCTATCTCTGGCTTTTAAATGCCAGATATCATTATTTCTCACTGTAACTAACTAGCTATTTTATTCACTACTATCCTTGACTTGTCGATTTAAGCTTAAAATCTAATGAGAATAACAAAATGAAGATTTTGAAAATCTGGTGGACCTAAATTATCTATTTTATTGTCTGAAAGCAGGTAAGGCCTTTCCTATTAGCTGCCATTTCATTAGCAAGCAATTCATAGTTAGATGTTATAAAAACAAACCAAAAACCCAAAACACGTAGTATTCTCTGAAATAACCTCCAAGTTAAGATTTACCTTAATATGCATTTGATAAAATTTGTAATGAAAGAACTATATTAAAAAGGCTTAGATATTAACATGCATGCAGATTTTGTTGTTAGTTTTTAAACAGCTTAGGCACAAGTTTTACCATCATTCCTCTTTGGGAAATATCAACAGGCAGGTCCTCTTCCATTACCAAAGGAAACGATTCTTCCTAGTAACAGATGTGAACACTGAGACAGCACATCTGCCTTGTGCACAGGTTGTCTGAGATACTAAAAATAAATAACAAACATGCCTGATCCTTCTACCTACCTACTCTTAACTGTTTAGAATGCCCGCTTATTTTTTAAAAATAAAGTATCCAGATCCACAGGGAGACAGAAAAAGCCAAACTGTGAGTTGGCTACCTCTACATATTTTCACTGTAAATACAAAGATCTAACCTGTAATCTAATATGACCTCTTAGTTAGGATGTTATGCCATTAGAAGCTTGGTAAAACATTAGACATGGTGTCACGATATTTTCAAAGTGTTTTTAGTTTAAAAAAAATTTTTATGATTTTGCTTCTGAATTTTTCAAGTACATATTAATTTTATCTGGTGTGAGACTTTAAAAAAATTGTGCATATTATTCACAAAAACAGAAATAATTGGACAAAAGAAAACATGAAAACGATTGCCCATCTCACTGGTAGTAAAATAAATAAAAATTAAAGCAACCACAAGATATCACTTTTCATCTTTTAGGCTGGCAGAGATTAAAAAAAGACTAGGAATTCTGAGAGTGTAGTAATGTGCTATACTATCACATTTGGATGACAATTATGTAAGTCAATACAATTTTTTCCTGGAGGGTAATTTTCCCACTTTTATCAAAATTCTACAAATGTGTGTAAACCCATCTACCCAAAAGTTCCATGTCAACAAAACTGCCTCAGGAAATGATAATGCAAGTATATAAAATATGTAATTATAACGACATACATCACATCACGATTATAACAGAAATTTTGACAAGAACTTAAATGTCCATTCACAGAAAATAAATTACACTTGATATATTTATATAATTGAATACTTCAGAGCCTCTATAATTGTAATGTAGTTACATGTTTATTGGAGATATATGTAGTGTCGGGTGAATATATGTTAGGTAAGAAATTTATTCCAAAATCATGAGGAATGTGGCCCAATTTTTCTGTGTACATGTATCTGTGTGTGTGCATAAAGACGCAGGCTATGTGTACACATGTGGGCAGAGAAAGTCTCAACAGAAAAAAATGGTACAAATAATTACCTTCTGGACTAAGATTATAGGTATTTAAAAATTTTTCCTTTTGCTTATCTGCAATTACTTTTTATTCTATTATAAATATGTAGACATTGAAAAGTTAAAATATTAAAATATTTATTGGACTTTTAAAATTAAAAAAAGTGCAGGTTTTGCACACAGGAGTAATTATCTATAAAATAAATAAGAAAATGTAATCCCCAAGACAACATAAAGAAATGTCTACTTAAAAAATAAATATATATCTAAGACAGACTCTAGATAGAGACCAGGCTGACAGTTGTGTATGGGGGGGCTGAGTAGTGGGGGGATAGAGGGATAGAACAAAAAAGAAAATAAAAGAGAAAAAGCTCACGGACAGGGACAACACTGCAGTGATTGCTAGGAGGTGGGCTGCGGGGAGGTGGAGGAGGGTTAGGGGGGATAGATGGTGAAGGATGGAGACTTGTCTTGGGGTAGTGAACACACAATACGGTGTGCAGATGGTGTGTTGTGGAATTGTGCACCTGAAACCTGTATAATCTTGTTCACCAGTGTCACCCCAATAAATCCAATAAAAATAAAAACAAACCAATATATGTAGATATCTGAATTATAACATTAAAATGTATGTTTACACTGAAAAAGAAATACAGCGTTAAAAAACCTTGGAACATAAGAGCAATGTATCATGCTTTTGGGCCATAATACACTGTTGTTTCTAAAGTTTCATTAAACAAATATTTCCCCAGAGAAATAATATTACTAGTGGTTAACAATTCAACTAAAGACTTGGCATCGGATACTTTAGACATAACTAACACTGTTATACAAACAAAAATGGTATAGATTTAGTAAAAGATAAATAAGTATATTGATTACATGTATAAAAAATTCATGTTCGACAACTGTACTGAGATACAGCATTTGAAAGTACAATGAGTACTCGACCTATTTCAAACTAGTATACTAAATATAATGAACATTATTACATACTTATAAAAATTGTTTTGCTTGCCTTATTGGAATTTAGGGGAATTGAAACAGTTCATCTCTGATTTTGAAAAATTAGGTGCTGAAGTGTGGGGGTGATGAAGCCCCACTCCCAAAAAGATCCTGTGGCAAGAAGAGTCATCCAGATCATTCCCTTGAACTTTGGGGGATATAATTGAGCACTAGAGTATGTAAAAGTCCTCCCTGAGGATTCCAAGTATGAGAGTTTGGGTAAAGTTCCTCTCATGGATCCAATCATACTACAGGCTAACTTTATGGTATGGATATTTGATAACCATTGGAGAGCCAATCAGATTTATTTGTGAGCCTCTACTCTTACCAATAATTCTCCCTGACACTTACTGCTATCCAGGGTTCAATCTTCAGAGTGTTGGAAAACGCTGAATGAATCTAAATGTGTGGTTAAGGTTGTTGCAAAAGAGCATAGGATAAGGATTAATGGAGGAAAAAAACAAAGCTTAACCCCAAATGTGGATTAAATATTTAGAGTAACAGAAGACTAGAAAATGCATGAGTGCAGTACTTTGAAACTATTAATTTTTTAGTCTTTGTTTTCGTTAACAGCTTTTGAGGCACTCAAAAACTTTTCTCCCTTAGAGTAACATATCTGTCTACAAAATTCAATTTCTAAAACTGATAAATTAGGTGGTGATAATATGCTTTGAAAAACTTCCCGCCGGTTTCTAATAAATGTGCATTTAAATTGTGGTTTGAGTTACGAAAGTTTGATTTTTCTTTGTCCTGAGAGATTGCCTAATCAAATTCATTCAGTGGAGGGATTTAAATTTTTCTGGTAATATTCTTGACAGGCATTAATTCATTTTTTTAAACACTCCCAGTAAAGGGAAACCTAGTAGCTATTCAAAAGCAGGCTGTCCAGCTATGGGTCAGATATTCCTCATATAGAACTGAAATCTACTTTCCTGTAACTGATACCCTTCTGCTTCTATTTTTGTCCCATCCAGCCATCCAGGATAGAGTCTAACCCCAACCCACACCACAGAGTTCCTGAAACATCTGAGCATAGATATAATGTTCCTCCTACGTGCTATTTTTACAATACTAGTAAACATCTACAGGGTAACTGTGTATAATTCAGTGGTAAGTACACGGTCCCTGGAGTCTGAGGTTCAGTAGATTCTTGGTTGTACATTATTGGAAAACCTCTCTAAGCTTCATCATCTGTGAAAGGGAACATTCTAGCCTTACTTGGGTACTCTGGAGGAGAAATATAGCTTCTGCCCACTTCAGGGCTTGACCCAGTGAAGAAACTCAAGACTGCTAATTACTCTCTCGCCCTTCCCAGCTTATCTGTTTGTCCTTCTTAAAATAAGGATCTTAGAAGTGAGTGAGGCACCTGAGATACAGTGTGGTTGGTTCAAAGTCCTGGAGAGTGCACTCCTAAACATCTCTCCTTAAGCCTTCGAGAACCTCAGGTTCCCACAGTATTTCGCTTAGCCAAGAGCCCACAAATTGTATTTATAGGAAGATAAAGCAGGTCTCTCTCTCTTTCCTATCTTGTATCACGATTTCTTTCTGATTCTCAGTGAAATACTACACCTTAGGCAGGTTAAATTTCATCTTGTTAGTTTTGGCCCAGCCTTTTAGTCCATTGATGCCTTTCTGGAAAATGAATTATTTTATCTAATTTATTAGCTTTCCCTTCTACCATTGTTTAATCTACATATTTCTGTCATGTAGAACTTGGATAAGCCCATGCATTTTCTGAGATGTTCATAGAGCTACACCAGACCTACAAGCAGCATGACTGCCTGGTCTGAGTTTTCGTTCCTCTTCACCGCTCGGAACTTCCTTTACTGAGGCGGCTGTCAAAGAAAGGTCCTCCCCTCACTGGCACTACAGAAGGTACTCCAGGTTATAGGGTGGTCCAAGTAGAATGGAAAGACATAAGGTTCCCATTCAGTAAAAGGAGAAAATATAAGTATTAGATACATTGTGACTTTGTCACTGAAAACCTACCAAACGCGGCTCTGGGTGGTCACCAGTACCACCAACTCTGTCAGCTTGGATAAAAAGTAGTGTGTAATGTAGTAAGAATCATGGGTTTTGGCGCCAGGCTTCCTGGGTTCAAGTCCTGATTCACTCTCTGTTTGCTGCATAATGCTGAGCAAGCTATTTAATTTCTCTACGCCTTGGTTTCTCCTTTGGTAAAATTAATAGTTATTACATCTTGTTCTGAAATCGAAACAATATGCAAGGATCAATGGAACAGAGGAAAGAAAGGAAGAGAGGCGCAAGGCAGGAGAAAGGGAAGGGAATTACAGGAAGTCATGGTGAAGGTCTTATTCCTGCCTTTCTTTTTCTTTTTTTTAGTACTCACCTGAGGATATGCTTATTAATTTTAGAAAGACAGGAGGTGAGGGAGGTGGAGACTGAGAAACATCAATGTGAGAGAGAAACTTTAATCAGCTGCCTCCCATATATGCTGCACAGCTTAGGTATGTGCCATGACTGGGAATCGAACCCGTAACCTTTTAGTGTATGGGACAATGCTTCAACCAGCTGAGTGCGCTGCCTGGCCAGGGCTATTCTTACCTTTTAAAATTGTTCACGCCAACCTACTACTCAAATAAATTTTATTTCCCTCTGCACTGAGAGGTAAGTCATGTCAAATGAGAATTCTTTCTTGGTAGTCAATACATACAGTCAGCATCCTCAGGGTCTTTTCCTTTGCAAAGTGGAGAACACATTTACACTCGTCAAATGACTGACTTACAGGCAGCAGAAAGGAATGTGAAGAATTCTTAAAGTACATAATCGCAATTGAAATAAGTGCAAATTCTCCCGTGTTCTCATTACTTTGTACTCTTGCACTTTCTCTAGTTATTTATTATAAGTTTTAATTAATTAATCATTTGTACTAATGGACTATTAAAACACTACTTTACTGAATTTTCTTGGCATGACTTTTCAGGCCTCGTGGGTCACACTTTCCACCCTAGTGCACGTGTATCCTTCAGGGGAGCAGCTGCACAGTGGAGCTCCGAAACTCAGAGGCCCGTGGCCGGTGCCATGGGCCTTCCCTTGGCGGGGCTCCCCCCACTTGCCGCCTGGCTCGGGGGCTTGGCTCTGGCTCCGGCTTCAGGCTCTAGGGCTGGCGGCGGCCCACTTTCACTCCTCTACTTTCAGCCATACATGCTGTCTAATGTTACATTTAAACATATACTACAGAAAGGAGATACTCGGAAAGGACAAGAAAAAGCAATGAAATATGAATAAAGGCCTGGGGTGCAGGAATAACCTGTAATTTTGTGCATTCTGCTTCCTTATACATACAATCAGCCCTAGGACATTGTCTGTGCTAACAGAGTAGACATTTATTCCTAGACATGTATACTTAAGAATATGTATATGTATATACATATAAAACAACGTATATTGCTAAAAACAAATGAATACTTCATACTGACCTTAGGGGGTTTAAATGGATAGTCTGGTGAAAAGGTAATGTCAAGAAAGAACACCCCTCCTTCATAGACAGATCCTGGGGGTCCCAATATAGTTGACCTCCATTCATAAATGTTGTCTCCTTTGGGTCCAGCACTGAAATAAGACATACAAATGAAATGTGCTTAGAGATTATATAAAGCCTGCAATTTTAAGAAATCTATTTATGGTAACAATAAATTGAGTATTTTCATAAAAACACAACAAAGCTAACAGGTTCATTATAATATCATCACTATTCTACATACGAAATATCTTGTTGGTATTAGTAAAAGAGAACAAAGAAGGCTGTTTTGTCATTCACAACCCTAAATCTACGGAATAAAAGATTCAAGGACCATAGGCCACAGGTGGGACCACAAATATTTAATAAAGCATGAAATTATTTGTGACATTCTGAAAAGGGTAATGTGGTCACAGGGCCAAAGAGACAAATTTTCAAAGCCAAAAGAGCAGCTAGAGGAAAAGAAAAGTCTTAATACCCATTTTGTTAACAACTGAGAACAAAAATGAGGTTCGTGGAGATCAGTAAATGTTTATCATCCATAAAATTCAGCTCAAGGATCACATCTCATCCAATTCTTCATTTCTGTTTCTCCACCCAGAAAGACTCCATGCCCATCCCCTGCTACCTCGCCCCCCACCCCATCACCACGAGTGTGGGCTGCAGGAGATAAGATATATCATTTCCCTCTGTAACTGTGTTTTGTAACTGTTTAATTTTTCTTCCCTCCCTAGAATAGAAGCTCCTTGAAAAATAGATTTAATAGATTTTGCCTTGTCCTTAGTGCCTAGTAAGTAAATGTTGGGTGATGACGGGCTAAGAGCAAAGCAAGTAGAGCTCCATGGCTACCAGTGGCAAACGTGCCCCTGAGTCTCCGAGAAACTCACTGAGAACAAGGGCCCACACAAATCAGCTGAGCCGTATTCATTCTCTCAGGTGAACACAAGGGCAAATATAATTGAGACTTCCAGTGTTCTTTTTACTGTACCAAGTAAACTCAGAAATTATCCTCATACCCTGCAGCAAAATGGACAACGCTGTTAAGGTGTTCGTGAAAGATTTTATTGTCAACAGAGATTTACCTTCCCTTCTCTCATTTTAAAATAGTTTATATCTACCAAAAAAAAAAAAAAAAGGCATCGCTGAGCAGTATATCAAAAAAGTATGCATCTTAACCAAGTTGGGGTTATTTGGGAATGCAAGGATGGATTAATAACAGAAAGTCGTTACTGTAATTTACTTCATTAAAAGATTAAGTAGAAAAAAATGATAATTCAATAGATGCAGAAAAGTAACTGACAGGCTTTAATAATAGCCATTCATAATAAAAACTCTTAGCAAAATTGGAATAGAAACTTCTTTAACTTAACCTGATAAAGGGCATCTATAAAAACCTCACAGTAACTAATATATTCAATGGTAAAATATTAAAATCACAACCTTTTAAAATTGAGGAACAAGAAAAGATGTCCACTATATAAACTCCAAATTATCATATTCATGTGACAGATATCATACTAATCAAGGCATGACAGTCACAAGGAAAAAAAGGTACATGGATTAAGATGGACGACATAAAACTGCTAACATCTACAGTATTTATGAGCATGGAAAAAACTCCCCAAATCTCTAAACAATTTATTAAACCTAATAAAAGGGTACTCATATAGCAAAGTGGCTGAATACAAGATCAACATGCAAAAATCAACTGCATTTTAATATACCAACAACTTAGAAAATGTATCTAAAATACCTTTCATGATTGTATTAAAAATACAAGGAACTTATGGATAAATTTCATAAAAATATAAGATTACTACGAGGAAAATTATCAAATTTACTGAAATACATGCAACAGAATTAAATACGGAGCAATTAAATACTAACTTTATGGGTAGGGAGACCCAATACACTACAATATCAATTTCCTCTAAATTGACTCAGTGCGATTCTAATACAAATCCAATAGTTTTTTTAAAAAGCAAAACTTGACAAGTTGATTCTAAAATGTGTTTGGAAGCTCAAAAAACCTCAAACTTTTCCATGCACATACGGAAATCTGATATATGTCAGAACTGATGGGGCTAGAAAACAGTCTTTGTATTTGGAAAATAGGGAAAATGGTTTTCTACCTCAAAAAATATACAAACCTCAGTTACATACGTATTAAACACTTAAATGCAGAAGTCAAAAGTTTTAGAGTTTAACTAAAGAGGCTGCTGACCAGGTGAGCCTCATGGCTAGATAAGATATTTGGAACATACAAAATTGACCAAGTTCTAGTGTTCAGAATATATACATTCCTGTGAATCAATAAGAAAAAGACCAATAATCCATTCAAAAAGGTATAAATAGGCATTTTCAAAAAGAGGAAACATGACTTACCAATAATCATATAAAAACGTTCAATCTCATTAAAATCAGAAAAACGAAACAACATTACAGTTTGATATTATTTTAAAAAACATATAGGCCAGAATTAAAGTCTGACAGAAGCAAGTGCCGATGAGGACGTGGGAAACAAGAGCTCCTGTGCACTGTTGATGAGCATGTCGTTGCTCTGGGTAAGAATGCGGGCCTGCCTACTGAAGCTGAATACACACGTACTCCTATATTACAACACAGTAACTGCATTCCTGGGGACACAGCCCAGGGACATTTTGGTATATGTGTACCAGAAGACACGTACAAGAATGTTTACCAGCAGCGCTGTTTATAAATATCCACACTGGGAACAACACAAATGTCCCCTGATAGAAAAATGGACATATTCACCCAAAGGAATATTAATTATACAAGCAGTGAAAATACAAACTAAATGAATGAATCTTAAAAATATCATACTGAATTCAAAAGCACATCTAAAAGGAATATATACAATGTGACACTATTTCTACAAAGTTTAAAAACAGGTAAACAAGCAAATACACTGCTGAGGGACACATATACGTGTATGTTAAGGTGGAAAAAAAAAAAAGAGACAACAAATTTCAAGAGAGTGGTTTCCTGGATGGAATCGGAGGGCAGAGGAGTAGTGTATTGGCGCTTCGATGGTTCTGGTTCATGTGTTCTGCTTCTCAGGGTACATGGCACTCAAGAGTTGCTTGTTTTATGACCAGATTTCATAACTTACATGTTAGATATATACACATATATGTATCAAATTTTCATACTAGGAAAAACTATGCCAAAAATTCTACCAAAATGCTATGCGAGAACAGCAAGTGGCAGCATGTTTATATAGTGTGACCATATTATATAAACTAGAAATATGAAATGATTAATTTATATTGCACACATATACATACCTATGCCAAAATGCTCTAAGAAAAAAACTGGAAAGATAAATTCATGAGAGTGGCTGTGTTAGGAACAGGAGACGGCAGAGTGGTGTGCTGGGAAGAAATAGATCCGGAGATGGGGAACGAAGGAGAGTTTAATTTTATCTGTTTGATTTCTCTTATTTAACAAAGATGAAGAAAAAGAAATAAAATCGCAGCCAAGTACATTGCAGAGTGTTGAAATATGTTGAAAAGCAATGGTGCGAGTGACTAAAATACAGCATTCCTGGCCTGTCTTCCCTTTGACCTGCCTCTCCCGAGGCTGACAATGAATGAGGTATACGCAGAATACATTCAGGCCAGATGACAATTAAGCTTTGGCAACAACAGCTCCTTGTTGCCAGACAAGCTCACTCATTCAGATTAATACAAACATGGTTACACCCTGAGCTATAATTAGACTCAACATGAATAGGTAAGTTTATCAGAAGGAAGAGCTTAAAAGTAGAGTAAATTATAGGTTTGCAGTTACATTACTTCAAGGCAGATGAAGAAATTTAATTCGAAATGCGCACACACAGAAAAGTACATAGCTATGAAACAATGTGCACAGACACATTTCCCAAACATAAAGATATAATTTCTCTGGGTCACTATATATAAAAAAACTAACTATATATGTAATTATACACACACAGAGTTATATAATTTAGGCTAACTGAGGAGTCACCAAGTTGTGTCACCAAGGAAGAGACTCAGGAGGCGGCAGAGGAGATACCTCGCAAAAGTGAGCAATGTCTATAAATAACTTACATTCTGGCTCTCAGTCAGAACTCCAGATTTTACTGGTTCTTTGAAGTCTGTCAGCCTGTCTACGCAGTTAACAGTGAGTTAAATAACAGGGCTGACATTATCATTCTAAGTTGGTTTATGTGGTCTCGAATGTATCTTTTTAAGAAAATACTTTCTGGCCTTCTCTGTCATCTTTTCTAAGTGGCATATCCATCCCACTCGGAATCCGAGAGCTAGCTTATCGCAGTGGTTCTCGAACTGCACAGCCCTGGGCCCCACTCCTATTTTGGTATGTCCCACTTGAGAAAGCTGGTGTAGAAGTCCAGAACTGTTTTGTACAATATGGCAGCCATGTAGGTACTGAACACTTGAAATGTGGCTAGTTCACATTGAGATGTGCTGGAAGTATAAAATATGTATCAAATTTTGATGACAATGCAAAAGAAAATAAAATGCATCATTACTTTTTGTTAATTATATGTTGAAAAATGATAATATCTGGGAGGTATTGGATTAAAATAAAATTAATTTCACTATTCCTTTTTCCTTTCTAAAATATGGCTCTTAGAAAATTTAAAATTACACATGTGGCTCACGGTGTATTTCTGTCTGATGGTGCTGTTCTAGAGCAGTGCTGTCCAATACAATCTTCTGTGATGATGGGAATATTCTAGTTCTTATCCTTATCCAATATGGTAATCAGTAGCCACACATGCCATTAGACACTTGAAATGACGCTGGTGAGAATAAGGAAGTGGATTTTCTATCTAATGTGATTTTAATGAACTTAAATCTGGCAGCTTCATGAGGCTAGAGGTCACACATATTGGACAGTGCAGATGTAGATGCTCTAATAGCCTATATTGACCAAAATGGTTTTTGTAATATGTCAGAATTATTTGGATCTATACAAAACAGAAGAATGAGCTTTCGTATACTTTGATTGGATCAAAGAAGTGAGAAAGAGATGCTGCAAACTGTTTTATACCGTTATGTTGATCAAGTAAAAGTCGGCGCCCCAGTGGTGGGGAAGACCATGAAGAGGCCTGGAGCCAGGCCTGTCTGGCAGAGTCCCAGCCCTGCCACTGAAAATCTCTCTGACCCTCGGCAAATCGGTAATCTCGCTCCAGCTTAGTTTCCTCATTTGCAAAGTGGGCCAAGTATAGCAACAACCTTGTGTAGCAACTGTAAAGTTTTAGAAGAGCTGTACTCAACAGAGCTAGGGTAATAGGTTCCGTATGGGCCTAACCACTAAGCCCCCAAATATTTGCTGCTTTTGTGTTAGTTGTTATGCCTTGTGAATATCTAAGTTCACCAACACATCCAAAAGGTAATTACCAGGTGATTTTATATGGAGGGTTTCAGGATGCTAGAACCAGAAAACAGGCTACCAAGACCATAAACTGTCATCGTCACCACCTTCACCATCACAGCCCTGCCGCTTAATCTTACGATGTGGACTTAGATGCGGCAGAGCTTTGGGACCTATAAGGATTCATAAGACCCATAAGAGTTCATACTACTCCCAGGAAATCCAATTTTTCAATGACCAGCATGTTTATTTAATATCAGGATTTTTAGGTCTGAGGTTACTTAGCAATGTTTCCCCATCTGTAGTGTTCTTAATAATCAATACCCTTATTTTTTTAATTTTCAGATTTTATTTTTAAAGAAGAAAAATAAACACAGCTAACAGTTAAATATAAAAATAAAACACAATTAGATAAATCTATTAAAATGCAAATATCATTTAGCAAATTACAAACTGGTTAAATGCCCACTGTTGCTATCTGGAGAAATTCTATTAGAGAATCAACATTATAAATTGTGTCCAGCTTTCCATACTGTCACCTGCAGTGGACGAGCCTTTATGAATACATAAAATATCTATACATTTATACTAAAATTGCTGAAAAGGACTAAGCACTCACTGTCTTTATTTAAGATTATAAGATGCTTTAAATATATCTGAATACTTTTACTGTGCTGAGCTGCAGGTGTGGCTCTAAGACCAAGAGTTTTGGCTGTGTCTGCTGCCAAAATGCTTCTCATTTCACGCTGCCTGAGACAGGTAAGGGGAAGGATGCGGGGGCAATGTTGGGATCCTGGCTTCACAGGACAAGGAACTTGCCGTTGTAGAGAATCTGAACCTGAAATCGATAGGCACAGGGTGGGGGAGGAGCCGATTTCAAGGGATTTCTCAGGAGAGCTCCAGCAATCCCTGCGCATACGCCAGCCTTCATGTAGCTGAATTCCTCCCTTCCAGAGGAGAGGCACATCATTCACACACAGACGGTCATCTGCGCCTGGTCCAAAGTCCCTCTGAAAGTAAATAGCTGCAGGAACATTGGGCTTCTGGATTACAACACAATAATGTATGTGTTTCTCTAGTGTCAGACTGGAAGGAAAGGGTAGTTTCCATCCCTGAAAAGAAAATATGAAGGTCCAGACCAGTTACAGGTAAGGACAGGAGAAGAGGTAGCTGGAGAGGGGAAATGGCACAAAACTGAATGAAAGAGAAAAAAATGAACCATGTCGGGGTGGGGAGGTTCAAGAACATCTTCCTTAGTCCCGAAGGCCTAGGTTCCTCTTTAAAAGTGATAACATTCCATGCAAACATATGTATTATGAAAGCAGTTATTTATGGGACCTTTAATATTGAAGAAAACAGAAATTTAAGCAACGGTGCTCTCTGGATCACAGGAAAAAATACTCATTTGACCGTGGAAAGGCATTGACAACTGAGAAGGTGTTGAGAAACAGGCCAGGATTACAGCTCTTGAAAGGACAAATGGAGAATGGCATTTCATAAATTCCTGAGTTCCCTATGTTTGTATTCAGTAATTTTTAAAAAAGACGAATACCACCAGAATCCACTACCACATCTTAGGAAGTTAGGATGTAACAGTGCTGAGAGAAGAAATCTATTCCATACACTGAGCTTCAAGCAGAACTGGACTGTTAATATTTTCTCCTTCAGACAGTTTCTTTCCAGTCCTGAAGTATCTGGTCCTTATTCTTGAAGTAGTCCAAGAAAAATAATTGCCTTATACTTTTTGTCAGTGAGTGCTTAATAAATGGGAGGACCTTTATCCTCAATCTCTCTTTCTATATTTGAGATAAAAAGATGAAAAAAAAATGATTTCAGTTGACTTATAGTTATCTTTTTACCAATTCTTAAATCAGTACTGTCATCTACTTTGTAACTTTTGTTAACAGTGTTAACAGCTTAGCAGAGAGAGAGAAAGGAAAGGAAAAGAGGACTTGGAACAAAAAATAATTACTGCTGATAACCTTGGTACTTCCTTTTCCCAGGGAAGGTAGTAGCTAGCAAGATAGTATGCTTAGTGATTAAACTAGCCCTCTGTAGTTACTGAGGACGAAAAGACTCTTGGTAAGTTCATGATGCCTTAGGCTTCCGTATTCCTTTCTATATTTTATGTAAGGATGTCTCCATGTCTGTGTGTATTTAATTTTCCCAGTGTGTGATGTATTGCAGTGAGTGTATAACTCTGTAACAACATTTTAAAAGACACAACTGTACAAACCACGAGCAGGGAGAAGTAGAGACGCTGGGAAGCAGAAAGGAAGACCGCACGGAAAAACTGTACACATTCTTCTTATTCCTTCTAAGCCACATTTTTATAAGATACATTCACTTGTAAGCACAAAGGTAAGTCACTGGAGTAAAAGAGAAACAAATTATTTTATATATGTGGGTTGCTAGAAATAAGGTTACAATTATAAAGACTTTGGGAATCATGTAGTTCAACTTTTTCATGACACAGAAGCAAGGATTAGAACTGAACTAGAATTCCACTGCGTTAGACATCAGGCATAAAATCAAGCAGAATTACTTAAAATACCAAATTATAGAATTTTTAATCCTTTAGTTAGCTGAAAGGACTCTAGAAATAAGTTGAGTTATTTTTCCTCCTTTTCAACATACCCTCTCCTTGCAGGAAAAATGACCCACTTGAGCAGTGTGGGGAGAGGTGTAGGGAAAGAGAAGGAATAATTTGAAAAAATGAAAAAGCTCCTCCCCGACTGAGAATCACTTCTACCCAAAGCCTTCATTTCAAAAGTGATAAAATTAAGGGACCGCAAAGGGAAATGCTTTGCCTAAGGCCTCACCTGTAGGAGAAAACCAGAGCTCTCTGATCCTGAGGGAAAGCTCTTGCTTTGTCACAAATGCTGCCACTTTCGAAACCTCAGCAGGAAAAACTTATGGTTACCATTATGATAAGCTGCCCTGCGTAAGGCAGGGGACCAAAGACCGAGACCAACATCAGGATCTTCTTTTACCTTTTAATGTTTTAAGGACTAGTTTCAGAGGTGGCAAACAGCTGTTTTTATTTCAGCTACCGAATTCTTTTTTATAGGTTTTCATACTAGAAATAGTGAGTTCTGACTGTTTTCTTCATTTTTTTAGCAACCCTACCACTTCCTGTAATACTGCTTTTGTTGTGCACCTCACACCCCAACTCTTATCCTTGTTCCCCTATCCTGTGTGAGAAATAACAGGTCTCAAGGCAGCTTCCAAATCAGCCTCCCTTAGCTGTGCCGTAAGGACATTTTGGACATGTGAGCTAGCCAATGGAGCAGGGAATGTTTCTTTATTATTTAAAAATTGCCTCACACACGTATTAGGCAGAACTTTAATATGTTTACTGATGTTATCTGCAGGTTAAACAAGCTTTTGACAAGAGTGCAAGCCACTGCTGTCCCTACACAGTGTTTGGGATGCAAAATCCTTCTTGAAATTTTTCAGTTCTCGAAAATATTACTGCTCATTGAGGACAGACTGTAAAGTGCCTTGGTAGCATTCCAAATGCAGCTTTATTACTTTCTAACACTTATACTATATCAAAGTAAACATTCCATTTCAAAGTTAAGATGGAGCAGCTCTTAGGGACACTGAACTATTCTTAGACAGGGTAGTTAAGATTTATTTATTTGTATATAGAGTTAAAAAGCTGTTGTCTCCCAAGTAGGTTAAATACCTTCGATATACTCAATACATTTTTCACTGGCTGAGAACGTCCTCTGTGGTTGCACAGGAATATGGTAAACAACAATTTCCTCATTCAGCTGCCTAAATTATTACAAAAAGGTTGGCTGTGATACCCTACAACCTGCATGAGTTATCTCTGTATCTCCAGCACTGCTACCTGGCTCCAAGATCCATCATCACTGCTCTCTTCCACCAGCCTGCCTTGGAGGCCAAGGTTAGCACAGAGGAGGACGAGGAAACAAGTCAACCAGAAGACTAATGGCAAAAGCAAACTACACATACAAATACTAAGTATAGGTTTATTGAAGAATAACGAAGAAGCATCTTTGGTAAAACCCTGGTCTATTAGAACAGCATAGTGGAAAAGAAAGTGGACTACAGGTCCAGAAAGCCAGGGTTCAAATCCTGGCTTCGCCTTTCACTGTGTGACCCAAAGTGAGTTTAACTTCTTGCTGTCTGGATTCCTTCATGTTTGGTAGAGTGGTTACCTCAAAGAGTTGATGTGGCCATTAAATGAGTTAATATATGTAGAGAGCTTAAAACAGTACCTGGCCCACTTATTATTATTATCTAAAGCTTACTTTGCCCTTTAGCCCTGGACTCAAGACAGGGAAACAGGAAGAGCTTCTCCTTAGGGGCTCTAATTTCCCTTGTCTGTACTTGCTGTATGATATCTTGCTTGCTAATATATCTTTCTATCCCCCACATTTCTCCCCCCTTGAATGCTGAGCTTATGAAAAAAACCAACAAATGGCTGATAAGTCCACCTTTCTTGGTTTATAATTCAGCACAGAGTAGCTTCAGTTTCGCATTTTCCATCCTATAATAACATCTGAGACAACACTAGGTCAAAATTCCCGTATGCTCTTTAACAGTAGCTTTAAAATTTGTCCTCATACCTCCACAGCATACACATATTACCACTTCAACAAAAGGAAATAACTAAATATAGAAACATTTTTTTTCCCCAAGTTTAGGAGAAAAAAAGCTAACTATCAGCCCTGATGGGGAAGAACAGTGCTACGTGGCTAAAACAGACCCAGTAAGTAATAATTCAGCACTAAAAGACGTTGATTGTCCATAAAAAAGGTGGTGTGTAGCAGACTTAATTCAAAACTTATTTATGATTAATTCAGGAGACCAAGATCTCCACAAGGCCAGAATACTGGCTATCACGTGCTGGGTCGTATTTTCAATAGTTGTCCACCTTTTCCTCAGAGCTGATTATGTGCAGGGCACTATACTGCAGTCTGGGCAAGACAAACAAAACAAACCAAACCAAACAAAAACACCCAGTCCTGATGCCCAAAGGGGCTTCCTATGTTGGCAGCAGGGGAGAAGGCGGCAGGATGTATACGCTCCATGGGATTCATAAGCAAAATGTTATGAGAGCTCTGAGAAAAGAATGATTTAATATGATACAAAGTTTATTAGTCATGGTATCTACATCAATTTTCTACAGAGGCTATTATTACCTTTCAAATTTCAGCCCCTGTCTTCTCCCTTTCTAAGCAAAACAAACACAGGTTTTACTGAAGATCTGCTATTTAAGAGCAACCAATTTGTAGTATCCCTTAATAATTCCTGTCAATGCAGGCTATCTTTGAGGGATTTAGTGGTTTTTGCTTTTGGCAGTGCTGCAATAGTGGAAATGACTTACGATGCCCATCCCCATCTTCCAGTGTCTGTTAATAGGTAGGGTTGTTGGCTGCCAAGCAGATTTAATTTACCCACTTCTCCGTTTGCATTAACCTTTGAATAATAAAGCACAGCTGAGGCTGCTGTAAGAAACAAACCGAGGAATGAATAATTAAAAACACCTCAGCCTTGGAAAGACCAATCCCTAACCATTAGGGGAGCTTTAATTGTGACTGAACTAAGTATTAAAAAGGCTAATTGTATTCTTTATAAATCGAAACAAATGCTAAGGACATAGTGTGACTACAATATATGTAATATGTGAAAAGGAAAGCTCTGAAAGCTCTTAGTAATTAGTTCAAATGAAAAAAAGTAAGGGTAGTCTGATTCTAAAGGAAAAAATACTTCTAAAGATGGGCACTCTTACTGTCTACATAAAGAAAAAATTGCTACTACTTATAAAAAGCTATTATTCACTTGATGCAGGTGGGCTGGTTGGAGCAGTATTTGAAGGGATAGACATGTTAAAGCTACAACGAAAGGTTGAGAACAGCGTATAATATTACAGGAAAACCCTATCTTTGAATCTGTCAAGTGCCATGCCAGCGCAGCTGGGATGCTTCTTTGCTTTTGATGAATTCAATTTTCTTTTTGGAACCCCAAACCAAATGTAACTGACATATTTATGTATTAAGATCACAAAACAGTCATTGATTGTTTATATGCATGCTAAATGTAGTTAGTATCTAATATCATATTCAAATCAAAGAGTACCCTGTTTATCTGAATAGTTGGAAACAATTTTCTCTACTTCTAGACCTAAAACAAAGGGTCGGACATCCCCTCTCAATCACAGGGGGCAGCTCCTCCCATTACTGACTTTAAGTTATTTATGTTTAATTTCACTTAAACTAGGAAGTTTTTCAAAATTATGCTTTATTTATTTTCTAAATTTAAGGCCTTTTCCTTTCCTTTCGTTAAAAAAACCCATATTTTCAGTGCCCTTCTGATAATAACCTTTTGGTTACTAGCAAGTTAGGGAGGTAGAAATCATTTTTCTGTACTAAGCAATTCTATGGTTTTTAAATGGCCTTTTATTTTCCATTTTTATGCTTTTCTTGTATATCTAACTTAAAGACGATTCTCTGCACAGACTGGGTAAAAGGATGACTAAATGAGAATAAGAATTGGATTTGCTGTTTTAGTAAAGACCAGCTTCTTATCTATGAGAACAGAAATTCTACTTTTTTTGTTCTTACAGGTTATATTCTTAATATTTTCGTGTCTTACATCAGTTTTTAATATAATAAAACTAACTGCTGGCTTGTACTGAACTTGTTTCCTGCTGGGACTAGAAATCTTTCAATTCTACTTGTAATTAGTCACCAATGGATACAGTTGTTCTCATTACTTTATTTCTTTTGAACAACACTACACCTTTGCTATCACCCTCTAATTGTCAGGTTTAAAAAAAAAAATCCCTTCATGCTCAGACCATTGCCTTTTTCTAACACTTGGTTTTAACACTTGGTTTCACTGTAACCCAAGCAAAATAAAATGATTCCTACCCCTGGTTTCCCACGGGCCACAGCTTCTCTCTCTGTTACAGTGCTCATCCCAGGTTACGCTGCCTCCGGCCTTTAGCTGACTATAGTCCCTTGGGAGCGGGCACTGCGTCTTATTCGTCTTTGTATCCTAGGCAGCTGCAATGGTGTCTGGAACACAACAGATGCTTGAAGAAAGTTTTTTGATTTAATGTGTGAATTCACAAAGAGTTGACCATAGAAAGGTCAGCATTACAAGTGCTCAGGGCAGCATAGATACTGCATAAATATATGACTAACTTTTTGGGTGGTGGTGGTGGTGATATTTTTAAAAATAAACTTATTCCAGAAGTTTGAGATTTATAGAAACATTGCTAAGATGGTAGAGTTCTTTCTCTTACACCCTACAACCAGTTTTCCCTATTATGAACATATTCCTATTAGTATGGCACACTTGTCACAATTAATGAGCCAATACTGATACATTATCATTATTATTAATAACTGAAGTCCATATCTTACTGAGATTTTCTTAGTTTTTACCTAATGTCCTTTTTTGCTCCAGGTTACATGAAGCATACCATATTATTTAGTAGGCTCCATTTTTTTTAAAAATAAAAATTTAAGTTGAGAAACTGGTTAAGTTATATATAGAAACACCATACTATCTTTGCTCCTTTTTAGTAAACATAAAGTTATTCCAAAATAAAAAGTTAATCTAAAAACTGATATTGAGAATAATAAAAGATAGTGCTTTTCTTGGGTTTCCTTTAAAAAATTCCTGTATGTACACATTTAGCTTGTATGAAATGTTTAAATTTTAAATGAAAGTATGTAATTACTCATCTCTCTATAAAGAGGTTTTCCCCCAAATACTGTCAAATGCTTTACATTAGCTACGCCCTAGTTCTATGAATGACACTGGTAATGCGACGGTGCTCACCAACACTATCAGTAAAATATCAGAACTTAACGCTACTTGCATTTTGCAGAAGAGAGGTTTGGAAAGAGGCGAGGGTAGGGATCTTTCAACTGAATCTGTTCTGACACACATAACTCAAAGGGTCTAAGTCCAGCTTCTTTGATCCTTTGTTCCCCAGGCGCTCAACTGCTCCATGGTATATGAGTCACTTCTTATAATTTTACAAAGCTCAGTGAAAACAGACATACAGTAAACAAAAAGTTAGCTGGATACCAATGGTTACTTTCCATTGCATTAGATCATCATATTTTAGGAACTCAAAATACTTTCCCAAAGCCATGTCCCCTTTATCTAAATACTATAGAGAACTGTTTCATCAAGATTTTGTTTGAAGCCAATATAGTAATTGAATACTTAAGAGAAATGATATAACAACCCTAGACATAGTTAAAATTTGGTCAATGGTCACTTATCAATTTTGTAGGCCATGTCCAATCTGTCTAGATGTCCACTTCTATAACTTCATGTAAGAACGCAGTGGTGAATGCATCACTGTCACTACTGTAGCCCCACTATAAGTGCTGATAGTCAATAAAGCCATTTTTTATCAATAGATATGTATCATATGTATATAAAAAGAGAGTAATCTGAAGAAGTTGGGTAGAACTGTAGGGTGGAAGGAAAAAAATAATTAAATATTATCCAGTTGTAGGATTTTTATTTTACTAATGGCACGGACCCCAAAGCAGAAAATGCCAGCTTCATGTTTCTCAAAGTTAATGCATACAAACCAGCAAATGAATAGCTAAATAATAAGAGAACACTTATTATGCTATTTTGCAGACTAGCTTGACTTCCTCGAAATGCCTTCTACCAAAGGGTCCAAAGGCTTCTGTCTCAAGTACGTCAGTCACTCACCCCTGCTTTGTAGGGAATGGTGATGGTACCGTACCGTGTCCAGCTACTCTACTCACGGATGCACACAACGCCTACAATTTTCTGTACATTGGAAGATTCGTCACAGGGTGGTATCTTCATGAATTTAAAAGAATAAAGTATATTGTAAAGCATTTGCTCTTTTATTTTTTTTCCAAAAAGACTGTGGTGGATCAGAACATAGACTCTATAAACTGTTATTTACAATCTCGATTTCAAAAACATATAGTTGCTAAACCCTCCCAATCAGATTTGATTTAAATTTAATTCCTTTAATGTATGTACTATGATTTCTTCTTAAAAAGGCATTTTGCTTTATAATAACACAAAGAAATGCAAAATATGTATTAACTAAAAAGAAAAATAATGTACAATTGAAATTAATTTGGTTGTTTATTTACTTACTATATTCAACAAATACATTCTAAGCTCCTTAGCAATGAACAAATTCAAAGTCCTTAATTTTATGTAATTTATATCCTAGTGAGGGGAAGATGGCAGTAACTAAATAAACAAGTAAATACATAAGTTTGTTCTATGGTAAGAAATAATGGTGAATAATAAAACAGGGTTGGTGAAAGCAGTGATATCAAATTATTTAAAAAATCAAGACAACACCTAAAACACATATGCAAAACATTTAGGTATTACTTTGTGAAATGTATCTACTTTTATAAGTTGCATTTTTCCCATTCCAAAAAAATCATACAAAAGCTCCTAAAATATATTCACACAATATTTTCTCTATGAACTACAATATTATTTAGTTGTATGTTCACAACTGGCTGAGGATTTGTAAAATATTAAAAGTAACTATTCTAATTCACTTAATATTTCTTTTTATTTTAGACTAACGACTTATTAACTGCAACCACACTTATACTGTTTATGGTCAAAGCATGCTAAATGTTCACAATGTAATTTTTAAGTTGTAATTTTGATAATGATTACATCTCTTTTAGTTCAGCAGAATAATGTTATAGAGAATGTTTTTAGTAAATGAAACAAGGAATTCAATTCAAATTTCCAGAGTTAAAGAAATATTACAATTAAAAATACTAATTTCTGAGACTCATCAGTTTGTCAGAACATTCCAGTTTGATTATTCCTGTACCTTTATGTATAATGTAGGTAAGAGCAACTCATGACAGGTTTTGTAATACACAGAATAAATAATAGTTCATTAAATGCAGAACACAGTAGAAGAGAAAATCAAACCATTTAAATTTATTAAATTTAAAGTGTGGATTAGTATCTTTTAAGGGTGTTCTACTGCCAATTTCAAAAATCTTACATATCTAGTATAATAATTATATTCAATGTTTATGCTCACAGAAGCACTATCAGTTAACAAATATCTAAGGTGTCAAAAAAAACCTACACTATTTTTGGTTTCAAAAACATCAACAACAAAAACCTCAGAGACAGGTGATAATCCCACTGGTTTGCAGACAGAAAGGCAAAACACTGATGAAAGTATGTTGGATAGAGGAACAAAAACCCGCTTTACAAAGCAAATTTGTTTGCTGGATCATTTAGGCAATGAAGAAAACAATGCGTCAAGGGAAGGAAGAGGCAGGTAAGCTTACATGACTTACACAGTGAACAGTAATCCTTACGTGACTTACATAGTGAACGGTAATCCTTACATGACTTACATAGTGAACAGTAATCCTTACATTGGGTGTTCCACGCTTTTGCTTGGGTTGGTAGTCCATTTCCAAAGCCCAAGAACCGCAGACCGACTCCTCTAATTTTAAATTTAGAATCTTATTCAGAATGCAAATGACAGATCAATGCTTTTTAATTCCTGTGATTATGATTATTCACAGGTTCACTCTTAAGGCTTGGCTTGCCAACTCAGTGACCTTGTATGATAATTAAGGTAAGTTAGCAGTAGAGAAGATTTTATGTTTCAGTAGTTATGGTATTATCATGTATTAGTGCATTCCTCTTAGAAAAACAAACATAAATGTGTTCTTCCTTTTACTGGAACAGTTTCAATGCCAGGACAAAATTAAAGACCTGCTAATGTGTTTGTAAACTTGGTTCATGGATTTCAAAGACAGTTTGCACGTCTCACAGAGAAATCCAGCACAAAAAAAATTGAGACCTGTTTCCCTTTTATGGTTAATCATGCCTAAAAAATAAACTCTCACTCTGACTGGTGAGGCTCACTAGGATGGGCATTGTGCCACAAACTGAAAGGTCCCTGGTTCAATTCCTGGTCTGGGCACATGCCTAGGTTGTGGGCCAGGTCCCCATCTGGGCGTATGCGAGAGGCAACCAATCAATGTTTCTCTCTCACACTGATGTTTCTCTCCCTCTCTTCCCCCTCTCTAAAAATAAATAAATAAAACCTTAAAAAATAAACTCTTGGAAAAGCTCAAATTCATATTGATTTATTGATTAGAATTTTAAGAAATGCAATTTATTCAATTTAACTCTTCTGCATATTTAAAAAGTGATAAATACATACATACCAAAAGAAATACATCAGAGAAGAATTAAAAAGAGAATGAGATACTCTTCCTAAGGATGTTGCTAAAGGGCTTCAATTACAAAAATGACGTCAGAGACAAAAGCGCTTGAGATATGTTTACTTTCAGAGAGCAGGAAGGAGAAGACTAGAAGTACATCAAGAAAAATGTAAATCAGATCCTGTTATAATGGTTTGATCTTTTTGGTGCTATAATAGAGATTTTAAGAGGGTTTGAAAAGCATCAGTTCTTTGAACAAGCAGTGATGAGTAGGCTGAAAATGTGCCTACCCCTGATGATAAAGCAAAGGCAAGGAAACAAAGATCATTACCGCAGAGTTACTCCTAGGAAGAAATCTTAGGGAAGGAGAGACTGGAGGCTACTAAGGACCTTCAGAAAGGGACCAAAGAGAGGAAACGACACTAAGCAGAGTACCCAGCTCAATCTACAAAATGGCCGGTCACCAAGAAGGTGAAAGAGAATATCCAAAGAATACACCCACTGGGTAGCGTTAAGAAGGTTTTAAGGGTATTACTACCCTTCTCGCAAATAAACTGTTGTCAGTACTCCTGAACATTAAAATTCTGTTTCTGTACATATAAGGAACAAAAGTAGATTTTAAAATTATCTGTATCAGTGGTATTAAAATTTAACAATAATGTTAATTGGAACTTTAGGCATTATATCTAGAAACAAACAAAAATAACAATGGTAATGTTTTGCATTCACAATTTGCTCACCAGAAAAATTTGTGTGCCTTTTGAGGTGCAACATTTAAGTACACATGTGTATGTATAATAAAGGTCCTTTGATTTTTTTGTTTCTCATTTATTCCTTTTAATTAATTTGAAGTCATTGTAACCACATGCATGAAGTAAAGAAATACATATACAGCCTTAAGAAAGAAGGAAAAGAAAATCATTTCCAGGCTCTATAGGAAAAAAGTCTGAACTGAGAAAATTTTGTTAGGAATTTTTGCAGAATTACATAAGGTAAGATTCTCTTTAAACATTAAAACCTTTGGAAATCTACGTTTCCTTATTACAACTCAATACACTGGAAAATGACTATTTTATTCAGTTCATCGCCCCAAGAGAGTCTACATAATTATTTAGTTGTTTTTTAGAGGGCTCAAATCACACCAATAAGATAGGGCTATGGTATGGATCCCAAAAGACTACTTGTGTCCCAGCTTTAGTTCCACAGCAGTGAAGACAATACAATATTTTTACTAAAACCTAATAGGGTGCCTTAAGTCATCCATTAAAGGAAAATGCAGATGCTAGGTCCTGGGAACATGATGGTAAGATACAGCTGCTCTTCTCAAGGAGTTTACCAGCTGCTGAGGGAAGTCAGATAAGGTAAGGGACAACTGCAATGCACTGTGATAAGAGCTCTCTGTAATGGGAATAAGTACCGAGTGCTTCAGCAGAGAGGAAAGGCTCCTCAAGCCGGTCATGAGATGACATCTGAAAGATCCAAGGTGTTATCCAAGAACTGGGGGAAGTAGAAGATGGATGGGGAGAGAAGAAGGGAAGGCAGGGGAGGAGCAGAGGCAAAGCCCTGGAGGTCATAGGGAAGTGGCTCAGAGAACGAAGCACTGTGTGATGCTGTAGCAGAGAGCGAGGCTGAGAAGGAAGCGGGGCCAGACCGAGAGAGCGTCCTTTATGCAGCGTGAAGGCAGACTTATGAGGGCAACGGGATGGACAAGTTTGAGAGAGAAGTCAACATGAACACATTTTTATTCTAGAGAGATCACTCTGACAGCTGTGAGGAAGGGTCTCAGACTGGGGACACGAGGCCAGTAATTCCAATATAAGAGGATGACGGTAACGATGGTGCCTTGGAAAGAAGTCAATGAATTTCAGAGCCAAGACACAAAAGGAGCTTGTTGAAATTAAAGAGCCTGTAGCATGTGCATGCACAGATGCCCAGCTGGGTATAAAACTCAGGTGAAAGCTGTGTTGTGGAGTAGATTTGTGAGACAAAAGTACACAGCGCGTCTTTAGAGCTCTAGGGGTGGCTTAGGTTTACAGAAAACCAGCTTGCAAAGAGAGAGATTAGGAGAGAGTTCTCAGGGGAAACACTCACTGACATTGAGAAGTACAGGGCATAAGGTGAGACTGAGAAAGAGCAGAAGACAGGAAATGAAGGAGGGCATGGCATCACGGAAGGTAAGAGAAGAGCACTTCAAGGAGAAGAAAGAGGTCAACAGTGTAATATATTACAGAGTGGTGAAGAAAAATAACATTGAAAACTGTCCATCAGTTTCAGCAAAAATCAATGTTAGTAACTTTGAGAAAAGTAGTTTAAAGGGAAATGCATGGTATTGGTTGTGGGTCAAAGAATACAAAATAAAGGGATTAAAGGAAACACAATGTGTCTCTCTTTCTAGAACTCTGGATGTGAAGGGCCAGAAAGGAATGCGGCTTGAGGAGGAGGCAGGAGGGGATGGAATACAAAACACACAGGCTGGAGGAAGGTTTAAGAGGAGGAATGCATGGTCACCTCTTCTACTGTGAAATGGATGAAGGAGGACAGAGGAGGAAGATGGAAGACTGTGGTTGGTGTAATACAATGTTAATATCACATATTGGAAACAGCACAGTTCAAGCCTAAACTGCCACCCTGATTGTGTGATCATGGGTCAATCAGACCATGCGTAAATTTGAACTTTTCTGGTCATCGGTTCACTCTCCTGAAGATGAGGACAGTGGATTAGATACCCTGTAAAGTCCCCTTCAGCAATACAATCTATTGTAAGTATGTTAAAATCTCATGAGGTATTTTTGTGATAGAAGATTGTTGAAAACGTACTAAAATATACAGAAATGTATCTACATCTGATACAGCGCAGTCCTCTTGTAAAGAGCACTTTGAACCAAATTTGCATTTTAAAGTGTGAACTAGAATCACGGTGTGGCTCAGGCATGTAATAGAAATGTTCACTGTGGCCCAGTCTGCTCAACCATAAAATTTGAAGACAAGTGTGGCACTTCTTTTGACCCCTCGGAATAATATTATTGAAAATTGATTCTGAATAACAGAAAGTTACTAAAACACTTAGAAAAAGTAATGTTCTTTCTACAAAACCATTTGAATAAAACCAAGTAAGAACTTTCCTCCATACTAAGTTTTTTTCCTTTCTATCACTTTCATTTAAACACGACAAAGTTTTATTTCTTGCTCATCATTAATACTGAAATATAGTTATCAAAGCATTAAAAATATGTGTTATAGATGAGCTTTCTTATTAGATTAAATGAAAAATTTTAATCTAATCTGGTAAGTCCAATAATTATTGTAATTTTGAAGCAGTAAGGCATAAGCATTGTTTTGCAATATCTGGAATAACAGTAATGTGATTTCTACTGGTGAAAAAGAATACTTTCTTGGACTCTTTGAACCCAGCTGGCCAATGAGCAAAGAGAGTACAGAGAATAGTACAAGGAAGTAATCTGCATTTCTGTCAGCCGATGTCAGAGACCAGAACTCAGTCACATGGACCATTACACCTAAGTGCTAGAAAAAAGAATTTCACCAGCCCTTATTCCGAGGTCTCTCCAGTTTGTTTGTTTTTTTTTCCGGGGTGGTGGTGGTAGCTGATGCTCATTTTCTAGTAGATTCCTCAGCAAGGGCTCATGAAAACAGTATTTCGATTCTTGGATTGTTTGTAGTTATTTGTCTGTGGTAGTTGTAATTGAAGATAAATTTGCCTGGATAGAAAATTGGTGGCTCATGGTTTCCTTTCTTGAGTATCTTAAACATAATACTCCATAAATTTTTCTACAATCACGTAGTTTTCTTTTCTAGTTGTGATGTTTTCTTTCCTATGCTCTGTCATTTAAAAACAGTTCTTGTACCTCATTTTGAAATAACAGTTTATAGTTTTCATATATTTTGTAGACTCTTTTGGGTATGTTTTCATTGTAAGGACATTATTTTTGGTTCTTCTTTTCCTTATAAAAACGTAATTTTATTTTGCTTTTTAAAATTTTAATGAAATATGTTTTCCTGTACTTTGAAAGAGATAGCTCAGGATAGTTTTTCCAACTTCACAATTCCAGAATTCTCTCTTCTGTTTCCATAAAGTGATTTTTAAAAAATGGCTTTCTACTTTGTGGGACTGCCTCTGTTGTCATCACCCACTTTTTATCTGAACATTTTCTTTCTTCTTCCACATTGTCCTGTCTTGCTCAAGTTGGCTTCAAGAGTTTATAAGGCCCAGGCTGCTCTAGCATCATCAAACTCAGTCACTTCCCAGTCCTCTTGTACTCAGCCAGGAATTAGATCTTCCAAAAATACCCACGCGGTCTCAGTGGTTGCTCTGCGATTGGCTTGTTCTGCTTTTCAGTGAGGACTTTCTGGCAATTTGAGGAATTTCCTCTTCTCAGGAGCATATCAACTACTCCGTTTCCTTCCCTTGCTTTGGCCGACAGTTACTGATCCCATCTGAATCATGTAGTTGTTCGTAGTTTGTCTAGGATCTGTGGGGATACCTGTTTTGATGAAGTTGTTATCTATAGGTTTTTTTTATTTTTGAACCCAGCTTGTAAATAAAAATAATTGCTCTGTTTTATATACAGACAGTAAAGAATGGAGTGGCATGGTTGCCACCAGCTTTCAGAAATCTTCTTCTTGAAGTTCGTATTTTTAAACTTAAACTAATTATTGCTCAAGGTCTACTTCAGAATACTATAAATTGGGGTTCTTGGTTATTCTAACAGAAAAGGTAATAAAATACCAGTGATTTTCAAATAGTAGTTCTTGGAATAATGGGAGATCTATGTACATACGGTATGTATGCAAGTCTCTGTATACATGCACTTCTGTTTTCCTTTCTTCACCCCACTTTTTTTTTAATTTATTGATTTGAGAGACAGAAACACTGATTTGTTGTTTGACTTATTTATGCATTCATTGGTTGGTTCTTGTACGTGCCCTGACCAGGAATTGAATCCATAGCCTTAGCATATTGGGATGATGCTCTAACCAAATGGGCTACAGGCCAGGGCTCTTCACCCCACTTTATTTTTATTTCATTTGGTTTTTTAAATATAATTTATTGATTATGCTATTACAGTTGTCGCATTTTTTTTCTCCCCTTTATTACCCTCTGCCCTGCACTACCCTCCCACCAGCATTCCCCCCCTTAGTTCATGTCCATGGGTCATACATGTAAGTTCTTTGGTTTTTCCCTTTCTTATACTATATTTAAGTTCCCCCTCTTTATTTTTGTGCCTACCATTTATGCTTCTTATTCCTTGTACCTTTTCCCCCCATTCTCCACCCTCCCCCTCCCTGCTGATAACCCTCCATGTGATCTCCATTTCTGTGATTCTGTTCCTGTTCTAGTTGTTTGCTTAGTTTTTGTTTTTGTTTTTCAGGTTTAGTTGTTGATAGTTGTGAGTTTGTTGTCATTTTTACTGTTCGTAGTTTTGATCTTCTTTTTCTAAGACAAGTCTTTTTAACATTTCCTATAATAAGGGCTTGGTGATGATGAACTCCTTTATCTTGATCTTATCTGGGTAGCACTTTATCTGCCCTTCTATTCTAAATAATAGCTTTGTGGGATAGAGTATTCTTGGATGTAGGTCCTTGTCTTTCATGACTTTGAATACTTCTTTCTAGCCCCTTCTCACCTGTAAAGTTTCTTTTGAGAAATCAGCCGAGAGTCTTATGGGAACTTCTTTGTAGGTAACTGTCTCCTTTCCTCTTGCTGCTTTTAAGATTCTCTCCTTATCTTTAATCTTGGGTAATGTAATTCTGATGTGCCTTGGTGTGTGCTTCCTTGGGTCCAGCTTCTTTGGGACTCTCTGAACTTCCTGGACTTCCTAGAAGTCTACTTCCTTTGCCAGATTGGGGACGTTCTCCTTCATTATTTTTTCAAATAAGTTTTCAATGTCTTGCTCTTCCTATCCTCGTTTTGGCACCCCTATGATTCAGATGTTGGAGCGTTTAAAGTTGTCCCAGGGGTTCCTCAGCCTCTCCTCATTTTTTTGAATTCTTGTTTCTTCATTCTGTTATGGTTGAATGTTTATTTCTTCTTTCAGCTCCAAATTGTTGATTTGGGTCCTGGTTTCCTTCCCTTCACTGTTGGTTCCCTGTATATTTTTCTTTATTTCACTTTTTCCTCCATTTTGTGACCATACTCAACCATTTCTATGAGCATCCTGATTACCAGTGTTTTGAACTTTGCATCTGTTAGGTTGGCCATCTCTTCATCACTTAGTTCTATTTTTGGAGCTTTGACTTGTTCTTTCATTTGGCCATATATATATATATTTTTTTTGTCTCTGCACCTGTTACATTGTGAGGGGTGGAGCCTTAGTTATTCGCCAGGGCGTGGCAACCCAAGTCACTGCCTTGGGGTGCTGAATGTGGGGGAGGGGTCTGAAAGGGAACAATGCCGCTTGCTCGGGTCTTGGCTGGCTCTCAGTGGCTTCCCCTGCTACCCATAAGCAAATTGGGCCCTTCTGGTGCTGATTGCTGGGTGGGTGGGTTTGTGCACATTCTAGGACCCTGTGGGTCTCTTGGCCGAACTCTGCTGTGAGACTGGCAGTTTCTCCTGCCTCCATAACCCCCACAGGTTTTTCTGGTAGAGGTTTTGAGGCTTTCTTTTCCCACGCTGGAACCCTAGGTTGCACGGTCTCTCTTATTCCCCAGTTGTTCCTCAGTTTATCCGCATGCAAATGTGGGACCAACTGGTCTGCCAGCTGCAGCCTTGCCACGTGTCCTCTCTGCCCCACTGCCCGTCTCCACCCCTCGTAACTGTCTGAATGAATGTTTCTTCTTTAACACCTTGGTTGACAGACTTCCATACAGTTTGATTTTCTGGCAATTCTGGTTATTTTTTGTTTTTAAATTTGTTATTGTCCTTCTTTAGGTTGTGTGAGGAGACAAAGTATATCTACCTATGCCTCCATCTTGACTTAAGTCCCAATTTCTTTTCACTTCACTTTAAACAGAGGGCGTCCACTATAGATATTGAACTTCCATTAAATATTTTGTTTGAAGAAGTGGTTATGTGGTTAAAATGGTCTGATCACCACTGTTCAGGGTTTTTTAAAATCAGTACTTAAAACCAAAATGAAGTGAACTGAGTTTCATAAAACAGATTTAGTTTTCCGAGGGATAATTTGAGCCAAGAATGATACCTGGAGTTCAGGCAAAAAACATGTTTTTATAAAAATAATCTCACATTTTTCAAAGGCTTAAGGAGAAACTATATATTTACAGTCATACATTGTCTAATAGCATTTCGGTCAACAGAGAACTGCATATACAATGGTGATGCCAAAAGGTTGTAATGGAGCTGAAAAACTCCTACTGCCTAGTGACACCATAGTTGTCATGATGTCACAGTGCAGCACAGTACTCATGTGTCTATGGTGATGCTGGTGTAAACACACCTACTGCGCTGCCAGTCATGTAAGAGTAGAACCACATGATTAAGTATAGTACGTAATACTTGATAATGACAATAAATGACTGCTACTGGTTTTTATATTTACTATACTAGACTTTATCATTACTTTAAAGTATATTCTTTTTACTTACTAAAAACGTTTGCTGTAAAACAGTACGCTGTGTTTACCTTGTCTCTTGATTGCATCATTTTCTCTTGTGCTTGGTTTAATCTCATGTTGTCTTGTACAGTAATATGCCGAACAGGCTTGTAGCCTAGGAGTAACAGGCTGTATCATATAGCCTGGGTGTGCAGTAGACTATTCTACCTAGAATAAATGTGAAAATTTAAACTGAAGTTACACATGCTTAATGTAATCTCAGAAATGATCAACCAAATTAGATTTTCCAATTTGCCTTATATGTTTAGAATTTCAATTTCCCTTAGAAATGTTATAAATGAGATATTTAAAGAACAACGTTTGAAAAAAACAAAACCGAGCCCCTAAATACCAGTGTTTGTGGAGGAAGACATGGTTCCTCCAGCGTATACCGCACTACCCCACGTAACTGCGACGCCGGGCCTCAGCAGCCTGCCTGTGCGCCTCCTGCATCAAAGGGCTCAGGATCTGCGGCCTTCGTGCGAGCAGAGGTTTTCCTTTCCCTCGGCGGTGAGTCCCTCAGGAGGCAAGGAGAGCGGGCCATGCTGGACCGCTGGCAAACCAGGAAAGGGTGGGCCACAGCAGCAATAGCTCTTTAAAGATGCACAAGGCTCAATTTTAAGATATATTGGTGAATTCTGATCTATTAGTTAGGCTCTCCATATTAGATCACTGCTAAACATGTCCTTCCCAGGAAACCACTGATTACTGTAAATGCTCTCAAGTTTTCAAACTGGCTTCTTTTACCTGAAGGTTCAGATTCGTACTAACAGGCAGTGTTGTAGTATTTGCTACACGGCTGTATGTCAGACAAATACGGCACTGTAAACCTTTATTCAGAAACTGGCCAGAAGAGACAATATTCAGGATTTATGTAAAGAAAAGTTATGAAAACGAAGGAAAGGAAAACTGATTTTGCATTTATTTCAGCAATGAAAGGACTTCAATTAAAAAAACAAACACGAACTGGCAACAAATTACATTTTTCTTTTCAATAGGCAGAATCTTTCACTGAAAAATGGAGTAAATCAATGTTACATTCTCTTGGAAATTGTTTAATCATGTATAATATTAAGGAGAAGTCAAACCTGACATATGTATTATAAAATATAGCTCTTCTCCTGCCAGTGAATTGCCTGTCAACTTGGCAGGTTCAACTCTGCTTTTAAGTTATTACTGAGGTACTTGATCATCCTAAGAGTGCACAGTTGTTCTTACTGTGTGGAATGGAACGTCAAAATACAGGGGGAAGATGCCACAGATGTCCACTGGTATGACAATAAAGGTAAAGTCATAATGTGAATAAGAAAATATATTTTACTAGTGCCTTAATGCAATTTCAATGTATCCATTCTTTTTCCTTTTTTATAAGCTGCAACTTCAGGTAAGTTAGGAATCCCCAATGAGCTTAAAAATAAAAGTTTCCATCCATCACCTATTATCTTTTCTCTGAGGTAACTAACGCAGAATGATATGAGTTCAAAGTGATTTTGGTGACTGCCTAACTTAAGTCCCTCATTTTACCAGTGAGGCACTACAGATGCATAAAGGTTTATTTAAAAATAAACACATTTAGTATGTGCCCACAATATACTGGGCATCAAAACACATGTTCTAATATCTAATAGCCCTGTGAGATGGATTTCATTGGATCAATTTAGAGATGAGGACGTCAACAGCACATATACAGTTAGTTCCAAAGACACGATTTAAATCCTTAGAGTCCAAGTCTGTTTTAATTTTTTGTTAGTTGTTTGGTGTGGCATTGCATTCCCCTCCATTCCCCAATTGTACACCTAATGTTAAGTGACTTGCCCACAATCATACAACTAGAGTAATAAAATTTGAATTCAGGTCTTCTGACATCAGAGATTTTGTGTTTCTTCTTCTCTTCTCCATTACATTTCCATTACTGGGTAGTTAGGTGCCTCCCTCAATTAAGTAAACTTTAATGACTATTTCCTACTGACTGCTGTGAGTAAAGTACTGTGGCAGATGCTCAGTGTAGCATAATCATTCCCCAAGTCAATGTATCAGAATGTGTCACGCTCTTATTTTACTTTACGATCACTACTTTCCCAGTTTCTCAATGGGTCTGATTTAACATCTTTTTCTTTTTTGGTATTATGCCAAGCTATTACAGGTAACATGGGAAAAGTATAGGACACAGTCTTCTTCGTCCTTGAGTACTTATAATTGGAATACTTTGCTTTGAGTACTTATTGGTTGGAGAAGACTTGCAGTAGAGAAAAAACAAGTACTATCAACAGTAATTCAAGAAAAACAGTAGCGAAGGCTGAAATAAAAGGGACAAATAGCATGCGTGACTGACAGGAAGGACTGGGCAGAACACATGGCTTGAAAATGGTTGGTGAGTAGCAAAATCTAGGATGCTCCCAAGAGTAAGGAGACTGAAGGAGAAGTTCAAGGGAACTGCCTAGATGTATAGTGAGGTTTTGAATACGGAGTCACAAGACAATAGTTTATAGAGTTATTGTTGACTGCTGAAAATAAAACCAAAAGCCACCGAATCTATTTACTCTGCCCCTATGCTGCACTAAACTCTTTATAGTATTCCACATTTATCTTGACTGCAACTCCATGAAGTAAGGATTCTTAAGCCTGTTTTCAGTTGGTGTAACTGAGGCTCAGTTAGGCAACTTGCCTAAAGTCCAGGGCAAGTTGAGTGGAGGGTCAGTATTCTAACCCATGTTAGTTGAATTCCAAAACCACACCATTTCCGGAAGCTGTTTCTCAATTAAAGCCAATAGATAAAATGACAAAAAAACTTTAACAAAGTACACATCTTAGGTCTTCAACTTAAATTTTCAGACATAACCCACATACACAAAAACACACATTAACAGCTTAGAAGCCAAAAAAAAAAAAAGAAAGAAAATCTTTAAGCCTGAGGTTTCTCTTGTAGCCCAATTAAAAACATATAAGCACGCATAATAAAATATTTATATGATGAATATTTACTTTGAAATCCCAATGAGCAAACATTTCATATTTAACAGAGCACTTACATATTCCCCATGGCCAACTTTACGTACTGAATAAAGTTTTCAAGGAAAAACTGCTCTGAAATTTTTTCTCAGTTTTTTCTATAGTAAGATTTTATTTAAATTACCAAGAACAAAAATTGTTGTTTTGCATTCATTTTGCAAAGATATCAGAGTAAACTCTATGGAGCCTCTCCCACTGTATAAGAGCTGGCAAGTAAATACATTGTTATAAGGGAAATAGGAAACAAGACTCAGAGATTAACTGTTACTTTGAAACAGGACAAAATATTCTGTAAAGAGCTTATTAGAATGCAAAGAATAACCTCCAAAGTTTTCATTATAGACTGTCACTAAGGCAGGGATCATCAAGATTTTGCTATATAGGGCACTAAATTATAGAAAATGAGCTGTGAGATAATTGTATATATTATAGACCAATGTTTTCCACATATTGTTTATATGCATACCTGCTTATTCAGATGCTGTAAGTAGTACCCTTCATTTAACGTTTTAACATTTTTTTTAAAAAAAAGCAAAATACCTATAATTTAGCTCTTTAAAAAACACCTATTCCAGCCTCAATTAAAAATCATGGCTTTACTAATGGTAATGGAAAAGAATATAATAAAGATTATATATTTAAAAAAGTAAAATAAAAAATAAAAATGAAAAAAGTCATGGCTCTGATGTACAAGCATTTTTCCCCAGTATAAATTACAATTAATGTATGTAATTATACATCTTTTTTTCCCTACACTACCAGTAATCACTCTGCACACTTCTGGTGGTAAAGTATCATACTCTGGGGACACCTTTCGAGGTGGCTCTCCTAATAAGAGAACGGTTAAAGAGCATCCATTCCTCTTTTACAATGTAAAGTGTTATGAGAACTTACCAAGCTTTAAAGAGGGTGTGCCTGTACACTCATAAATGCACACTACTGCTCTGACACTACAAACTTAGTCAAACTAGAAATTTTATAAAAAAGTGAGGCGTAGTACATGAGCACTGGTTTTGGTTAAAGGAATACATTTTCCTTTTGACAGCTACTGTTGAGGAGGGCTTCTGTAGGTGTTCAATTAAAATGGCTTAAGTAATCTTTAACTATGCGATGATACTTGGCATTAGTTAAGGAAAGAAGCCAGTTGTGTTTGAGCTGGGAAGCTGAGGGTGAGCGGGATTTGAAAATGAAAAAGGACAGAGAGGGTTCTTTCTATAGGCCTGGCCTGGGGAGCAGCAAAAAACCAGGCAGGCGTGAGCAAGTTCCTTCTGCTGACATTTTGATTTCTGGCTAAAGGATTTCCCGCTCAGCCCCCGCCTAACCACTAGTGGTCTCTGAGAAGCCAGAGCCATCCACATTCATCTGTAAGTCAGGTCATGAATTTGTCGGGTACCATTAATTAATAAAAGCTAACGGGGTCCCTTTGTGTAAAAGCTACTTTCACCAGTTCTAAAATTATTTCGTGACGACAAGTCTTCTAGAAATGTAAGACTTGTGGGGGGTTTTAATACATGATCAACTATACTTTACCTATTCAAACTGCCTATTGTAGGGGCTAGTAGAGCTGCCTGGACTCTACTTCAGCTTTGCCACTCATTAGCTGTATGACTGGAAAATTATTTAAGTGGTTCTGTTTCAGTTCCTTCAGTGGGGATATCATTATTTACATCACAGGACTGTTGTAAGGACTGAATAATGTGACGTGTAGAAATTATAGCTGAACAGTAAAAAATAGTATGTAGAAATACTAGCATGAAGTCAACAAATGTTAGCTATCAATTAAGTGAAGCAGTATCCCTTTGAATGAGAAAAATCAAGATGAAATTTTCACTGTCAATGAACATTCAGGTTACTTGCTTTCTATACTTGCTCTTCAGAGGGTAGATGTGATCGTCTAAGATACAGATACATAACAGCAGTCTTAGAGTCTATATTGCTATTGATAATTTGTATTTTAGACATCACATACATTTGAAAAACACCTGGTAATTAACAAAGCATTTTCTCATATATTGTCTCATTTGATTCTCACTGCAAATCCTAAGAAGTAAGCAGTACAAGTAGTATTCACATTCTATGGATGAGGAAACTGAAGTTCAAAAAGGTTATTTAATTTTCCCACAATTAGAGTAACTGGAGAAGAACTTGAGAAAGTTCTTCAAGACATCAACTTTGACTCTCATATTTTTTTTTGTTTCACATTATAAGATAAAGAAATGGATATTATACCAATTAAATTTTGATTTAAGGTTATCATTAATTGGTTTTGCTTTGGATTTAAGTAGTTTTTACAGAGTATATTTTGCATAATTAAAATTTCTAAATGAATTCTTTGAATATAACTCTATTTCTACCTATATGTATGTATCTCCATCGTTATTAGGTTCTATGATAGTATCTTATGTTTGGAAGGCCCTAAAAATAAATGTAAAATTTTATGTCAGTAAGTTGATGTTATTCAGATGCTAAACAGATGTCCTTTGTAGGCGCTTACTTCTCTGCGGCAGAATTATTCTCCACAGTTACACAGCAGTGTGATTTAGGTGTTTTCACTACAGGTGAGATACTCGCTCCGTTTTGTCTCCTTGACATAAATTGTAAGTACTTTACGGAAAAGATTAAACAGCTAATCTACCATAAATGATGCGAAATACTCCGACAAAACTGTTGACTCCGCAGGCAAGGCTCTGGCACGCCTCTTCAGAAACCGTCCTCACTGCTGCTATAGATGGCTGTTCACTGTGCTGTTACCAGGCGAAGCTCCTCACCCGAGCTGCTGATTTTCCACTAAATGTAAGCCAGGGGTTTGCGATGTCTGCAGGTATGAAAGGGCCACAACAGTGACAACCAACATGCTATTTTAAAGTGAAGCCCAACGCTACGCTTTGTATGTTCTGTACATTTTAATTTACCAGTAACAGTATGATCTTTAACATATTAGTTAAAGTTGGCTTCATGGAAATTTCTAACATTAATTCCTCTTATTCTCTTGAGTTGCAAGGAGAGGACCATGCTGTGTTGCAATAGGTGACAATCACTGCACATGAAGGAGTTTATATAACTATACTGGAATAAATGGGTTAAATCTGAAAGTAATGATATAGCCAATGGTTACTACATTACACTGGGTATTCATTAAGGAGAAATAACAAGCAGTTTCACTATTTTTAAAAAGCCAGCCTAAAGTTTTAGAGAAACAATGGGGAGGGAAAGAGCAGCTCATCAAATCAAGAAGCTACTCTAGGGCCCTCTCTGCAGACGTCTGGCATCTAGAGGCCCAGGAGGTAAGCCCCTCTCAGGTCACCATGGCCTAAATGTTCCCAAGACCTGGGATGATGTAAAGACTATTTCTAGTTGCCAGGACTCAATACATGGTATAAACTGAGTCTTGGCTACCTCACGGCTCACAGTATGGCAGTATCTTCTCTTACGTGAGAAGGTAAACCGATTGGGGCATCCGGACCACAGGTTCAGGTTTTCCTTTCTAGTTCTGTTGCCTAGAATTCTGCCAATTATTATGATTTAATAGGAAACCTTCTTAGAGCCATTAGTCATTCCGGCCACAGCGTGGTTTGGTTTAGTTGTTTATCATCTTTTATCTCTTAGCATCCTAATGTGGGTGTTTACTGAAAGAATTGAAGTTTTAAGGGGGTAAAAGACAAGTAATTTTGAGCAAGGAGCACTTATAAGAAAACACAGATCTTTTAGTAATGGAACATTCAGTAAATGCAAAATTTATTGAGCCCCTTCCAGGTGTGTATGTCATCTCCCCTACAGACAGCCGTAACCACCTAACTTGCAATAAGAATATTTTACTATATTATTACTACTACTAACATTTTTTATGTGTCTACTCTATGCTAGAAAGTTTACATGCACTTTACATCCCAATGGGGATTAAACACCATCCCAATTTTACAAACAAGGAAACTTGCGCACAGAGAGGTTAAGTAACTTGCTCAAGGCCACATGGTAAAATTGCTCCAGAGTCCCTGATTGTAACAGTTACCCTGTCCTGTAAAAGAACTCATATACGAGATGTGAAGAGATAGGCAGGAGTATACGATAATGAGGGATGCAAAAGACGAGGTGGGAAGGCATCGAAAGCAACTTTTCCATGTTGATATTTGGTCAAGAACTGGTCTGGTCCTTTCCTTAACCTTTAAGTATCAAGGTGTCACTTGACTCTTGTCCTGTCCCTAATCCCACTCACTCCCCTCTGCCTCCCTAGACTGGTCAGGATAGACCAGAACGTTTCCTAAGCTGGAGCAGAGAAAGCTGGAGTGGACTCATGGTTGCTCATGCATAGCAAATACAATTTGTGAGAAGCTGTAATTTTTTCATCACACACTTACTATCATACACCCGAGTAGACAGATAACTATCAATAGAGGCCAAGGAGAAAATTTACTGGTCTTTTAAAGTCAATTTAAAAATCTCTGGAATTTTTTTTACCACATAATGAGAATTAGCATTTTAAGCTTGTGTTTTACTTAAGACTAGCAGCTTGAATGTACTACTTCATTTCCGAAATGGTAACAGATGTTCTTGATACTAGCTACACATTGGAAACAAAAGCATATGTTTATATACAATTCTTAGCAATATTAAGAATAAGCAGCAAAAAAGGCAGAAAAAGTGTTAGATGATGAAGACATCCAGTTAAAAAATCAATACAATACAGTGACAGCATCAGGGAGTCATTTTTGAATTATGCTGTATAATGATATAAAATTTCATAGTGAATGATGCTAATCTTGTATTATTAAAAATGAAAAATATGTTACAATGTATTCCAAATAAATCCCACTGTGGTATATTTATGACAAATCATTTCAGTTCACTCCCAAGTTCACAACACAACTAGAACTGGATGGAATTATAGTTTGTTATAATTTCAGAAAACCCTATACAGTAGATGAAAATCACATTTAATATAAATGTCACTTCATATAGTCATATTACTCTTGAAGTAACAGTTTTATTGGAGTAGTGTGGGTTTTCAGAATATGCAATGTAATCAAGACATTTCAAGCAGAAATATGTTAGCCTCATATTAAAAATGTACAAATATGCAAGAGTGCAATCACAGGAAATAAACTGTATTCATCTAATATTAGAAATATCTGTTTTTGAGACTGGATTGTAAAAACAAGATTTTGTGGCTTATTATATCAACTAAAATAAATAATAAAGTAAGTAATGATATTTTATCTACACTGAAAATCCTTTACTAAAATAAATAATAAAGCAAGTAATGATATTTTATCTACATTGAAAATCTTTAAAAAGGAAATCATATTAATGGTAAGCAGAAAATTGCTCAGAGTACTATGGTCTATAAATAGATGCCTATTTTAATTTTTTGACTATTACAAACTTATAATTTCCTAATAGAAATATATAAAAATTCACATTTCTTATTTTTTCCAAATATCTCAGAGTCAAGAGTTAAGCACAGGATTCCTCTGCCATCAAAGCTACCTGGCACACTTCAGCAATCTGTGGCAAAATGAAGCAAAGGTCGCACACAATGTTACCAGGAACACTTGCTTTGTGGCTGCCTTCTGGTACTCTCGGCAGCGACTTGGGGTTTGGGGTTACATTTGGAGAAGTGGTGCTGGATTTCCAGAGTACCCAAACTGCTTCCTCAGCCCTTCTGAATATGGCACGCATTTTAAGAAAGCAACCTTGGGCCATTATATCGCTGATGGGCTTGAAAGTGTTTCTACTAAGACTAAAAGAGGCAACGTACTATGTACTGCTGTGAAATACATGAAATTTAGCGCTTATAAACTAGTTCTTCCTTTCTGTCAATTACTGTTGAGAGAGCCTCAGTTTCCTTACTTATAACATGGGAATAACAAAACCTATCTAACTGATTTCCTGTGGAAATTAAGAGTATTTTATGAATTATGTGATATTGTTAAATATTTCCAGTACCTAAAATAATAGGCTATATTCATATAGACATAGGTATATGGCCAAATGATTAATGAAATTTAATGGTTCCTTGAAATCAATATAATAACTTAGTAATAAAACATTTAATTTTGTTCATGCTTTTGCTGCTCCTTGGAATGTCCTTCACCACTTTCAATTCCTCCAGCCTTGGGGTATCCAAATCTTAAATATCCTTTAAGGCCAAGTTCAAAAACCACCTCTTTCAAGGACACTGCCATGGCAGCCCAGATGGAAATAATCTCTCTTTCTTATAATTACCGAAGAACTTCAGGTTATGCCAATCTACCTTATATTACAAATACTTATCTACATATCTTGTCTCCCGCTTATACAGCAATATAGCGTGTAGCCTGCTGCCGGACGCATCCGACTGACTGCAATAACAACAGTGGGCAGCAGCAGCCTCACCTGGGGCTGCCGCTCTCTGCTTCAGTGGGCTTGTCACACGCCAGCATCGTATTCAGCAGTCCCTGCTTATCCATGGTTTCACTTTCCGTGGTTTCGGTTATCTGTGGTCTTCAGTCCGAAACTACTAAATTCCCCCAACCACTGATGTCATCTGCTCCTGACATCCAAGTACTGACATCGTTAATCACTCACTGATCCAGGGTCACCCAAAGCAGATGATCTTCCCTCTGACATACTGTCAGAAGGTCAGTAGTACTACACTGCAATGCCTATGTCATTCTCACCACATGGGCATTTTATTACCTCACGTCATCACAAGAGGGCTAAGTACCGTAAAATTAAGATATTTTGAGAGAGACCACATTCACAAAACTTTTATTACTGTAAATTATTATAATTATTCTATTTCATTAGTGGTTATTGTTAATCTCTTACTCTGCCTGATTCATAAATTAAACTTTAACCTAGGTATGTATGTATAGGAAAAATAATGATATTACAGGGTTTGGTACTATCCGTGGTTTCAGGTATCCACTGGTGGTGTTGGAACATACTCCCCATGGATAAAAGGGGATCAATGTAGATTTTTGAGAGCCTTGAGGAAGTAGAAAACAGAGACGGCAGAGCCAGGGTTTGAGCCCGAGCATTAAGCTAAACCACCTCTGCAATCATGTACTGTACGGTAGGTCAGAAAGGAAGGATTTCTACAAGGTCACTGAGGTACCGGAATGCGTTGCTTAATGACAGGAATACGTTCTGAGAAATTAGTCACTAAACAATTTAGTCATTGTGCAAACATTACAGAGTACACTTGACAAAGGCCTAGCTGGTATGTCCTACTACTGTATTTGTATGTGTTATACTTTAAAAAAAAAAGATTTTATTTATTTATTTTTGGAGAGAGGGGAAGGAAGGGAGAAAGAAAGGGAGAGAAACATCAATGTGTGGTTGCTTTTCATGCACCCTCTACTGGGGACCTGGCCTACAACCCAGGCACGTGCCCTGGCTGGGAATCCAATCAGTGATCCTTTGGTTCACAGGTCAGCACTCAGTCCACTGAGCCACGCCAGGCAGGGCACATGTGCTATACTTTTATACAACTAACACAGTAGGTTTGTTTATGTTAGCATCATTACAAACATGTGAGAAATATGTTGCACTTACGACAGTATGACTGCTGTAGCATAACTAGGGGAAAGGAAATTTTCAGCTCCATTCAGGATCCTATGGGATCAGCACCATGGTATATGTGGTCCATCGTTGACTAAAGCATCACTATAGTGCATGGCCGCAGCTGTCAGTTAGCAGAGACTTGCACTCAGGTCTTCTGCATTCAGCTTTATCTTGTGTAGCTGGCCTTCACACTAACTCCAACTGTGTGTCAAAGGACTTCTGAGAGGTAGCTCAATGGCTCAGGGTGCCAACCAGTCACATCTGGTCTAAATCATAAAAATAACTCAAAAAGTGTTATCCGCTGAGTTGCTGCTGCCTAGCACCACCATGTACTGTGACAGCCAGCTTAGTCATTTAACCTCCTGGCCAAGAAGTCTTCATTTGGAAAACGTAGATAAGCACTTGACCCTGACCCAAAGTCACAGGATTTGAAATTAAAGGGAAATAAAAACTTTTAGTTATTCAGAATAAAACTGTTTATCATAAAGTACATTTTGTTTCTTTTCGTTTTCCTTTTCGACTTTTAAAACTAACACAAATACTTAAATTCACTATTTAAAAAGTATGCTGACAAAAGGGGACTTCATTCTGGTCTGTTTTTTACAGACCATAAAAGTTCTAAGGAATATGCAATTAAAACAGGCAAAACAGCTCTCTACACCAGCTGTAGGACCTTCTGCAGAAACTTCCTATACAACTTAAAATGGCCCGAGGCACGAATAATTTGCTCACTTGCTGAGTTTGTATAGCAGACCTCAGAGCAATACAATAGTTACTGCAGAGTTCCTGGGGGTGTTTATATAGCTCTCCTACCATAAAAATAGCAATAGCTTTTTTTCCCTCCCCATATTTTAGTTAGTTTAAATGTTTCAAATGTTCCAAATGTGTCTGCATTTGTGAAAGTGTTCTGGTTCTTTTACCACTAATTTATTTTCTCATGATTAGAACTTGGAGAACTAAAATTTATCAATTAAGCAGTCTTTAATGCGTATTGAAATAATTTTAGGTGTAAATCAACTGTGTGTGTCATTTAAAAGTTTTGCTCTTAGTATTTCTCATCTTAGTTAATCTGCCTTGTCAATGCTTATGAACAGAATGCCATGAAAGAAAAAAATTATTCTGCTCTATTAGCTACAAAATAAATGAAAAAAGAAAAATAAATTTCAAGAACAAAATTCTCAGGAGCCAAGGCTGGTCTTTGGGAAATTTCCCATGGTAGATTTGCTTATTTTCAAAACAGAAAAAGGATTTGGCAGGTTTTGAAACGTAATAGAAGTCAGTAATTTGTAAGCACAGATCTGTGTTTAAAGATTTTATTTACTTATTTTTAGAGAGAGGAGAAGGGAGGGAGAAAGAAAGAAAGGGGGAGAAACATCAGTGTGCTAGAGATAACATCAATTGGGTGCCAAGCCCCCAAACTGGGGACTTGGTCCGCAACCCAGGCATATACCCCTGACCAGGAAGAGAACCAGCAACCTTTTGGTTTGCAGGCCGGAATTCAGTCCACTGAGCCACACGAGCCAGGGCTGTGTTTAAAGGAGTGTGGCCCCATAATTAAGTTGGGAAATAGAATCCAAAGGAAGATCATCAAATACCATTTGCAAAAAATGAGACAATCTGAATTGTCAAATCATAATACACATAAGCCACAGACAACTCATGATATATCTCACCTTTTGATTTACTGACATTTACTTTACTTGGTTGGTAGACACAAAGGACATTTCCTTTTGGCAATTAGGTAGGTGTAGACAGTTAGGTACTAACAGTTAAGCTGGGTAGTCGAAAAGCTTAACTATAGCCCGGTTGACAATTTCGCTCCATTACTTTGCATGCTGAGAAATCTTTGGAAACCTAACTTTTCTGGTCTTCTTCCAGAGAGAGGAGAGAGCAAAACCTGTATTAAGCTGTACTTGACAAGGATAGGCCTTGGTATGGCAGAACGACAGGACCATCTGACTGAGTTCTACTTCTTTGGAATCAAGTCTCCATGCTTGGCCTTAATGACTAGAATCTGACACAGCCATAAAAAAAGAAAGCGCACTGTAAAATGGAAGCCAAATAGACAAAAAATTTTTTCTAATATTTTCTGTGCAATGTTCAGAATCTGACTTCAACTGCAGTTAAATTAGTAAGTACATTGTACAACAAAGGCAGGTGGTATTTTATTTTAGAGTTTGCATTTGTATGCAGTTTAAAAAGTCTGGTGTCTGGAGACGTTCACAGAGTTCAAATGCAGCTTTAAAAGAGTTGTCATCCTCAGTGTATTTACACCGCATCATTTCTCATGTAAACACACCCACGCATAAGCCACACATGGGAGAGCCGCCCGGTCACCGTCTGCAGCAGCAGCACAGTCTGTTCTCTAGTTTATGGGGTGACAGTCCTTACTGTACTGTGTGAAAATGAAGTCACTATGAGAAACGTTCACTCCCATTATGTCGGCTTGCTAACCTTCTCTAGCCTACAACTCTGCTGTCTTTGGTTTTCTGGCAATTTATTCTATCGTTTGTCTTGAAGTTCTTTATGAGACTAAAGAAGACATAAGGTAGAACATAAGACTTAAATCAGATTTCAGAGGGTAAGAGGGAAGCATTCAGACAGGAGATTCCCTTAAAGGTTTATCTCAGCTCTTAGCTTTTAAAACAGGGACTCCCTTTGTGGGTAGCACCATTTAAAATAGAGTGTTCTTTTTCAAAGCTTTTTTTTGTTCTTCTAAAATTAATAAGCTCTTTCTAATAGAAATTCTGCCATAACTTAATAACTAATAATAAACAGATAAGTTATTCCATTTAAGTATTATGAAAAGTATAAAAATCAATTTAGAAAGTGGTCAATTTAAATCATTCAAATTTAAGAAGTGCCAGTGAGCATCTAGAAAGTTCACTTGCTGATAAAAAATCCAAACAGAACACAAACTTAAGAAAGTGAAACATGTCTCTCTCCCCTTTCCTTTAAGTTCTAGCAGCCTATAATTCTAACAAGTTAAGTACCAGGATTTAGCATTATAATTTTGCACAAGTTGCAAATATGTCAGAAATGCTGCTTTTCTCTACTGTGAATCTAAAGAGACAGAAAACTGTACTTTGATTATTTTATAGCAGACATCCTACTTATTTACTCTCAGATATTTATCTTTAAGAGATAACCAGCAACTCTGTAATAAGCTCAAGAGGGGATTCATCCCTATTGAAGGTATTAATAACCTCTTAACACTTAAGAGATGCTTCCTGGGCCAATGTGCAAATGAATCCTGAAACGAAAGCTGTAACGTTTTGCCCTAGAAGAAAGCTCAGTTGGTTGCAGAAGATTAGGAATACATATAATGAAAAGTTTATTTATTGTTTGCTTTATAAAGCGGTTTACTATGTAATATCTTGATTTATACTTCATTAGGATCTTCAGTGATTCCCGTTCCAGACTCAGAAAAGCATAGAAAGGGATTTTTAAAAAATTCCCAAACTATAGTTTAATGTACATCACTCAGTGCTGGTCTTCGAATAGTTGTACCATTTTCTCTCTCTCTCTTTTTTATTTGTACCATTTTTAAATGAGAGTGAATATGTAGAAAGGGAAACTACAGCAAAACTTTAGTTTTAGTTTTTCTTTTGTGAATGCTTGGGATATTCCGCTTAACTTTTAAAAACATATTCATACCAACTCTCAAAAAAAAAAAACAGGTTAAAGATATAGAGTATTTTCTATGTTGCTCATCATGAAAAGCAGAAACAAACTGAGAGCTTGAGGATATTCTTTTTCCAAAAGACATGGATGAGGTAAAAAATAGTTTGTTCATTTTAACCAAAAAAATTCATTATTTTAACTGACACATTTAAAATGTGTTTATATTAAACCAGGATGCTATAACAAAGGCTATACTTGCTAGTTATAGAAAGGCAGATTCAAACTTAGATATTTTTCTTCTGTATACTTGTTACTTTGCCAATGCAAAATGTTCCGAAATACCTATCATTTCGCACAGTAATCATTTTTCTAAATATGCTATTTTAAAAAATGGGACATATGGTGTAATCAGTATGAGTGAACTCATGGAAAAATAGGATGGAATACCAGAAAGTTGGCTTGTTCTGGAATATCTAGGACATATAGTTGCTATTTGAGCAAAGGAGTGTGCTATGCGCTGTGAAGAACAGAAGCCAGTGGCATAAAAAGAACTTGCCCATCTCAAGGCTCTCTGCTGGATCACGTGCATTTTGTAATAAATTATGTCCTTCACGTTTTTTTCCTTCAACTGCCCTCACCAGATCTCTCGCCACACATTGGCCTTACAAAAACGATAGAGCATTAAATATCATTTTCCCATCAGAGCTAAAACCTCATACCTCTTTTGCCCAACACAATTATGAAGTAGCAACTCAACAACCACCTCTGGTAACATGAATCACCTGGCCTAATAATGACTATAACTAGATCAGGTTACAACTAAATCAACAATCTAAACCAAAATTTTAATTGGTCAGAGTGTATTAAAATTTAAAACTCCCCTATTTTGCAAACATGACCATTGCCCTGAACTTTCTATAGTCTCACAAAAATTTTAATAGAGATTTAAAAATACACATTCTTAGCAAGAAAGCACCACCCTCCAAGTTCAAATAATGTTCAAGAGTCAACAGAGAATGGTCGGCTGGTTTGCAAGTATACACCAACACTTCCTTTTCTGTAGTTGGTTCACAACAAAGAAGGAATGATTCTGTAAGAATGGCACCTATTTTTAATTCAAATTCTCTTCAAGGATTTAGCATTATGTCTCTAGCTGACAAGTAAATGCATGGTGTTAAATCCATGCAGCAGCTAGACATATTATGTTGTTGAATGTTTTAATACACCAATGGGCATATATTATTCATTAAATGAATAGATGAAGCAATATATTCCACTTGCAACAATTTTTTGAACTATGCAATGAACTCCATCTTTTATCTTCCCTATTTTCAGGGAAAAAAATACTTTTCAATCCCCATGACAACATCTCAAAGAAATGCTGAAAATTCACTATCAACTCTTCCCATATTTAAATTTTAACAATCAAATATCTATAACTTAATATCCAGGAATAATAATAGCAACTGGTACATGGCAAAACTATGGTAAAACAATACTGTAATACTTTAATAAAATAATATGCCACATATTTAAGTTCCTTAAAAACTTAAGTTTCATAAAAATATTGTCTTTATGAGATAACCAATCACATCAATTTACCGTGCCCTGTAGGTATTGCTCTTTTATTCATTCTTTGTTACTGTGTTAATGAAGCCATTAATTTTTGAAAAAACCCACTATTACAGACAATTCTTGTCAAGAGAATACAAACATATTCCTCAGTCATAAAAATAATTAACCACTGTATAAGAATAAAGTCTGAATTACTCTAACAGAAATATATTATAATTCCATATTTTTCACGTTGTCAAAGTAATTTATTACCAGAGTATTACTTTATTTCTGATTTCTTATAGTGGAAAGTTAGTCCTACCTGCACTGATAGCAGAGAGATCAAATCTTATATCATATGATCAAGACTCCTGAAGAGGTGATACAATGTAGTGATTAAAAATGCTAACATCCTGGATTCAAATCCTGGTTCTGCCACTGACTAGCTAAGTAACCCTGGCCAAATTACTCCTAATTCCATGCCTCAGCTTTCTCACTTGTACAGTGATGATAACAGTGCCTCTCAGAGGTATTTTGAAGATGCTATGTAGTGATACGTAGGTAAGTACTATCTGATACTGATCTAATAATTTTTATTTTGGATATACACACCACTAAATTAAAAAAAAAACATAAACGGAGAGCATGACAAAATTTGAGGGAAGCAATTTTTTAAAAAATTTAGAATAGTTTTAGAAATTACAAAAAAATTGTAAAGATAGTACAGAGAATTCACATATACCCCCACCCCTGCTGTTTTCCTTATTAACATCCTATGATGTAAGCAATATTTAATAATAGCTCAATGATGTGAGAAATTTCTAATGATAGACCAATAGTGGAAGAACATTTACTCTCCGCAGATAAAGCTATAAATTTAAATAACCTGTAATTTCAGTAACCCACCTACCAGAACCAAACTCAGAAATTTATAAATACTGTATTATAAGGAGTAAATACAAAACTCAACATCAAAAAGACAAACAACCCAATTAAAAAATTAGCAAAGGACCTGAATAGACACTTATCCAAAGAGGACATACAAATGGCCAACAGACATGTGAAAACGTGCTCAATAATCAGAGAAATGCAAATTAAAACTACAATGAGATATCACCTCACACCTATCAGAATGGCTATCATCAACAAATCAACAAACAATAAATGCTGGTGAGGATGTGGAGACAGGGGAGCCCTTTTGCACTGTTGGTGGGAATGCAGACTGGTGCAGCCCCTGTGGAAAGCAGTGTGGATATACCTCAAAAAATTAAAAATGGATCTGCCTTTTGACCCAGCGATCCCACTTCTAGGAATATATCTGAAGAATACCAAAACTCTAATCTGAAAGAACATAAACACACCTATGTTCATTGCAGCGTTATTTATAATAGCCAATATATGGAAGCAGCCCAAGTGTCAATCAGTAGATGAGGAGATAAAACAACTATGGGACATTTATACAATGGAATACTGCTTGGCCATAGAAGAGAAGACAGTTTTACCCTTTGCGACAGTATGGATGGACCTGCAGAACATTATGCTAAGTGAAATATGCCAGTCAGAGAAAGAAAAATACCATATGATTTCACTCACATGTGGAATTTAATGAACAAACTGCACTAACAAGGAAAATGGGGTCCGACTCATAGATGGAGAGCAGGAAGACAGCTGGTGGGGGGATGTTACGGGGTGGAGGGATTGAGCAAAAAGGAAAAAGGACTCATGGACCTGGACAACAGTGTGGTGATTGCTGTGGGGAGGGGTATAAGGGGACTAAATGGTAATGGAAAAAAGTACAATAAAGATTAAATAAAAAAAGGAGTAAATACTAAATTTAATGTTTGGTAATAGCACTGCGTACACTGTACTAGTGTAGAATATTTTATAGTCTCATTAAAAAGGAATAATAAAATGGAAAAGTTATTTTAATATGTGTAAATACTTCTAGATATATATTAAAGTTGCAAATTAAAGCACATAAAGAGAAAATAAAGCTGGGATATTTAAATAGATATACTTCATAATTTTAAGATTGAATAAATTTTCTTAATATCATAAAGTAATTAAAACTACATAAGGGCAATATGGGCGAATAAATTTTGAAATGGGGATTTTTAACTTAAGTATTTCCTTATTTTATAGAATATTTATAATAATATAATACAAAGAAATTTTTTCTGAGTTGTTAAGCAGAGGTAAAGAGGTACATGTGTAGAAATGTTCAAAGAGGCTGGATATCTCAGGCATGCAGCATTAAATGTAGGCATTCCTGCCCAATTTAGTAGGTACCAGTCATATGGAGAATTAAATTTAAATTAATTAAAATGAAATAAAATTAAAAATTAAATTCCTTAGTTACACTGCATTTCAAGTATCGGTAGTCACAGGTGGTTAGTAATTACTGAACTGGGAAGCGCAGACAGAGAACACTTCCACTGCTGCAGGAAGTTCGATTGAGTAGTGCTGTTCTGGACAGTAACAGATTGTTTAACTCATTACACTTAACTGAGTATCAATCAATAGTCCTAACCTCCTATACAAATTCTTTTTATTAAACTTGCAAAAGAGAAGCAAAGGGATAAAAGGAGGTTTATCTCTCCTTTTCTGAGATGTTTAAGAGGTTGAAAACGGACAGAGGTCTAATTATCACATCAAAACAAATGGCCACCAAAAAATGAAAAAAATTGCTGAGGTCCTTAAAGCCACTGACGTGCTCACATGGCAGGGTGACAGTGGGCCCAGTGGCCAGGAAGACCCCTCTTCAGGGACACGTTTCCTCACTAAGGAAGGGGTCCCCATGTGGGGCCTTTGCACTGATGGGAACCTCCTTATTAGGGGGTGGGGTTCCTGACAGTGAAAAACAGAAATTTCTCTGTTAGCCAGCTTTGTATCTTTCTCTGTTTGAGATATTAAGAACACTGCTTACTGGATTATTTAGTTAATTTATAACAGGGTTATTTTAAATAAACTTTTAGTAATGATTAATCATGATGTGTGACTGTTCAGCCTCCCAGGAAAAATAATCTGCAGCATTACTGGAACTGTTAGAATCTCAGATCTGGTCACATTGAAAAAATTGGATTGAGTCAGGTAACGGTTTTCCCAAAGGGAAAAAAAAAGCATAATTGCCTTTTAATTATCAGTAATGGAAAGTGGTGGAAAGAGCAAATGTAATTAGATATTTAAAAACCTCATGAAGTTCACAGCTCCTCATTCTCATCCCATCCAAGCTTTTAAAATTAGAGTTGACAACAAGAAGCAACGTCTGAACTCCATCCACTTATATCTCCTGACCATTTTGTGATTTGGTACTAATTAATGGCGATGAAATGATCAAAAGAAACAATAATCTGTTGGGTTTTTCAAATTTTAAGAAATCCATGTAAGCAGTTTGTTGATATTTAAAACTGTGGCTAACAATAAAAATACCCGATCAGCCCCTTTGTTCACAAAATGTTTTCTACTTGTATGTTGTAGTAGCTGCAACATACACAGTTACAATGGAACAATTCTAACATTTTAGAACTCTGAGAGTTACCCTAAGTCCCTCCAGTTTAAACTCTTTTTTGCTTGTGTACTCTTACAATGGCATACATTTAGGCAGTAAGGTAACAGAACACTAAGGATTCTTCTGGATGATGAATGGCACATCACACTTCTAAGGAAAGATCAGAAAATTTAATTCTGTGGTGAACTCTGAGAAGCTGCAGGAAGAAGTAAACAGAAGGAGGCGTGCACTAAAAGGCATTATTTTTCCCACCAGGTACCACAGATCTGGGTTCTGTCTGACTTCCTCTTCTAATCTCCTGAGATGCAGCTTTTCCCTCTAATCTCTTGTGATTACCTATGCTCCCAGGCAGCAATTTAGAGATCAAGTTGCTACAAACTGCACCTCTGTCCGTACTACAATGAGGATGGGGATGGGGATGGGGATGGGGATGGAGACCAGATCATAAGTAGGAAGACATTTTATTCAAAATTAGATACATTTGAATACAAATTATAAACCAAAATATAAATTATAACCCATGCAATTCAAAATAAAATGCATTTCAGTTAATTAGAAGGTATCTAGAAGTTGAAGTACTTAATGTTACTATAAGTCTGAATGTTTTCCACAACAGGAATTAATACAGTCCCTGATTAGTTTCCTATCAGAATCCTTATGGTAGGTCATGCATAAAATGTATTAATTTAGTAGGCTATTCCTAATTGTATTCATAATCTTAATTACTGTGGGTAAATTAGGTTTAGCTCCTGCTGGACAAAGGTTGCAAAAATTACAATTTTAACACAATTAGTGTGAAAAGTAGTTTCAGAGTATATGGTCAAACAAAAACATCGCCAAAGACATAAATATAAAGATTTACATTAACCATCAAAGGCAGGCACTCCTTTCAGGAGTTCGCCAAAGTTCCCAGAAGTGGAATAGGAATGCTTCATGGCCAGAGCTTCATTCTGAAAAGATTATGAGGTCACTGATCCGGACAGACTCAATCAAAATTAAATTCTGCTAGACTTACTGTCTACCCAGAAACACCCTGATATGCAGGATAAAAACTTCTCCATAGACTCGTCCATCAGAAAAAACTGCTTTAAAGAGAGTGATTTTTAAAAATAGAAACTTATTCTTCTGAATATTGATTTGATATTTTGTTATATTGTCAATGTTTTCCTATAACCTTTATGTCACACCATTCAAAAATGGGACATCTAAAACTATATATAATGCTCTGTTCAAAATTTTAAGGTAACAGTAACCTTTATTAAAGCTACATTACCATAAGAATAGCCGACACCACCCCACATGGTAGTGCTGGTCTTCCCTACCCAAAGGCATCTGGTAGAGGGGGGCTGAAATCCAGCCTGTGTTCTCACCACACCTTACATCTCGCTGCAAGGCTGTTTGGGCCTGAAGAAAGGTGTTCCCTTTTCCTAATTCATTCAAAATGCCATGTATGTTAATGGAGGCCCTGAAGACAACTGTATGATACTATATTTTATTGATTATAAAATGATGGTGCACTAACTTCATAAACCACTAAGAAAAACACTTGCCAAATTAAACTGTAACTAAGTGATTTCTTATCACAAAAATTATTTTATACTTATTGAATCGGCTCTCATGATAAGTATAATGGTGGTACAGTAAAATCACTCTTGACCACAGATAAAAGATTATGTAAGCAAAAAATTGATTATTACCAAAATGTTGTCACATTTCAAGTCCAACTCTTCTGCATCACTTTTTAGCTCAAAGCTGACAGTTTTTATAAAAATACAGTCCTCTGTATCATCAAGAGCATTGTTGACACAGTGTATCTTGAAATGTTGCTCTGTTACTGACCTTGAAATTTTCTTTCACGCTGTTGGCACTCGTTTTGCAAGTTTTTTGGTGCATGCACAGGCAATAGCAACTAACTCTCAAGAGCTACATGGTCAAAAGCAATTGATAATAGAAATGTTAATATATATATTAAAAAAAGAGGTTTCTTAGAATTGATGAGATCGGAAGCAACAGGGTTCCTGATGTCAGGGCAAAATGCCTTCTCTTTCACTTTCTTTCATTCCCTAAGTAGTTATTAATCTCCTAATATGTGATGCAGGTACTAAACTGGGGGTACAGCAGTGCACAAAGTAGTAATGATACTGCCCTCAAGCATCTCGGGAAAAGAATGGGGTGAATAAAAAAGCACAGAAGGGCATGAGCAGAACCCGTGGGGGTAAAGGGGTCTATCATTTTACTGGACATCTTTGATGTACCACTTTACATTCTTGCAACCTCACTTGTGTTTTATTTCAACTTTTTCAGCAGTGCTAACTTCACACGGGCGTAATCTGACGGCACCTTGCCTCGTGCCTGAGGGGCAGCTCCTGCTGCTCACTCACAGCATCTGTGTTCACACAGCTTTGGATCCCCACTTGCATGCCACCCCATGAACTGCCTGGGGGTATTAGGGGAGGAAATATATTGTAGGGGAAATCTTGACCAACAGGAGACAGGAACGAGTGAAAACATTCTTCCTCCTTTTCTTCTCACAATGTAGTCTTAAGACACCGTTCATATGATTTCTCAAGGTATGATTCTATGGGATTGGGCAGTGGCAGACAACTCAATAGTTGATCCCTGTTTTGGCTCATTCTCCTTGACCCTCTGTCTACTTCCTGGGATTATTATTTCCTAATAAAGTAACACACACAAAGCCCTCTGTTTCAGGCTCTTCTTCTTGAGGAACCTAAGCTAAGAGACCCCACCGTCTGTGTCTTAATAATACCCAAGAGGCCATTCCTCTCGTGCTCAAAGGGGGTAGTGAAATCACAGGCAGAGATGAGATCACTCAGAGAGAGATAGGGGACCTATCTTCTCAGTGAGAAGGGGACCTAGCACTTGGTCCATTAATGGCCATGAGGAGGAAAGACGACTGCAGACTGGCCAGAGAGGCCGGTAGAAAACTGGAAAATACTGTTGTTATTATAAGGCACACGGATAACATCAGCAGGTGCTCGAATAACGCCATTTCATTCAACATCGTTTTGTTTTAACACTGATGAAATGCCAGAGAGACTTAACTCTTGTTTATATTAGTTAGCCTAAGGTAAACTGTTTTCTATATTGTTATGATGGTAAGTGAGGACTTACTGTATATCTAGGGAGTTGTATCCTAATTACTACATTTGGTTAGATTCTGACTGGTATGAATATTTGATATGATGCATTATCAAAAAAATTAAATAATATGCAAATAAAAGTGTAGTGGAAGAAATTTTTTCAAATGACACACCTCCAAGGGGAAACCCCCAGCAAATAGAGCAAGAGTGGAGGGATCAGAAACCAGTAACCAGACTTCCTCTGTGCCTCTGAGGCAGGCAAAATGGTGGTAGATAAAGAATGAAGAGAGGATAATTTGTCAGTCTAGTTATTAGTTTAAAAAATTCTCCCTCTTAAAGACAGTTTTTAGATTAGAAAAACCTTAGGTGTCAAAAAAAAAAAAAGGGAAAAAAAAGGCTCATAAAATAAGCTTTTACTAGGAGATGTTACAGAAAAAACTCACAAAGCTCAGTATCCCAAGTAAGGAATGTTAGTATACTTAAAACTGTATTTCACAGCAAGATTTTCTTTCTTACACACAAGAGGCATAAGAGTTCATAAAAATGCTTTATATGTCTTTATGCATACTCAGGATAAGAAAACAAATCTTCCTCAGTGCTTAGAATTTATCACAAGGCTAAAAGGTATAAAATGTCATCCTGTGTTACAAGAAATTACATAATACCTAAATTTTAAAAATTCTATATATCTATCAGTTACAGAATTTCATTCTTATAAATTCAGAAATGTTTTGGCATTCTTTAGTTCATTGAAAAAAAATCAGTTCTACCTGGTTTTCACTCTAATTTCCTGTTTCAATCAATACTTCTAGATCTATTGTTATTAATACTTTAATAATACTCCAGGTATTTACTAAAATACACATTTTTTTAACTTCCAAACAGGTTTTATTTTCATAGCATGTACTGCACATTCAAGTCTAAAGTTATGTAGTTAACAATATAACAGTCAGGGAACTAAAATCTAATTTTTTAACCACACAAACACTGAGGAGCTTCAATTTAAATCGCGAAGCAATGCTCTGTAATAACATTCTTAAAGTTCAGGAATAGATATGAGATATGCTTGAACATAAGTGTCATAGCAATGGTGACCATGAGGGTTTCAAAGGACCCAAGTGGAGAGTTTTATTTTTAAATAGTACATATTTAAAATATTTAGCTTATAATGTTGCCTCACGTGTTGTACAATTAACAACTGCCTTTCAAAATCTATAGTATAAAGCTATAGTGAGTTCCCTATAACTTAAAAATAATCAGTAACACCCGTCAGCAATGTTAGGGGCAGGCTCTGGCCACATGAGCATTAGAACCGCTCAGTGGGCCCCTCTAATGAAGTCTAGGCTTCTTTGCAATGCCATATCCATTTATCTCCCTGTTCAGAGACGGTGGCATATCCTCTACACATCAAGCTTTCCTTCCCCCATTTTCTGATTCATGCTCAAGTAGATGGATGGTATTCCAACAATTCTAATTCACTGATAGGCGCAACAGCTGCCTGCCAACACCAGAGTGGATTTAGTTTTCATTTGATGCTTCAGAATACCCAACACCAGGTCAAATGACTTCAGAGGTTTGAAAGTTGTCCTAAAAACCCCAGCATTTCTATACTGGAGTTCAGTATCCAAACAGACCCACTCTCTCTTTAGAAATCTAACTAAAATGTCAGCAGCAAGGGGTTTTAAAAACAGCCTCTAGGTGTTTCAAATTTCCTGTGCTTGTTTCAGCAGGCTACTGACCTGCTTAACAATAAGCAAGTCTCTCAGGATTTAAATATCCAGCTACAGTGCTGGAGCCAACAAGAGCCAGTTGTAGGAAGCGCAGGAAAGGAACTTGGGAGGACAAAATGGTAGGAAATGCCTTATAATAACTTAACTCTTTACAGTTATTTAAAATCTGAAAACTAGTCCCCTAAAAGCAAAATTTGTAAGTAGTGTACGAATCAACTTAACTTGACCGAAACATTTAGGCTCAACTTGTTTTGCCCTTTATCTTAGCATCTTACCTAATGACTATATTTCAAAGCTTTGACAGATTGGCTGGGATGATCTGTAACCACTTCCTTTCTATCCAGAAACACCGTTTTCTCTTTTGATCTAAAATATTTGTCACACAGTATGGACCTTGGTCTGTTTAGATTTTGAGGTAGAAATGTTAGTATGGAGATAATGCATGTCATTATTTTAACATCTTATTAGGTATTCAATCTTTTAAAATAGGAATGTCTAGAATTAATACATATAGCTTTTCTGGCCCCACTAATGGCTCGCTTGGATAAACTGTTGTGATCAGGCAGATTTTAAGGCCATGGGAGAGCAGACCGTACTGTTAAACACAAACTGGGCTCATCACTGAGGGTGCTATAATGCTTTAAGTTATATGCCTGGATTGGGGGATGGGGTGGGAACAACGCATTTTGGTTGAAGGTGTTAATTACTAAAACACACTAAATTAAAAGTTTATCTTTCCACTCCAAAAGCTGGTGTTATACTGATGGGGGTTCCAAACTGCTTGAGGGGAGGGGGCAGCAGTACCTGCTACAGGAAAGGCTAGAGAATATTTATTGTGAAAATAAGTAAAATTTATTCTACATCTCTGAAGATTCCCTCTCATAATCTCTGGGCCTTAGAGGCTTTGGACAACTATCCAGCACTAAGACTCACTTAAAATTCTAATTCCATTTCCCAGATCTACCTTAATCCAAGCATTTATCCATGAGAATCCCTTGTACAATTCCAGGGTTTAGACCTGGAGAGGAGGGGTTCCTTTGAGTTTGGCAACATCTCCTGGCACAGGTGCTATTACATACACTCTGTATCCCTTTAGCTCTTGGGTTCCTGGCATCTTTCAAGTAATAATAAATGATAGCCAATTAGTGAGGAATTGAGTCACATGGCTACATTCTGCTATACGTGAGAGGACAGAAGTTGGTTTTTATTTTATTTTTTTAAAATCACATATAAAAAGCAAAACATCAGAAACTCAATGTCAAAAAACAGAAAACATTTCTTTTGATCAAGTTTTTATAAGTGTTATTGAGTTTCTATTCCAAACCTTGTATTCAGATTTCCTTGTTGATAAATGCAATCTGACACTCAATTATTTGGGGACAAATCTAATAATATTCATGTCTCCCTTAAAATGCAGACAAGAATAGTTAACCCTTGTGTGGTATGGTGAGTATTCAAACATGCTTGCAAAGGAGCTACAGACCTTACAAGAATACTGACATGGCTGTTAGAAAATTTGTAGCTATGGTGGTTACAGCTACATTTAAGCTATATTTATTAATATCTGACAACCATAAACCCATAGTCATTCCGATTCTTTTATGGTTTCAATCTGAGTACAGCTGAAACCAAATATTTCAATTTATGAATTATGTTAAGTTTCTCTTTTCCATTTACATGTGGAATGGGTCACATGTAGCAATATCTAATTTCATAAATACTTCAAGAATATATCCAGTTCATGGTAGACAAAATATAAAAAAGAAAAATTTTAATGCTTTAAACATTACTCAGGCAAAGAGTACATGACTAAGAGCTGAATGGCTGCCTGTCAGCAACTGCCTGGCACTTGCTATAAAATTTATTTAATACCAACTAATAAAAGCTCAATGTTGTACAACTATTAAAAGTGTCTGACACATCAGTTGAGAAGATTTGTCCCTTTTAATGCAAACCTTTTTAAATTTAGATTCAAGGAATTTGTAATACCAAAGGAAAGACAAATACTTTCTAACTTTGTTACTAGTTCTGCCATTCTTTCATTCCAACCTTCCACAGGCTCCTACATGTCTGCAGGATAAGGCCTGCAATAAAGTTCTAGCTCTGGTACCTAAATCCTTTGTCATTTGAAGCCCCTCACTTCAAACTTGATTCTCTTGCTCTAGAACCAGAAAATTTTCTTCCCAGACCACCTGAATTCCTGAGCCTTCCCAGCGCTACCTCTATTTGTCCTCTTTCTGAAGCCTGCCTGACCACCTTTCTTGCTTTCTCCACTCAAGCTCCAAGTCGAAGAGAGACAAGAAGGAAAGCGGAGGGTGAAGCTGCACGCGGCGGCGGAGGCCAACCGCGGGCCTGCGTAAGGAGTTCTGTGTGACCGATCTGCCTTTACACTGTGCAGTCCTCATCTCTTGTTCGCCACAGGAAGGGTCTCAGTGGCAGAAGACACATCTTATGTTTTAAATATCTCTCGCAGCATCAGGCACAATATTAGCACAATATTATGCCAAGTACCCTGTGAAGAACTCCCTGAGATAAAGAATAGGGAGGGCGTCACTGTGTGTGGCAGCGGCTGAAAACGTCTAAAGTAGGAGATGCAAGTGGAGAAGCGGGGCAGGGCGGCATTACGGACTTGTCGTCTGCCAGTGCCATGGCTGTGGAGGGAAAGCCAAAAAGCTTTAATAAAAACATGGAATATGGGGAAACAAGATCTTGTGTGGGGAAGGGAGGGAAGATGGCTTGAAAGAAAAACTTTTTTCTGTGAAGGAGAAAACTCCAAATCAAGATACAATTAGGATTTCTACTCAGATTTCCTTTAAAACGAAACAAGTTTTCCCAAATGAGAGTGCTTCGGTTTTGGGTTTTTTTTTTTGTTTTCTTTTTATGAGACTACAATAGATACTGCAGTGTATGAATTCATAAGAAAACAAGACTAAGGACGCCTAGAGAAAGGACTTGGTCCCTAATAAAATGTTAACATATGATGCTAGCAAGGGGAAGAAATACCATGGAACAGTGGAATGAACATGGGCACTGCAGTCAGAAAGTCCACGATTAGAATCCCAGTTTAGCCACTTTGGTGTGAGCCCTAAAATTAAGGTTCAGTACTGTGATGCCTCGATACCAGGTAAAATCAGCAAAGCCTTGAAAAGCCTGACTCTAAGCTGCCCTCCCCAGTCGGTGCCGGTGGATGAGGGCCCCTAACACTCCTTGTCGAAGGGCTCAGGTGCAGCTCCTGCTTATCCCCGAGCAGCAGGTTTCAGTTCCCTGCCAGCTTGCAGAATTACTCCAACAAGCCAATCACATCCTTCTGTGGGAACCAAGGGACGCCCGGACCCTCTGACTACTGCAAAGCCTGTCTTCCACGGCGTCTCGCTGCTCCCTCTGTTCCCAAGTGCAACTCCTACCTGACCCTGCATGGCCTGTAGTCTTCCTCCCTGGAGCTTTGTATCTGTGACTAATAAACAGCTGTCAATCTCATCTGACAGTGTTTTGTGTTCGGACATCCCCACAACCCCATGGCAGGAATCCTTTCCTCATCAAAGCAAGGGAAGAGGCATAAAAACAATCACTTAGTGGATGTGTGACTCAGGCCTCAGGTCAAGTCATTTAACCTTCATCTCCCAGTTTTTTAATCTGTAAAATAGGATTAACAGTACTTATCTTGCAGGTTATTGTGAGCCTGGTGTCAGGCAGTTATTACTGTGAACACTGTGTCTATCAGTACAGTGCTAGACTCATGGCTGATTCTACGCCAACCCCACTCCGTCACCTCCTCTGCTGATTTAAGTCGTTAAAATTAAGATTAATAATAACTGAAAGAATAGGTGGATATATATGACAAGAGTGCCCAGATTTGGTCTGAAGGCGATCTGGCTTATTAGGAAAAACATTTCAATTCCAGTTTCCACAAAAAGAAATACGAGGAGAATTTACAAGCGTTTTAAGCAAATTATGAAAAGTACACATGAAACCAAGACTGCTTTTAAGACAATGATTACTGGGTTCAACTGTACTTTGTATAAATCTTGATATGCAAATAACGTAGTAACAATTTATAGTGATAAAAGGTCTCTAAATAAGCTAACATTTTGTATGCAAATGCCTTATTTTTAAACAAATGAAAAAAATGGTTGCTCCAGATAAGAGACAAGGGTAAAAATGAAATTAATAAAGCTTTACTCTGGCAAAATTTCATTTCCTTCATGTTTTTCTTGTCACCTCTCAACTTGTTTAAACATACAACCCAATGCACCCATGTTTCATGAAATTTAGTTGTACATCCATATGCCTTTTAATTTTTATGTAATGACATGTTTGAGGATTTATGTATTTGGAGAAGACAGAAATTAGAAAATATTATCTTATCCATACTCATATTAAAATAAAACTTTAGAACTATAAAAAAGAGGGAGGATGAGATACATAGTGGAGGATCCTTTTGGACAGACAGGGGGTAATCATTTCAGAGTATCATTTTGGAGTAAGAATATTTTCACTTTAGATTTTGGCTAGTTTAGTAGAGCTCTTGCATAATTGTCTCATTTTAGTGATGAGAAACCATAATCCAGGTTATATTCCCCAGTAAGCAACTGAATGCCATATTGTGATATTTTTAATGTACCTTTTATACATGGTTCCTTGGCTACCACATTCAATAAATATTCAAGCATGAGCTTAAGGTGGATTACTGTTACAATATAAGAAAACTGCAGTGATAAAACCTGAAATAAAAATAAGCAGAACACCCACTCTACATCCACTATTGTTAAGTGTATTAGCTGGACTCAAAAGCATTAACTTTTTACTCAAAGAGCAGCAATATTCTGTCCAGTCTATTAGCCTCAAACAGTGCACATTAGCTGCAGATTATTGGAAATCTTTATGTTTGTATGCTCAAAGAAAATAGTTTTCACTATATCATAAATAAATATAACACGAGGATTTATCTTAAATACAAATGAGGGAAAAATCTCTCTTTCATCTGTACAAGGTAGCTTAAAAAATTTACCATTCCTAGTCTACATGCATTCCCATATTTTACATCTGGGGAAAAAAAGCAAGACATATGTGCTTCTCTAATTAACTTTTCTTAAGGGGTATACATTTATAAAAGGAGACCACTGATGGGCTTCATTCTTCATGTACTCTAATTTTGTTAAGTTTATCCTTCCTTTTAACTGAATAGTTTGGGAGTATATAAAAAACATAACTTAGCTCCGTGTATTTACAACATTCAGATGGCATGTACTCTAGCTAATTATAGCCAATAAGATATAAGATCTAGCTATATAAGTCTGTATCAATTTATTTAAATTTTTTTTAAACAACCAATTTATAGTGCCAAGCAATGTTCAAAAATCATATACACTTACTTTTGACATTAGTTCAGAACTTTCATCTATATTAAAAAACTTCAAAAACTCCATGATTTATCTAAAACCACGCGTTAAACAGGACTCCAGCTTCCCAATATGACTGAATCAGCTGAATTCCACAGAGCTTTTTTTTTTTAAGGTATAAACTCATGATGTTTTGTTCATGGCCATAAAGCTAGTCTAGCTCTTTACAGGAGAGTAAATCAATAATATAGCAATTTAGTTGGTCGGAAAGATATACTAATGAGAACAAGACTTTATTTGGTACATGACTGTATGCTAGGTGCATGGAACAGTGCTTGGCATATAGGGTACAAGTTTTTTACAAAAAAGTCTTATTTATTTTTTGCTTCCATTAACATCTTATCACACATATACAGTACCTATTAAAGCCATCAAAACCTGAAAATGCAGTGTTCAATATTTTCTTTTGCAACATAATCAAGAATCTTTTTTCATGATGTCTATGTGTATTCCTATAGATCCCACATAAAGTTTATTAATTTCATTATGAACTGCAAGAAGAACGATAGCAGAAAAGAAGTCTGTATGTTACGGTTATTTAGACATGAATTTATATGTAAATATGTATCTACAGGGTTATGAGGGGGAGGACTTTTAAAAGTATTTAAATCAATTTTAATTGAATATAAAATACTTAAAATTGAGAAAACTACTACTAAATTAGGACAGAATATTAGTTAGCATTATTCTCAAGTTCTACACTTGTTGGGAAAAGGAAGCAAAGAAAACATAAATTGGAGTTGTAGAGAGATTTATAGTAGTAATTTATCAAAAAATGGTGTAACTGATATGGTGATATATGCAGTTATATAAAAAAGCCTTCTAAATATTAAAAAAAACTAAAATTCATTTCTCCAGGTGTTAAAAAAACCTGTATAAAGTCTAACACAATAATCATTTCTAGAAATTTGCTTTTAAATGCTGGTGCTATTTGTTATAATTTTGGCTTTTCCTTTTCCCCCACCTAACTCTTCAAACATGAAAACTGTTCATTCAAATAGTTATTTGCACTTTATGGTACCTTTCAGCCCACAGTCTTAAAGCATTAATTAATTAATAAGGAACGATTTATCCTAAATTAGGGTAATCGGACTTAAGAAAAGCAAAGGCTTGCTTTTTTTTCTCTACACATACCATTTTGGAATTTGAAACTGCTTGTGATATAATTACTGTATTTGATAAAACACAGGGAATGCTTTACAGAAATTACTGAAAAGCTCATTATTAGGTATAGCTGCAGAAAATTTGCGCAAATTTTCTAGAATGAAAGTTGTACATTACTATGTGATCATAATAAATCTGGTTTACCTATATGCTTTTCAGTTAAATTATACTCTGCAAGAGCATTTGTATATCATAATCTGATTACTATTTATCAGCTTGCACTAAAGTGTGTAGGCTTATTTGGCTGCACTCTTACTGAAAATATTTTGAATTAATTTTAATTCCTAAATATTGAGATTTTATTTTCACAAATTATCACATAACTGCATTTCTGTAATATTACCATTTATGATAAGAAAACAACCAAACTAAGGCCCTTAACCTCCAGTTTGCAAGGCTTAGTAATTCAAATGGATATTCCTAAGAATAAAAAGGTTTTCTGAATATACAGTGATTAATGCAAATAAAGTGGTTTTCAGAGACTAAAAATCTGTTTATACTATTATTACCACAAAGCTCTATTTTGTATTTAAGAGGAGACTGAAAGATATATTGGAAGTGATAAATCTGTAAAATTCATTATGCAACTGATAAGACAGCTCTATTAAATATATTAGCTAAGAAAAGAACAAGAAAATTAACAGCTGATATACATCACAGCTCAAGAGAAATCAGAGACTTTTTAATGATTAGAATCTATCAATAGTAAGTATATTATACTGTACTCATGCCATTTCCCAAGAGTAACAAAAGGGACAATCTCAATAGAAGAATAATATAAAAAGTAAAATAACAGTCTGGTTATGCAAATTTTTTATTCTATTAAGTTATGCTATTTAATACCTTGCACATAGTAAGCTCACAAACAAAATTTGCTTATCTCCTCTTAAACAGTAAAAAACCTTCTCCCTCCACATTGGATTCAACTTAATATACCAACAAAGCATGAATCTTCAGTGCAGGGCAATGATTTTCAAAGGGTGATCCTGTAAGTTATTTAAAAGACACTTCCTTACTCCCTCCCCTTAACTCAGAGAAGGACAGGGGTGCATCAGCAAGGAGGATTCAGCTTTATATTCCTGCTCCAAAGAGAGCACCCCAACTTTTACATTTTTCTGGAGCTTTGGTTCAAATTTTGTTTAAATAAAGATTCCATAGCTAAAAAAGAAAAGGAAAACACCACAAAAATTGCAAATAATTTGCAAACAGATTATTTTCTCCTTTTTTCTGTTTTTCCCTGACCTATTATCCCTTACATTACAGACATTCCCTACGCTTCAGATGCTTAAAAGCAACACAGAGTAAATGGAAGGCTGGGGTTGGGTGGTGAGAAAGAGTTGAGGAAAGAAAAGAGGTGGCATTGCTGTGAAACTCATGTTAAATGTTATCATCCTATCCGAGTTGGGTATGCTTGAGCAAATTAAGAGGTATGACTCTGTATTAAGAAAATCTGTTTTCAAGAGTTTTATGTAAATATCAATGTTACGTCAATACTTTCAGGGCTTCACAAAAACATATGTGTATATTCTTTGTCTCTGATTATCAACAGAGTGGCAAATGAGGACACTAGAATTTCTAGAATTGCTGGTTTTATTTTTATTTATTACTTTGTTCATATCTACTTTTGCTGATGGGAATAAGAAAAAAACTCATTATCTTTATTGATTATCTTCTTTAAAAAAATGTTAAAGAAAACCTAATTCCATCAACGTAGTAAAAAAATGTGGACAGTGTTCTCAAATTGCTTTTTCAATGCTTCAGAAGTTCCCGGAAATATATTAATACTCTATTGGCACGTAAAACTCTCCAATTAATTCACAAAGGTCTATTAAACATCCTTCCCACATTGTTTAGACAATATATTGTTTAGACAATCTTAATTCTTATAATAATACAAAAATATGTTGGCTAATATATTAAAACATCTTTTGAATACTTGGAACCCAGCTAGAAATTTTCTCGATGATTCACAAACTCTATATTCAGGGATTATTTTTCCCATCCCCAGAGAAATTAGATTCTTTTTAGGACATAAAGGTAATTTTTTAAATTTTTAATAACCAGATTTGCTTCTCTAACCTTACACAAAGAAAAGCCTGATTCTTCCCGTGACTTATTTGTGAGGGCCGAGGCAGAGGGAGGAGAAATAGTAGCAATAATCCAGAGAAAAAAGTGTATCATTTACTACAACAAAATAAACGGATTGAATATCTCATGTGAAAATCTGATATATGAATGTGAAAGTTTAAATATTCAAATAATAATTTTTATTAAAAGAAAAAACAGGCACCTCAGGACCTTTGCTACTCATCAATAACACCTACCTGCTGTACACAACATGAAGAAAGCAGTAGGCTGATAGCATCTTAACGAAGTGTCCCTTCACAGATTTCCAAGAATGTGAATTATAGTTAGTCTGTGTTAGTTACATGACTGAATACATTAGTGGAAACCTAGTAAGAGCAAGGACTTCCAGGAGAGATCTCAGTTTGAATTTTAGCTTAGCTATGACTTTAGGTGAGCAATCTAACCTCTTTGAACCTCATTTTAATTTCCTCACATAACAAAACATGTGCTTACCTAACAAGGCTGTTGTGTAAATTATAAGTAATGTGTGTACAGTATCCACTGCAGTGCATGTAGCAGGTTCTTAAGAAACTGAAAGTCTTTAGTTAACTGATTCTTCAATAAAAAAATAAGAGGAAAGCAAGAGACTTGCAAAGTACAGGAAAGTTATTTCAACTTCATTAAACGTATAAAAATAAAAAAATCAACACTATGATACAGAACTTTGAACAATGCGATCTCAATGCCACTATCAAAGAAACTGTAAATGGCGGGTGTTTGATGCGTCTCAGTTTAGCTGAGAAACTTGAAGGCTGGCTTGTGACCACTGTTCTCTTAGGTAGTCGGTTGCTTCTCTGGCTCTACCCTACAGAGAAAACTTAAGGTCAGCATCTTTTAACAGCCCAGTGGGCGTGGCCCTGAGTGGACCTCTGTCATATCAAACAAAACAAATCTTCAGCAAACGGACTCATCAGTTTCAGTTATTCTTTGAGTCACAAAGGTTCAAAATCTCTAAGTGGTTTTTTATATCAACACCTGTCAAAATTTCATGTGTCATATCTCAGGCAAACACCTCAAAGCCTTCTCATTTCTCTTCTCCAACCTCCAACTCTCTGTAAAGATGCCGAACAGATTAATTTGCCTAACACTCCACTGGTCCCGTCTCACTCCAAGGCTGTACAGTTCCCACTGACTTTTCACTATCTTCTGCAGCAGAATCACCCATGTAATTAAGACGTATTGGCCAAGTCTATACTCAGTAAAACACACTGGCAACGGGATCCAGCATTTCACAAACTTCCTATGTAGTTCTCATGTGCACAGGACCTATGAACTACTAACTATAAAATAAATAAACATCACCACCATTTAGAATAAAAGCCAAAATTTATTTAATTCTTATAACAACCATACGAAGTAGGTATTATTACTATCAACATTTTATACCTGAGGAACAAGGCACAGAAAGGTTAAGTAACGTGCCCTGGGTCACGCGGCAAGAAAGTGGTAGAAATACTAGGGCTTGGGCAGTTTGCTCACATACTCTACGCTCTTAACCACTACAGAGACTGCTTCATTTTGTCATTCAAGGGCCCCAAGTCTCAAAGTCTAACCTTTCCAGAATGAAATCCTACCACCTTCCAAAATAAATGTGCTCCTTCATCTACATAGATTCTCAAAGTTTTGTTAGTCATCGGAACCTCTAACTGAAACTGAAATGAGTACAGAGAACATTCATTATGTTACTTACAATGAATCCAAGGGAGCACTCTAGTGAGTGCAGAACACAATGGCTCGGGATTCATGTCTCGTTCCCTTCATTCTTTGTGATGGTTTTATTTTCCAACTGGCAGCAAGGCAGTTCCAGGAGCGCCAATCCTCAAATCTATATAGGATCACCCCCAGATGAGGAAGAGAGAGAATCACTTCTTGTGTTCTCTTTCACAGAAGTGAAGAAAACATCTCCAGACTCCACTCAGCCAACTTCCTCTCATATCTCCTTGCTTAGGTCAATCCAAACAAGGGAAATAATATAAATGGCTTGAATCAATTACTGGAGTGGAATAGATGCCAGGGTCAACTGTTATAACCACTACACTCATTTTCCTACATTTGCTCATATGCTTTCCTGTTTAGAGTATTTCCCCTTCCCTATTTCTTCCACAGTCTCTATTCCTCAGAACTTAGCTCTTTCCAACAGTCACTGCTTGCCTCATGTCTATTCTTCCTTCCTCTTTCCCTCCACCCATCAATTATGCCTGGAGTGTCGAGTGTGAGCCAGATGCTCTACCAGAGACCTGCGGACATAATGACACTGTAGACTGACACAGTCCCTGCCCTCATGGAGTTTACATTCTAGCATGGTAGCACACAGAAACCATAAAAGCAGGCCAAGTGAGAGTAGCACTTACAAGCTATAATAGGAGTTACAAACAGGGTGTGAAGAGGGAGCTATTTAGCTAAGTGGTGGTAAAGAAAGGCCTCACTTTACAGTGATATTTAAGCTGAGACCTACAGAATGAGAAGGAACCATGCAAAGGGTGGAAGGTAGAGCAGAAGGGTATCAGAATGCACAAGATCACTAAGATGGGAAAGAATTCATTTTGAGGACCTGACAGGTGCCCTTCAAACTGAAAAAGAAGAGTAGGAGGATGAAGGCTGAGAAGCCAGGTCATGTAGGATCTTTGAGGGCATGGTAAGGAATTTACAGTTCAATTTAATTTCAAGCATTATGAGAAATCAATGAATAGATAAAAACCTGCGTAGAAGAAGATCAGACTACTTGGCAGAGATTGGACTAGGGCAGGGGAAAGAATGCAAGCAAGCAGAACTACATGCTACAAGAAAAGACACACTGGTGTTTTATTTTGTAGGCACAAAGGATAGGACTCAATGGAAAAATAGCATTGGGGATGAATGAGAGGCCAAAAACTGATTCGAGCATTCTGACTTGAGCGATTCTGGGTGTAGCATTCTGGGTGAGTGATATGCTCTGGTAAAACAGTGTCTCTTAAAGAGTCCTTGTTATGAAGAACAGAATGGTCCGGAGTATTTTTTTTTAAAAGGAACATTTTTTTTTTTTTAATCTTATTTATAGAGAGAGGGGAAGAGAGGGAGAAAGAGGGAGACAAACATCAATGTGTGATTACCTCTTGCATGCCCCCTTCTGGGGACCTGGCCCGCAACCCAGGTATGTGCCCTGACTCCAGGTCAGTGCTTAATCCACTGAGCTACACCAGCCTGGGCTGGTCTGGAGTATTTAAAAATGGTTCCTTTACCTCTGCCCCTGCCAGAGCATGAGGGGTTCACTGTGGGAACCTAGTCGAGTTCCCTACAGGTAAAACTACACAAGTGTGGGCTGCCCCCCCCATGGTTGAGCTCCTGTGAAGTTTTTAATTCTCAGACTTGTCTACGCCGAACCTTCAGCAACTCATGTGTTACAGTTCAGATTTTCCTACACCAGTATTGGTTCCTACAGAAGCCTCTGATCTGGTAAGCTGTGACTCTTTGTATTTGCCTGTCTCTTCAATTTTGGAGATAATGGTGTGCCCTGTGACCTTCACTTCTTTGACAGATCTAAGTAGAATTGATGATTTTTCAGTTTCTTCAGCTTTTTACCTGCTAGAATTGTCAGTTCCTTACATGCTTGACCAGAAACTGGAAGTTTCCTCATTTTAGAGACAGATGTAATTTTAGAGAGTATCTAGGTTGAATCTCCTTTTTTGAAAAACAAGAAAGCATGGAGAGAAGAAACGTTAAATTACTTGTTCAAGTGCCTAGGCTTACTTAAAGTCATCAGAACTTGTTTAGACCCCAGAGTTCCCTACTTTCAATCTGCAACTAAAAAAGTTGTTTTAACAACTTTATAATTAAGTTTAAAGTTAAAATAAGAGTCATCACACTGAAACATTAGCAAGAAAATGATGTGATGCCTAGGATTTACTTTATAATGTGAGGTGTGAAGGGTGCTGGAAGTGGTGTAGCTAAAATATGATTGGCCGTGTGCTGATAAATGTGATGGGAAAATAGGCTTCATTATACTGTCTCCTACTTTGCATATGACGGACATTTTCCATGTCAAACGGTAAAAAAAACATGGTAGAGTAGAAAAGAATGAAACAAGTGTTTATTTTGACTTTAATTGTTTATTCATACTATTGAAAGAATTGATGTTATTATTAGAAGGCTTATAAGTAAACAGGCATTGAAAGTTGATACCGACTTAAAAATTATTTGGCTTAGTACATGTACCAAATCACAGAGGTAAAATAAATCCTACCAATTATAAATCAAATTGCTTTGTTTATTCAAAATTCACAGTCATACTTCTCTAAACTTCTCCATTATTTTAACATCTCATAGTTATCAGAATATTTTAGTTCCAGCTGAGAGCAAACTGACACCATATATACTTGACTATGAATCTCTTACACAATATATTAACTCGATTTGCTTTTTCATTCTCAAATGAAGTATTTTGCCTGCAGCAGGGGAACTTTCATTAATAGTACAATTTGCAAATTATTATTAAAAATGGTCATTAATTCAAATAATAGGATTAAATTTTCTTTATTTTACCCTCATAAACTAGAAGAAAAAGCCATCAAATCAGTATTAATTAAGGCAAATACAAGAAAATCAAAGGTATTCAAATCAGTTACTATTTCCTCTACACCAAGGAAGGCCACTCAGTATCTTATTCAAGGAGATAATCTTAGTTGATTGCTTAGTTAGTGCCTGATTGTAGATAAATGAATTCAGTGAGGAAATCATTTGTACCTTAACATGGTAACTGCAACCCTTTGCTATATTTTCATAAAAATTGTAGTACGAATTATGTGGTCTTTGCTTTATGTCTTAGCCTTATCTGGTTGAATACAGAGAAGAAGCTGATTGAATTTGGTATTTTCTGTAGAGCTCGACACAGTAAATAACTAATGAATTAAAATGATCAAACAGTACTTATCTTTCAAAATTAGTCAAGGAAGAAAAGCTTGGAAGGGGAACTCTTAAATATCCACTTGTTCTCAACACTGTCAAAATTCTCTGTAGTATCCCCTCCCACTCAAGAGATCAACCAGACTTGGTTAACTAACCCAGGCAAAATGAGTCTCCCTGAGCATCCTGATTTGAAGAAGTGTGTAGGGATTCTGTTTTCAGCATTCCACTGCTAAGGCATGGTCTTCACTTTTCTTACAGACAGGAAGCACCATCTTAAGATTCAAGAAGGGATACAGGATTTATGGCCACAGGCTCATTGAAAATAGTCATGACTATCCTATTAAGATTTCATACATTTTGTAAAAATGTAATTGTCCATATTCCAGTTTAAGATATGTGTTTTAAGTACCTGGTACCTATTACAATAACTGATTTAGAAATGAGTAAGTACAGTGGTCATGCAAGCATTATACAGATTAGAGCTTTAGTCTGTTAGACAGTAATTAAAAGCAGTTATAAGTAAAAAGAAGACCAAGAACTCTTATCTAGGCTGACAATATTTTAACTGTCATCCTGATAAGAGATAAATAATTGTTAACCATTAAAACAAGTTATGACAGAAATAGAGAGACATCCGCATATTAAATCTTGAGAAGAGGTTATGTATATTAAGGAAAAAAATGAAATAGCAGGGCTCTATTTTAATATCCTTACTATTAAGATAAGTAATAATGAAAATGTGAGACAATTCCAGTTAAGGATTAGAAAAAAAAAACACAACTGTCTTTATTTCACTTCGCACTTCATTGTTAAGGTATTATACCTCCAAGATAATCTGTAGTATTAGACCTGGAATAAACTGGCTTTAGTTAAAGCACTAGCTGTGAAATCACTCTCTATGTCATTAGGAGAATAAAACAATTACAGCTTCAGAGACTCTAAAGCTTTGACTTTGGATGTGGTGATTCCTTAGCACAGAAGGGACCTTTTAAAAAAAATTGCAAACCACATATTGAAAGCAGACACAAAGAGGAAAACCATGCCTTTAAGAATATTGTGCTGCCTTTCCCAGTATGGGAGGGTGTTCTCTTATTTGTCAACGTAAAGGTGAGCATTTGTACACCAATTAAACAGGGACCTAGAGCTTGGTGATCAAGAATCTTGGGATCGGAAGGAACCTGAAATGTCATCTTGTCCAAAATCTTCATTGTACCTTCCTCACAACTCTTTATTCACCACTGGCTTGAAAGCTACTTCTAGAAAGAGGAGATTTTCCCATCTAAACAGCTTACACAGTTTCTAGTCTACTCTAATTGTTAGTGCTTCTTTAAGTTGAGTAGAAACTTGCCTTCTCGCAGCTCTCATTCACTAGTCCCTATTCTGCCCTCTGGAAACAGACAGAACAAGCCTAATCTCTTTTTCATTTGATAATCCACAAGTATTTGAAGGAGCTCCCTGTCCCTTCTCTAGGTCTACAATCCTAATCTCTTAAAAGACTTTCTTTTTATTCCTACAAAGAACTGACATCCCAGTAGACTATATTTTAGGGGTCACACAAACTGATAACCAAAGAATATCTAGTCATCAGGCATGCTTGCCCGCTCGATAGTTTTAAAACTTCCTAAAAGATACCTGAAACACTGGCTTCTCTTGAAAAACAGTGGATCTGGCAGCACTGGAGAGTGAACTGCAGCTAAGCAGTGGCAGAGGAGATGGCGCACTCTGCTCCAGTAAATCCCCGTCTCCCCACCAAGCGCGCGTTCCCTCTCAGAAAGAATCTAGCCGCCCCTGCTATCTAAAACAGCCTGTCTATCCCCCTTTCCTCTTCAGTGTCTTTTGTCAGTGTCCATATGAAGTACCTAGGAGATTTTATCTCTTAAAAAGGAACAAGGAACACATGCATAAAGGACCCATCAATGAAGCCAAATGGGGAAAGTCGTAGCGGGAAAAGGTTGACCAAGTTTAAAAAAAAAAAAAAAAGTGGTCAGGGGAAACTGGGAGCAGTGTGGGAAATTAGGAAGTCAAAGAACCGGTGTGTGCAGCCCATGGACATGGACTAAGAGGTGTGGGGATAATGGGGTGGGGTGCAGGGTGGAGGGGATAAAGTGGTGAAAAAATGGGACAACTGTAATAGCATACTCAATAAAATTTTTTTTTAAAAAAAAAGAAAGTATCTCTTAAAGAACCTACTATATTGGTGTGATCTGATCAACATCAAGCACAAACTTCTACTTAACTCTTTTGATTTGGAATATATATAGATAACTATATATAATATATAAAAACATTATATATAATGCTAAAAAGTTATTCATTTATTCATTAAAGATCACATAACATCTAATTAGTTATTTTTGGCAGCACCGAAAATGTTTTGACCACCTGACCAACAATACTCCTGGTTTTTTTGTCAACATGGTAAACAAATCTCCCACTACCTTTTCTCTAATTCAGTAACTGTGCCATTACTTGGAAAAGCCAAAAACGGTGTCTTGAATTTACTCTTTTCATCTTTTGGATAAGCATAAGACTATCTCCTATACCAGGTAATGCTAGACTATAATAATCAGGAATTACCTAATTATATAAGTGTTTGTACACACCATAAACATGCGCTAAAATAGTTCCTGTTGAATTTGTCTAAGTGATCTGAAATTTACAGATCATTTAGCTGGCCTCCCAGAAAAGAGAGAATCATCCTACATAACATTCCTTATCAGATGTTTAAACACTACTAGTTCATACCTTAAAAGGCAGACCATGCCCCTTTGAAAGAGTTCTAACTTTCAGAACAGTTCTCCTTAATTCTAAACTCAAATTTTGCTTGCCATAACTTTTGCCCTTACTCATTTGAAAGCAAAAAAGAACACTATTCTATATGATCCACATGACCTTTTCACACGTCAGAAAACAATTATCTTCCTCAAGTTTACTTTGTTGCTGACAGGCCAATACCTAGTCTGGGATTTTGTGGGCCTAATTACAAAGCAGAAAATACACATGTAAAGACCACTCCTTTCCAGGAGAGAGGAGGAGTATAGGGGGAAGACTTCATAAGAGAAGCAGGATTTAAGCTAAACTTCAAGTATACGTATCAACAGTTTTATCATGATTCAACAGTTAATGAATGAATATTCTTGACTCTTTACAAGTGGCTCTGGTGTAGATGGTGAAGAATATTATAAAGACATGCCTTGGAAGTTACAACTGTGCACTCATTTGTCTTTACACTACAGATACAAGGTATAGTAACTGCAGATTATGTGGTGCTGCATACAAGAGCTGCCTATCTTCTGCATCATTCTCTAGTGCTTCCAGTCACTTTAAGCTTCACTGCCAATACCCACATAAAAGAGCCTCAGATGGACTTTAAATTATAGATAATCTTAATAACATGAAGTGACTCTATGGTATTGTCAATTAAAGTTATTTTTTCAAATCACATAATCAAAAAACTTGACTCACAGTAAGGACCTCTTTTTGACATTTAAAAAAAAATTAAATTTATGGGGGTGACAATTGGTAAATAAGATTATATAGGTTTCAAGTGTAGATATCTAAGATACACGATTTGTATACTGTATTGTGTGCCTACCACCCAAAGTCAAATCATCTTCTGTCACTATGTATTTGGTTCTCTTTACCTTTTACTCTCCCCCCATTTCCCCTTCTCACTGGTAACCACCACACTGTTGTCTGTGTCTATGAGTTTCAGTTTTATAGCCCACATATGAGTGAAATCATATGGTTCTTAGCTTTTTCTGACTTAATTTTGCTTAGCATGATATTATCAAGGTCCATCCATGTTGTCACAAATGGCAGTATTTCATCTTTTCTTATGACTGAGCAGTATTCAATTGTACATATGTACTACATCTTCTTTATCCAATCATTCATTGAAGGACACTGATGGTTTCCATGTCTTGGATGCCACGAGCAATGCTGCAATGAACATAGGGATGCACATACCTTTGCAAATAAATGTTTTCAAATTTTGGGGGGTAGGTGCTCAGAAAATGTATTGCTGGGTCATACAGAACTCTATCATTAATTTTTTGAGGTACCTTTGTACTGTTTTCCATACTGGCTGCACCAGTTTACATTCGCACCAGGAGGGAATGAGGGTTCTTTTTTCTCTACAACCTTTCCAACTCTTATCACTTGTCTTGTTGATAATAGCCGTTCTGACAGGTGTAAGGTTGTAGCTCATGGTAGTTTTGATTTGCATTTCCCTAACAGCTAGTGAAGTCAGGAATATTTTCATAGGTCTGTTGGCCATTTGTATTTCTTCTTGGGAGAAGTGTCTGTTCAGGTACAAAGGACCTCTTTTATAAGTTTTCTAGTCCAATGTCTTCATTTTATTAAAAAAGGAAACTCAGTAAGCTGTTACAGAGTTATCTCTGGGAAAATAGATCCATTTCTACCTTTATTAAGCATTTATTGGGCTCCTACTATGTGCAATGTACTGTATAAAACGCTATAAAGGTTACAACATAAATACACCTATATTTATGTACTTTAAATAAAAAATTTAAATATCTAAAAATAGAAATGGTTACATAAATTATATTACATTCACACAGCAGAATATAGTTATTAAAATTTTATATTTGAATATTTTAATGACATGGAAATGCTCAATAGAAAGCAAAATAAAAAATTAATTTTATGTAACTTTTATTAAAATTATACACACGAAGAGAGTAAAAATCTTTAAGATACCTGCATGCTATTGTTTATACATGATGAGATTACCTGTGGTTTTCATTGTCTTTTTGTACCTTTTTTTATATTTAATTTCTGTATTAGGAGACTGATTCTCAATCAAAGGTAAAATGTTACTGGCACTCTTGTTACAGTCATATCTCAATAAGAAACAAATAAAATATCACGTTAATGAATGATAAAAAATATATAAACATAGTTCATGCCCTCAAAAAGCCTACACCTTGCAGACAACTGAAACCAAAACACATGAAAATAACTCAGGCTAGAAAATCATAAGTTTTATAGTAGATGAGGGCCATTTGTTCTAATATTTCATTATGGATTCCCTCCTAAGTATCTGCCACCTTCTAAATGCCTAAAAAGTATTTTGTTCATTTGCTCTTCTGTTTATGTGTTGAGACTTAGCAGGCATGCATTTTGTCAGCATCCATGCAAGTCTGCCTGTGGTTCTGAAATCTCTTAATTGGGGAGACGAGTGGAAGTCCTCAGGAGTCTGCACCCCGAAGCAAGACGGAGGGGATGGAGGGTTTCCCCACTGCACGTGGTACCATGCAGTTCAAATCAGTGGAGCAGGTGCCTTGAGAGAAGCAAATGTCAATGAAACCCTTGATTTACTTGTTCATTGAACAAATATTCATTTATTCAGCACCTAATATCTGTCAGACAGTATACCAGGTACAAAGGCCACAATGTTAAGGAAAAGGGACATGTCTCTGCTACCACAGAGCACTCAGTTTAGTTTAGGTTTCCCTTTCAAGGCTGCAAAGCATGTGGGTGGGAACAATCTCTGCCAACCCACTACAAAACAAAACACAAATTCTCAGGCAACGCCCGCAACTTCCCAGGTGATTCTGATGAGAGGCACTTCCCTATATTATTTCAAGTCTTAAGTGGCTTTCATTCCAGGCATTGCCATTGTGGACCTAAGGGAGGTCAGGTAAGAGAAAGTGTGTCACATGTTGACAACCCATCGCTGTACAGGTAGAAACACAGAGAGTAAATGCTGAAGGTGAAGTACATTGTGGAGGTGCTTCTACATGTGAAGCATCTGCACAGCCAGAGATAGTAAAGTTCAGGTATTATGACAGGCAGATTTGAAAAGGAACATTTGTGAAAGTGAAAGTCAGGAAGACTAGAACAGGTGCTCAGGCCTTTAATCTAACATCCTTACTGCCAAGGGAATTTTAACCATATTAAAGTATCATTTGCAAAGTAATAGCATGACTTAAATACTGCTAAATCTGGCACTTAGAGTCATTAGTGCTGTAATCATCACATCACATCTTCTTCCTTTACTGTTATTCTGAAGATTCAGGGAGTCTCTGAATCTTCAGTCATCTACATGCTAACATGAAAGATCTATCATAAGTTATTTTTAACACCTCCACAAAATAGCTGTTGACAGAATGCCTAGCTTAAGATCTGCTTGTCAACAAATAACACTTTTTCTTTTTCAGTAACTATCTTAGCTGACAATTCTGTACAAGAATAATGTAACTTCAGAAATATAGAAAAGGCTTAAGATTTTTATTTACAGGCACACCTTGTTTTCCTATGCTTCATTCTATTGCACTTCTCTACCAGTATAAAGGTCACGGCTCACTTTACTGTGACTCACTCTATTGCGGTTACCGGGAACCGAACCTGCCATATCTCCAAGGTATGCCTGCACTAACTGAACAACCCTTGAGATGCCAGTAAATTCCACCCCATTATAAATTTAGGAATGACTAAATTTATGGTTGTATCTCATCTGTAATTTTCTTTAAAATGCTAACTGCTGATTTCAAACTTTTTTTGTCTGTGACTCACATTTTACATCATTACTGAATGATATATACATATATAACTGAAAGAAAAGCTTCACAAACAGTACTTACTACATGCAGTGTACTCCTATCCCATCCCATCCTAAACTATGGTAAGCAGATGATGTCCATCCTGTTGATCTGATTTCACAAACCACTAATTGATGAAATTTGAAACTTAAAAAAAAATCAATACAGACCATATGAAGTATCTCTATGTCCAAGTTAGCATTTGAAGGAACTAATCAGACTTTACCACTCAGAGTGTGGTTGATTAGCTTGTGAAAAACTCTACCCAGGATTTTAACTCCAAAGGCAGCTTGATCCAAAGTCTTTACCTGCATTCAGTATCTTTACCTATGTCTCCAACAGAGCGTTCATCTATGGGCACAGAAGATGTTAGCAATAAATTTTATTGGGGAAATAGTGTTTAAAATATGTGACTGGCTGGAAATATCATAGGAGTTCCTTCACACTTACACGAGTGGAGTAAGATTTTCAGCAAGTCCAGCAGCCTAACACCTTCTGAGTTGCATCCAAGGTCATGAAAGTCTTTAAGTCTTGTTCCCATACTAAACACCCTCCACCAAACTAGAAGATTCTGATGCCTAATCAGACTAGAAAGTTAGCTGATCCTACCATCAGAATGTTATTTTCTTTGCTTAGTGCTTGGTCCAAGTTTATTTAAAGGAACAAAGCAAGGAATTTACTGGCCTATGAAATAGGGTTCTATGATTATTTTGTGTCTGCTTGCTAATACAAGTTTGTAGGTGGGGCGAAATTTAGTCTGAGATTAAGTTCACTTGAAGCAAGGCTGTGACAGATACCAAAAGAATCTGAAAAAATAATGAATAATCAAATTGGCTTGAATAATTTTCAATGGGTAGGTCTTCCACTTTGTTGCCAATATTATTCTCATAGAATACACAAATCAGCATTATTTCATTAAATACAACTTCTTTGAAAAATGTTTAAGTTATAGAAAGAAATCATTAGTTCTTCAGCTCTTCAGGTCCTGAAATAACTACTATCTCAGCTTATTTTCAATGAATGATTTTACTATATTCTAACACAATTTTGTACAAATTTTGTTTTTTAAACTACAGAGGTCAGATACTGCATTGAACTAAAATCTGGCATACAGAAGAGAGAATGGAAGAAAATAGCTTATACTGAAAGAGTCAGAAAGAGCTTGATTCTATCAAGAAAAAGCAAAACAAAATTAATCTCAATGGGAAATGTAATAAATTTGAGTCCTAAATAGCTTCCAATTTGTCAAGTCAGACTTTAATATTTGGTTTATAATGTGAAACAGATGCATTCCTTATAACATTAAAATGTGGATTAAAATGAGACATCACTTTAAAAATCTTTCACTATCTGATGTAAAAAGAGAAAAACTTAGAAATACTGTAAGAGGCTGATAACTTGATCTTGAAGCCAAAAATGTATATCACTAGCTTTAAATAATCCTTTTCCAAAAGTGTGTAAAATATTTATTTATAGTCTGTTTCTAAGTAGCCTTGCCTCACTAAATATAGAATTATAAGCATAATTAGCTGAATTTTATGCTACAAGAACACTATCATGATGTGATAGTGTATTTTTATAGATTCTTTATCAAACTTATACTGTTGTCTATATACAATGACTTCAATTTATACAGGGCACCAGAATCGTGTGAAAACCCTGCGAACTCTTTACCCAGGCTCAAATTGTTTGGGTTCAGAGCCCTTTGAAACTTTAATAAATAATATCACTCATTCTTCTTACCAAGAAAAGCAAATACATATACATACAAATATTTGCATTAATTTCAGAACATTCCCATACCCACCATGGGTTTTGTAAACTTCAAATTAAGAATTGAGGAGGTGGTATTATTATAGAATCAGAAATCTCTGGAAAACAGAATTATTAAATGTTTCTATATTATTCGTAATTATTTCCAACAGGGGTAAAGGGAAGGCATAGGTAAAAGGTTTGAATTTTTCTGGTTTTGTGTCAGGTGCATAATGAAGCTTAAAAGTGAAATGGCATGAAGACTGGGATTTTCTTCAAAACACTTCATATCCAAAAAACAAAAAACCATAAAAGGTGGAAGGAGGAGTGCAGGAGAGATGAAATAATACAGCAAATGTTGATGGCAGTGAAGCTGTTGCATACATGAAGATTTACTTTCTACTTCTGTGTATGTTTAGACATTTTCACAATTAAAGTTTAAGTTTTTTCAAAAAGAACCTTTCAGCTGATCAAGACAAGCTGTCGTATGGACATGAGATCCGAGCTACAGTCACAGAACCAGAGAATAGACATGTAGCTGCTACAGCTAGGGCTGTTTCCATTATACCTCGTTGTCTCAGATCTCACCTGTGTCTGTAACTTCTTTCCAAAAGCAAAATAAAAAATGTGACATGTTAGTTTTGGATAAAGGCTTTGGGAAGGAGGGAGGGTACAAAGCTTGATAACCCCTTGTATAGAGGTTCTCTTCTTTAGGTCATTCAAAAAGTCAGGGTTCTCCACAGAAAAAGAAAATACACCACCTTAATGACAACCTTTGGAGAATATCTTTAGCATATGAAGGTGAAGAAAAAAATGTCTCCAAAACAGTTGGACAATTTGGGAAGAAAATAGCCCACAAATTCAAAATATCGCTAAGTATGGTTTCTTTAAGATTTGGAATGGGCTTTCCTTCTGACCTTTTCCCCCTGAGAGGGCACTGACTTTATAAAGAAGTTATGCCAAGAGAGATAAGTGAATTAAATTGAATACTCTGTAGCACAGTTTAGCAGGCAATTCATCATCAGAGAAGTCCAAATACTCCTGGCTGAATTTTAAAGCACTTTCTCCAATAAGGCTGGACATGCATGCCTCTGGGCATACAAATTTTCTTTACATTGGCAGAAGAATTGTTTCCTCATTCCATCTTTCTTACAGTCAACTCAATTATCATAGTCACAGAAGACAGGGTTAGCAGGGATAACCCCAAGAAAAATTTTCAGAAAGCTCGTTTTAACTGTTAGTTTCAATCTCCTCTTTGACTTAAAACTTTTAACCTAGCAACCAATAAATCATCAAATTTATTTATCTGAGCTTTATTATGTCTTTTTACTCTGTAGTTTTAACTGGATGCATAATAATCATAATATTAAAAACTACTTACTATGTGAGTTCTTTAAATCTGTTCTCCCATTTTTCCCAATAACTTTATAAATGAGCTATTATTGTCACTACTTTACAGATAGGGAAATGGAGGCTTGTTTAGAGAGTTAAAGAGGTTGGTCTGAGGCCGCCCGAGCAGTGACTGGCGGAGCCAGGGCCTGAACCTGTGCCAGCACCTTCTGGTGCGCTGCATCACTTCCACAAAGAAGAAAGAAAAAACGAAAAAGAGAGTCGAGAAAAGAAGGCAGGGGAAAAAAAAGACAGAAGGGAGCTGAAATACATATTAGCAAATCCTTGTGAGCTGGATGACCCTGGAAAAGGCTGTCTGTCTACCACTATCTTTTACTTTTTGTTTGGCTTTCCAGGCTGTCAGTATAAAGCCAGTACTTTCAAGTGGTCTAGTTTTATACTCTAGTTGTCTTTATTCATGTTTTTAAAGAAACATTTAGGTTCTAACTAAGATTTTCACAAAGAAGTGTTATTAAAAGAGGCTGAGATTTTAAATTGGCCCCGGTTACAGAAACTCCACAGAGAAGTCAGTTCTGAGTGACTGACATCAGAGGCGGCACTGATCTAGGCTTATAGGAAGCGAAAGGGTGTCTCCAAACAGCGAATTACACAAGTCTGTAAATACCCTAAAGTGAGTCATTTAAAGACTATAAAAGTCTCGAAGGCTAAAACTAAATAAAATGTTAAAGATCCGATAAATAAACTCACCTAAGTCTCACCTGGACCTGCTTTTCTTCTTTCTGTGCTTCCATTTCAGTAGATGGCCCCATTATCAACAGCCAGGACACCTCTCAACTCCTCCACTTCGTTTTTAGCTAATTCTTAACTTTTTAGAATTTTTGAGGAAAGTCCTTAACAGAATTTTATGGCAAAAAACCCCAAAAAACCAGAAAAACCCCCCCAAAAACAAAAAAACCCCAACCCTCTGCATAACTATTTGCCAGTACCTACACATCCTACTAACCGGTAAAAACACAATGTACTGTGGTTGAAAATCACTTCTGTGTGTCAAAACACCCGACTTTTGATTGCTGCCCTGCCACTAACACGCTCTAGGACTTCAGAAACAAAGAAAGACACTAAACACTGTGTTAGGTGTTTTATATAACTTCATTTCATTCTTACAAGTCAATGAGGCAGATATATTATTTGTATGTTTAAAAAAGGACTCAAAGGTCCGAAGGGTTAAGGTGCTTGGTCCAAGTTTACAAAACAAAGGGAGAACTTTGGAATTCAAACCTAAATCTGTCTGCCACAATATATTTTTCCATGTGACTTCCCATCTAGAAAACATTTTATAAAAATAACCAAGGATACTATTTAGGAAATTGTTGCTGTAAAATATTTCTCAAAGATACACTGATTATAGTAGCATCAACTGTCAATTAAGTGCCAGCTTTGTCCCACACTTCATTTTAGCATTGGAGAAGCACCTAAACGCCTGAGTCACAGCATATACACCCGGCTTCATAATGCAAACAAAGTGGTTGAACTAAATAAATATAGCGAGAAATAAATTGTGGCAAACTACTAGTATCTCAGATTCTCCTGTATTCAGTATGTCTGCATAATATAATTAAACAGTACAGAAAAGTGATGGAAATTTATAGGCAAATTCTTTCTACCTGTTACCAAAGACAAGGGTATTGAGCAAACAGACATATTAGGCTCGGCAAATATTTGAACTCTAAAACTGGCAATTACAGTCATGTGCCGCAAAATGAGGTTTTGGCCAATGATGAACTGCGTACACAATGGTGGTCCCATAAGAAGAATCCCCAAGAAACTTCACGGTAAAGGGCTTAGCAGAAGTTTCTGCAGACCTCAACAAGCTCCTTAAAAACTGTGAAACCATGGAACCCTACACACCAAAAGGTTTTCATTAATAGAGAAGAATGTTCACAGACCATTCTCCGCTTGCAAGCAAACCACTGTGGACTTATCTCTGGAAAGAGTGGCACGGCCTCAAGCAGAGCCTCAGGCAGGTCCTTCAGGAGGTGGTCCAGAAGAAGGCATTATCACAGGAGATGACGGCACCACATGTGTTACTGACCCTTACGACCTTCCAGTGGGATGAGGTGTGGAGGGGAAGGCAGAGCTATTGATGATCCCGGCCCAGTGCGGGCCTAGGCTACTGTGTGTGTTTGTGCCTTAGTTTCTAACCACCACCACCACCACCACCACCACAATGTAATGGAGAAACGCTTACAGAATATGATATAAAGAATAACTATTTTTGTATGGCTGTATGATGTGTTTGTATTTTAACAATGTTATTACAAGTGTGATAACACTTGTTATTACACAATGTTATTACTAAGTGTTATTACAAATGGGTTAAAAAGTTAAAAAGTAAAAATTTTATAAAGTAAAAACATTAGAGTAACCTAAGTTTAATTTATTACTTAAGACAAATACTTTTAAAATAAATTTAGTGTGGCCTAAGTGTACAGTGTTGCACATAAATTCTACAGCAGTGCAGTAATGTCCTAGGCCTTCACATTCACTCACTCACTCGCTCACGCAGAGCAATGTCCAGTCTTACAAGCTCCATTCAAGGTTAAGTGCCCTATGCAAGTATACCATTTTTTATCTTTTATACCTGATTTTTATTGTACCTTTCTATGTTTAGATACACAAATACTCACCATTGTGTTACAACTGCCTACAGTATTCAGTACAATAACATGCTGCACAGGTTTGTAGCCGAGCAGCATCAGACTACAGCACAGAGCATAGGAGGCTGCACTATCTAGGTTTGCCTAACTGTCCTCTATGATGTTCACCAGACAAAAATCACCTAATGACGCATTTCTCACAACACATATCTCTATTGTTAAGCATAAACATGCCTTTTAAATTGCAAAAACTGCCAATTTCATCAAAAATCTATGCAAAAGAAAGTATTTGGGGCTGCTATAAACAAATGCATTATACAATTAAAAAATGAAACCCTGTAGAAAGTCTTAACCCCTTATTGTTCGGCTCCAAATGCTATATTTTTAATAGTTGCCCTAATGATCTATTCATCCATTAATAAGAAAAATGGACTCACAGCTCAATCTCCATGAATGCTGGAACAATTAGGTTACCAGATAAAGAATGATGATAAGCATCTGTGGATTACAGGTAATAAGTCTAAGGTAATTACTACCTGTTACGGAAACACTTAATTGATATGGGCATTTAGTTTTGATGACTAGATGTCGAATCGCAGAGCTAAGTGGGAAGGGAATGGCAGGAGGAATAATTCAAAATACTGGCATCACATCTCACTGTAGCCACATAAAAAAGCCAATATTTGATAAATACCAATATAGCTATTCTTTATTATATGCTATTCCAACATGCAGAATTTCATTACTATTGAGTTTATAAATAAACAAATTTATGTGTGTGTGTGTGTGTGAGAGAGAGAGACAGAGAGAGAGAGAGAGAGAGAGAGAGAGAGAGAGAGAGAGAAATATCCAACACCATTCTCTTACAAAGTAATGTTAAAGCAGCAGAATCAAGAGAATAAAGGCAGGGAGTTCTGCTTCTTGAGCACAGTCATTAGTACTTGCATCCAGTTCCTGCTTGTGGCTACTGAGAAAAAGGGATGGCAGTAAGGGAAGGCAGAAAGAAATAGATGCACAGAGAAACAATAACGATAGATGGAGCAATGGTCTACTTTTTTGTTATTGACAGGGTAGATTCTTCCTCTTGGCTGCAAGTAGAAAGTGCTTTTTGTTTGTTCTCTTTGCTTTTAAAGTCACTACTATCCCGCTATGGCATTCATCACATATAAACACTCTGATGATTTTATGAACAATTACACAAAACACAAGATTGGATTTAAAAATAAGCCTTTGGCAATTAATGGCTCAGGACTCATTTTACTAGATCCCAGAAAAGTGAAATTGGAGATGTTTGCAAGATGTGCACTTTTCATCTGATTTTGACAGCTACTGCAACAAAATGAACTCCAGGCTGTGCCTATTCCTCTGAATGCTTAGTTCGAGTGCCCAAAGTACAAGGTAAGTGATAACTGCAAAAATATTAAGATTTGTTCAAGAAGTTAAATTTATTTTAGTTTTATTAACCACTCCTTCTTAGCTACCTCTGGACTCATTTTTAGCCTCTACCCCCAGAAGAGTAGCAGAAGTTCTGTTCAGCTTCTTAGCCACTGCTGAGAATTAGGCAAATGTGCAGGGGTAAAGAGTAGTATATTGAGCTCCTCTCTCTGTACTTTGAATTCCTGGGATCCTGGTCTCTCTAGTGCTTACTGACTGACTAGTTTTCTAACGCCTTCAAGCTGGTTTTGTTTTGCCCAGTTTCTCCAGTTATTCTTGACAGGGAGGCATGCGACTTGTTGATGCACAACAAGCTTACTCACTCATTATTACCAAAAGCAAAAATTTCCATAGTTCAATATTTTTCTGTGATAGGACTGAAACTTATTGAAACAAGCTATAAAGGTATATTCATGGTGAACATGCTTGAGGACTTTAAAAGATCATTTCCACATTTAAGTGAAAACATAGAATACTTTTACACAGTACCTTCAGTACCTACCAAGATAACACTCTACAAAATAAACAACACTGAATCATTTTCAAAGAAACTATTTCTCCAAAAATGATTAAAGAGTCCCAGGAAATTACTACCTCAGGCAAAACTGCAGCCCCTGTACCGCAAGGACCATGTTGTTTGTGCTCATCTTTCCAAACAAAACTATCATCACCTTTTATTTTTAACGGCCTTCTTATTGCACTCCCACATCTACACTGCCTAATTCCAAAACATTTTGCAGAATGCAAGCACAGTGATCTTTGTAAGAAGAAAGTCGCACCATTTCTCTTCCTTGCTTAAAGCTAAAACTTTTCAAGGCCCTATGAGATCTGGCCCCTATCAGCTCTTCTGCCTCACTCTCATTTAGCTCTTCTGGCCTGTGTTTTTCCTCAGGCTACTGACCATGTTCCTTCCCGGCCTTCATACTTGCCGTTCTCAGCTTGGAATTCTGTTACTCAACTCCTCTCCCAATTCGGTCAGTCAATACTACTCATCTTTCACTTTTCAGGCCCAAATCACACCCCCAGGGAAGTCATTCTTAAGCAGCCCCCCTCCAACCAAGCCAAGACCTCTTTCATGTGCATTTTTTCCTAATCATCTGTTTCCACATTAAAATAAAAATAGCTAACATTTATTATACTAGGTATTGTTCTAAGTCCTGCATACATTTGTTTATTCGATCCTCACAAAACCTCATAAGGTAGATACTATTAGAATTCTCCATTTTCTTCTTTTCTTTCTTTTATTAACTATATAAGGGAACCAAGGCATAAAGAGGCTGAACAGTTCACCAAGTTCAAGCACCTAGTGAGTGAAAGAGCCAGAACGCAAATCCAAGCTCTCTGCTTCCAGACCATAAATGCTGCCTCTTGAATAGCAGAGAACTTTACTAGATTTTCATTTTCATGTGGCCAGGCAGCATGCAGATAAGAGTTCACACAGTCTGGCACATATGAGGTACTAGGATTTGTTGAACGAACTGCGTACACTTTTAACAGAATATTACATATTATTCACTAGGTTATGCTATTAAGGCTTATTTCATTCATAACAGGGTTTTCTGTCCTGCCACTGGCCTCAGCATAATCCATAACAGACTCTATCTTGAAATAACTCTACTGTTGTTATATGGATCAAGTTCTCCAATTCTTTTCAGACCCAATACTTATATCTGCATGCTAAACCATCTCATATATATATATATATGTAAACTGGCACAGACAGAACATTACAATATTACCATAATCTAGCAATTATTTTATAGAAGAATGGGTATCCTTGAGGAATATCATTATATTCAAAGGACACAATACAACAAAACAATGACGGAGGGGTAACAGGGTTGTCTTAAATCACCACTTCATTCTATTTATTATTGTTTAATTATTTTAAGATACGATACACATATCCCTCACAATCCAACCTCTCCCCAACTGAACTCACACCATCTAAACTCAGGAAATGAATAGACACTTTGAGATGGAGTTGTTTTCCATTGTTATTCAAGCTATCATTACCACCCACTATCCAAAATTTAGGTATTCCTCACTATACAAAACTCGGTAACCAAACAGAATCAGATGGTGAGAAGAATCTGAATTTATTTTGAGATTTTAAATTAGGGAGAACATAGCATTTTGTTTGTTCATCCGAGAGAGGCACAGGTTATTAAAAAACAAACAAAGAATGAACTTCTAATTAGATGTTAAGCCTCTTGGGACAGTAATCGTATTTCTTAATCTCTGCATCATCCCTGTACCTAGCACACAATAGATGTTCAATAAAAATTCTGATGAGTGCTTAATGTGTCAATACACAGACAATATAGTGTCCACATTCTTGAACTGTGGTTTATAAATACATTCTAAATTTACTTCAAACTTACTATGATGGAACTAGGAATTTAAAATATATAACTTAAATAACAGTTTGCATAACTGGCAACTCAGGATGATTTCTGGGAATTACTTATTCACTAGCTTATGGTTAGGTAGTTAAGAGCCCTGTCTATGAAATGTGATAAAGCTAACACGTGGCTAGCTGTATCCCTTTGGGTAAGTAACCAACCACGCCAACACTTTAGATTTCCCATCTGCAAAAAGGGGATAATGTATCTACCACATAGGGTTAGTGTGAGAATTAAAGTATTTCCAATGTGTGGAAAGCAAATAGCATTTCATAAATAGACAATAAGCATCCAATAAGTATTAGCTGCTACACAACTACAGTTATAAATACTACCTTGTATATCTACATTATTACTTATTAATTCATTAAGATGGGATGATGGCTATTGTGATTTAGGTATAAGTAAGTAAGAGCGCCAAAAGCAGTCATAATGGTGCTTTTTGTCAATACATAACAAGTGGAAAACAACAGTTACAGTGAATCTGATCTCTACATGCCCTTTCAATGGATAGTTACTCAAAGTAGAAAAATATCTAAAAGAGAAACTAGAAAGTATTTTTGAAAAGACAGGTTTTAAAACAAATAATCTTCCTGAGAGTGTGCTAAATCACACACTCCGAAAAACAAAGCTATTATGTCAGCTAAATCAAAATATATCCATGTGAACAAAACCTCCATATTCTTAGAAAATACCATCTGTACAAAATAAATGATACTGAATCATTTTCATAAAAATCATTTCTACGATAATGAATACAAACACTGGAGACTACTCTCACAAGAGATATTTTACGGGACCTCTAGACTGACAGTATCAGCAACTGATAATAGTAATACAAAAACAAAAACTGAAAAAGTAAGAGGAGGTAATTTAAATGGCTTCACAAATTTCAAAGAAGAAAAATTCTATGCTTAGAAGTGATATGAAATAAATTTAAGTATTTACAAAGATATATTTTAATGAGTCGACTAACAACCCAAATGCATAACAGGGTAGACACTTCATTAATCGGAGAATTCAGGGTCCCACGACCGCGTTTCAGTAAGCTGGCGTTCTTGGACACCAAGTATGCAGAGCTCAGCCTGCCTCCCAGGTGTGCCCGGGATTAAGTTTTTGCAACCTGGGTAGCTCTTGCTCGCGCAGCTCTCGCCCTGTACAGAGTGGATATTTACTGCTTTCATACCACAGAGCCCTGCTACACTGCCCTGGCCCACAGTCCCTTTGCCCTCATTGGGGAAACGAGGCTTTGGTACTTTGCCAATGGTCTCCTTAGAATTATACTTACTTTTATTTTTCTGGTTTGGTTTTTGCATTGAGAGTAATTAATTACATTTTTATTGTGGTAAAATATACAGAACATAAATTTTAACATTTTAACCATTTTAACGTAAGCAACTCAGCATCATTAAGTATAATGTACAACCATCACTATCTATTTCCAAAACTTATTCATCAACCCAAAAAGAAACTCTGTACCCATTAAATGGTAACTACCCATGCATCTCTCCCCTTGCCCCCTGGTAATCTTATTATACTTTGTTTCTATGAATTTGCCTATTCTATGTACCTCATATAAGTAGAATCATACCATATTTGTCCTTTTTATGTACTTTTAAGACTTATTTTTCAGTTCTACTTGCTCTTAAGCGAGCACTGACGATCCTATGGATCTTGCCTGATTACATTACCTGATACAAACAGCGTGGTATTTTAGTACACATCAATTTCAGAACTCGTTAAACATGGTAGTCCATGCATTTTGATAAGAAAAAAAGTTTCAGCACTTGGCTATTGCTCACCATTCATTGCACTTATTAGAAATTGTTCTGAGTGACAATGCCATCCTGCAAGAGAGAATGCTTTACCAATTGCCACTTGCTCACCACTCGGAATGAATTAACAAGTACCGAGGTACCACTGTAGATTACTAGATTATTAGATTGTTCCAACTATAATACCCATTCACCCACAGCCAAAAACCTGGTAGGCTTCTATAAGTTGTTATGACGCAGACAGCATTTGGTATGATTCAAAACAGGGTAATTTCTGATGCATGCCACATCCTCCATGATGCTTTTGGTAAGTTTCTCATATTTGCCTGCTTTGGTTTTTAAGATCCTGGAGCTCTGTCCAGCCCACCAAAACTCTACTTACAGAAATAGGTAGATGGGATGCCTAAATGCCTATCATTTAAACTAGTAAAACACTTCCACATACCCAATGCCATGTCTATTAAAATTAAAGTAGGTGAACCCTTACTTCATGTCCTGTTACTCAGCTTTCTCTCATCTCATGGTAGTCTCAGGACAGTCACACAGCTCACTGAGTCCTGAGAGCCTCTCGATGCATCAGCAAGCCGCCCTTCATTGGACTGCCTCTGGCTTCTGTTAGCTGTACCAGGCTTTTAGTTCTCAGCTAGTAGACTTTGGCATGGTCGTTTAGGAAGCATTCTAATTAAAATGATTCCCGCAAGATTGAAAAAAATGTATATGGAGCCCCATGTATTATTTAAAGAGCTGTGGAGAAAAAAGGGGTATCGGCAGAGAGAAAATTAAGCAAAATGTCTGTTTTCAAAAGAGTAGGCTTTTGTCTACCCTTAGAAAAGGAACTTTACTAGAATCCAGATATATTTTAAAAGAAGTCTTGGAGGAATTCTAAGGACATGGTATACCAAGATTTGCAAGACATTTGCTAAGTTGCCGTACGATATTTAGGATAGAGAAACATATGGATTCTCAGTTAACTGAAGGATCAAACACAAATAGTGTCAATCAATAATTTGAGAGCAGCTTGTGACTAGTAAGGTATGGCATGCCTTGGACCTTATCTAGTTTCCTTTAACTCTTAAAAAAACCCCTACACAAATAAATTTACATATGTTAAAAGGCCAGAAAGGGGAGCTAATATCAGAATTGGTATTTTTAAAAAGTTTGTAAAGAAGTGAAAGATACAATAAAACACAATGAACTCTTTCAACATTTATCAAGGCCTTACTGTATCCTGTCCCAGGAACTGGGAATATGAATAAAAATCTTGGTTTATAAAAACTGTAAAAATTTGGCAGATCTGGCCCATAGACTGTTGTGTTCTGTCTAATCAGTGTGAGGGATATTTTTCAATTGTATGAGGCCAAAAGTTAAAATTCAGAAGACTTCTCACAAAGATATGCATATCTGACTTCTCTTAAAAAAACAAAAACACGTGGTAAAACTACACTAGGATTTCCACATAGCAACAACTTGTTGAGCTGCACAGTGGCATTTTGATGCAGTATGTGCTCTTCAGACCACCACAATCCCCACTACTCTCTGCTATTCATACCTACCTGTTTTACCTCACTAGCTGACTGATGCCTGCAGTCATCACGATATGGAGTGCAACTAAGTACTGCCATTTCAGGACTTCTGTCAACATAGCAGAATAAATGGAAGAACAGAAATTCTTAGTAAAAGACAAAACAGGACCTCGAAAGAAAATGCCCAGGCATGGCAAGCCCACAGGGCTGCTGCTAAGGCAACGGTCTCGATACACATCCGGAAGCTGTGCCTTCCGGGTCCCACGATGTGACAGTCAGAAATTGAAACTCCTGCTTAAAACTGAGAACCTCCGAAAGCTGTTTCGTCCCTTAAGAGAGCACTTGGAAATGTCACCCACTGGTATGGGATCTAAAGAGAGAAATTACTTGTGCGATATAAAAACACCAGATCTGTACCATACATAGGTTATGAAATGTGAAAAAAGTGATTTTTCTACTGTATTTCACTATCCACATTTATTAGCTGATATTCTTATGTATTCCTCTTATCAACCTGAAAAGGCAGGGTTAAAACTGAAGTTGTTCCACTTTTATACCATTTTTCAAAACAAGACTTGGTATAACAGCAACCTCCAATGATGGCAAATACAGTTTGGGTCAGCTCTAGCTCGGCATTACAAAGAACTCATGGATTGCTTTTTGTTTGTCAGATGTTAAATGATTACATTTAATTGTTCCTTTTAATTCCATTGTCATTGTATCTTTTAATTCTAAATTATACCCAATATGCACAGTGGGACTCCTGTGCCCTTTTAACACACTATTAGATTGGTCTTTGAGGGCTCCCTTGCTTTTAGGCACAAGATTATCCCAGGCTAATGCCCCTCTTCACATCTGGAATCATCTGTTTCTCCAAGGAATCTTGGTTTCTTTTAGTGGGAATGGTAATTAGAGAACATGACCTGGGTGCTAGGTATGCTCACTGCTACTCGGATGTCATGCTTCTGGCCCTTTTCTATGGACAGAACAGGAAATATATTTTTGAAATATTATGAGTTCCTATTGATAGTACCACTTCAAATTTGACATTACAGCATCTTAAAAAAAATTAAAAGATTTTATTTATTTATTTTTAGAGAGGGAAAGGGAGGAAGGGAGGGAGAGAAACACCAATGTGTGGCTGCCTCTTGAGCAGTCCCTACTGGGGATTTGGCCTGCAACCAAGGCATGTGCCCTGACTGGGAATTGAACCAGCAACCCTTTAGTGTGCAGTCTGGCCCTCAATCCACTGAGCCATACCAGCCAGGGCTATAGCATCTTTTTTCCCCTAAATTTCTTTCATTTTATATTCGTAACTTTCTCTTACACCAAGTGTCTTGGATTCTAATAACATGCTTATTGTTTCTATATGTAATCATCCGAAATATTCAAAGTCACAATGCTACTAATACTAAATAAAATTACTGAAGAAAGTTTAAGATTTCTTCGTAGTTTTATTTTTTAATCCTCACCGGAGGACATTTATTCACTGCTTTTAGGACAGAGAGGAAGGCAGAGAAGAAGGGAGAGAGCGAAACACCGATGCGAGAGGAGCATCGACTGGTTGCCTCCTGTATGTGCCTAGACCAGGTATTGTGTGTACCGGGACCAGGGACCAGGGACTGAACCAGCAATCTAGGTATGTGCCCTGACTGGGAACTGAGCCCCCACTTTTTTGGTTACCGGACAATGCTCCCACCAACTGGGCTACATTGGCCAGGGCTCTTTGCAGTTTTATGTCCTTAAAATATAACTTATTATTTCCCACCCTTTTCATAAACCAAATTTCCATATACTCTTGGGTGTATTCCAAGATTTTATATTCTGTTCTATTCAGACCCATTCTTTTCTATCTGCCTAGGAATAACTGAATTTTAATAGATCTGTGATAAGTCAAATGAATCTCTAATTAGTTAAATGTGGGGAAGAGCAGACATATTTTTTGGATAGAAAAGCCTCTAAGAGTTTATTTTCTTTCTTTCTGTTGTTCATTCAATAATTTTTTGATTCATATTCAGGCAAAGGAACATGCCTAGAACTTTGAGTTTTGTTTTCAAGTTGCAAAAGGAAAAAAATCTTAATGTTTTGAGCGGTCTTGAAACTGGAAAGCATAAATTAGGCATCTAATTCAATTACAAGTGGTACTGTTAGAGGTTCCATACCAAAATTTAAATTTTGTGAACTAAAAATTTGTGTATTGTTCTCAATTCAGATAAGAAATATTTAGGAGCCCCAAAGAAAGAAAACTTACTTTTTACTTAACCTCTATCAGTTTAAAACACAAAGACCTTTCAAAGTAAGCTGACTACAAAGGATATCTGCATAAACAAATAAATAAGACTTTCCTGAAAGAAGTGATTGCTTTGGGGGGGATAAAAAAAAGAGCTTTGTTTAGCATTACTGATAAAGAAACTAATAAAATGACTGTACAAGGGAATGGTATATATTCTTTAAAAAGTTTTATAAGTTTTATGATGAGTCAATTTAATACTGGGAAATAACACATACAGACATCAAAACCAATGATGAAAGAAATCTACCACCTCTGATCTTTGCCTTCTTAGTGTATTTTCATTTTCTTTCAAAAATACTACTTTGTTATTTAAATAAACAAAATAGGAGCTGATAATTTCAAAGTACTGTGTTTTCTGATATATAAAAATCTGAAATATTTCATTAGCAGAGTATTAACATGTAGCTTTTCAATAAAATGAACAAATACTACATGTATTTTAAGGTATTATTAAAAACTTTGAAATTCCTCAGCCATTTTTCTATAAGTAAAAATGCATTTGTAAATAGACACCATAATGCTGCCAATAAGGTTGGCAAGTGAGGTATTTTTTCTCCTATAACATACTAAAATTAATAGGGCTTTCTATGACAAGAGATGTTTGAGAACAATCTTAACATACAGAAGGCCTCGCAAACACCAATATTTTAAAATAGACCGAGAGAGAATTCCAAATGTGAAATGCAGTGCATATTTTACTGTCACTAATAAAAAATAATTGCAATGTAATTGCAGAAGCAGGCAAATACTGAGAAATACTGTTTAAACAATCTACGTGATTTTTTAAATAAGTTTTTCAGTGTTTACTCCATAAATGATTATGAATCAAGATTGTAAAGAATAGTAACAAAGCAGACTTGTATGGTGTTAATTTCTTCGAAAAATGTTTGGTAATTTTTCTTAGGTTTCTGAGGATTACCAGGTGGTTTGCAATAAGTGCATATAAGGTCACATTCCATTCCTCTGAAACTCAGTTTCGGTTTTTTAGGAATTTAACTATTCATTTCCCCTTTATTAACAATTCCTCCTGGAAGCAGTTATTCTAAAGGAAATACATGGTTATTTTGTCCAAATGTCTATTCTGGTATTTATTATTTATATCTTGTTATTTCTGAAAAGGAAATGCATACTTGACAGTTATTAAAATTAAGATAAATCATTGAAAAATGGGTTAAAAATCATGTGACCATTATAGTCTAAAAACTATATGTAATAATACCATATAAAGAAGGAAAAGTAAAGAAGACCTAGGTCAGGAAGGGAAGGACAACAGCTGTGACAGAAAACTGGGTTAGGGGAAATGTTTGCATTTGGACACAAAATTTGGCTTTGAGCTTCCTGGCAGGCAGTGTCGAGAGGTGGGTGGTGGTGGTTCTTGTTCTTGTTAAGATATGGGCATCTCCGTCTAAGAACTCTATCAGGTGATGTGTTACTTGCACAAAGTAGTAGTATTTAGATACTCATGGGACCACTCTAGGTGCCAACCAAATGTATTTTACTAAAGCTTCAAATCACTTTGATAATTTTAGAGAAAACTAACACTTTATAAAGATTCCTTTGGCACTTTTAAAGAGTGATGACAGGTGTACATGCTGTTAGCTCTGGAAAATACAGCTATGCATTTCATTACTCAGGTGACAAAAGCTTTTATTCTGAAGTAGAGGTCTGTGGAAAAAAAAACAGGAAAAGTGTGATGCTGGTGATTTATTCCTGTTTCTTGCCTACCCCCACCTGCAGGTCCTATATTACCACTGGGTTCGAGTACTTGAATACTGAATAAGATCATTGTTTCAGCCTTAACCTGACATAGGTAATGGTCCTGGAAGACTCTCTGAGAACAGCAGTGTTCAAACTAGATATGATATACAAATATGGTTCCATCTTAAAAAAGCTGAGATACAGGGAGTTAAATGGAAAAAGATATCTTTACTACTGGACTTTTTTAGAAACATATGCTAACATCCACTGAAAGGGAAATGGTATAATGAATATTTTTAAAATTCACTTCACCATGGACTCTTTTATGGAATACCTATTAACTTTTCATAGATTAAGAAAATGTTGACTTTTAAACCAATTTTAAAAAGCAGCAATGGTATAAAAACCCGAATGGTCTGTATTTAAAAAGTCTGTACAAGCCAACCTGAAGGTCAGTTCATTGGTAAACTGGCAGATAGAATGTACCTAAATTTTTTTTAAGTTTGATATAAAGTTTACAAATAAGGTTTAAAGTAAAAAGAAAACAGTGTGTGTATATGTATTTCATACAATGCTTTGTGAAAAGTGTGTTTATTTAACATGCATTAATCCTTCTTTCCATGACTTCTAATCAATAAAATTAACCAAAATCAAAAAGGGAAATACTCTACAGTTTATAGTTTTGGGGTTTAAATGAATTAAATACCTTAAGTGGGGGAAAAGGTAGAAAATTTTTATAAATTAAAAAAATCATTTATATAGGAAGTATTTTTGTTTTAAACCAGATGAATTTGCTATAATTGTATCCAAAACAATGACTTGCATATAATGGGCTAAAGATAGTTTATTCAATAAATGGTGTTGGGAAAACTGGACAGATAATGTGCAGAAAAATGAAACTAGACCACCTTCTTACACCACACACAAGAATAAATTCAAAATGAATCAAAGACTTAAATGTTAGACCTGAAACCATAAAAATCCTAGAAGAAAACAAAGGCAGTAAAATCTCAGACCTTGCTCGTAGCAATACTTTATCTGTTATATCTGCTCAGGCAAGGGAAACAAAAGAAAGAATAAACAAATGGGACTATATCAAAAAATGAAAAGTTTTTGCACAGCAAAGGAAATTATCAACAAAATAAACAGACAACCCAAAGAATGGGAGAACATATTCACAGATACATCTGATAAGGGGTTAATATCCAAAATGTATAAAGAACTTAACAAAACTCAACACCAACAAAACAACCCAATTTAAAAATGGGCAAAAGAGCGGAATAGACACTTCTCCAAAGAGGACATACGGATGGACAACAGACATATAAAAAGATGTTCAATGTCACTAATCATCAGAAAAATACAAATTAAAACCAAAATGAGATATCACCTCATACCTGTGAGAATGGTTATCATCAATAAATCAACAAACAAGTGCTGGTGAGGATGTGGAGAAAGGGGACCCACTTGCACTACTTGTGGGAATGCAGATTGGTGCAGCCACTGTGGAAAACTGTATGGAGATACCTCAAAAAATTAAAAATGGATCTGCGTTTTGACCCAGTGATCCCACTTTTGGGAATATATCCCAAGGAACCCAAAACACTTATTCAAAGACATAAGCACGCTTATGCTCACTGCAGCATTATCTACAATCACCAAGATATGGAAGCTGCCAAAGTGTCCATCAGTAGATAAGTGGATAAAACAACTGTGGGTCATTTACACAATGAATACTGCTCGGTCATAAAAAAGAAAATTTTACCCTTTGCAATGGTATGGATGGACCCAGTGAACATTATGTTAAGTGAAATAAGCCAGTCAGAGAAAAAAAAAACAAAACATATGATTTTACTCATATGTGGAATCTAATGAACAAACGAAACTAAAAAGGAAAATGGGGACAGGCTCGTAGATGGAGAGAACAATGACAGCTGCTGGGGGCAGGTCAGGGCGTGGAGGGATTGAGCAAAAAGGAAAAAGGACTCATGGACCTGGACAACACTGGGGTGATTGCTGTGGGGAGAGGAGTAAAAGGGGAACTAAATGGTAATGGAAAAAAATACAATAAAGATTAAATTTTTAAAAAGCAGCCAGACATTGGCTTGGAAGGTAAATGCTCTGAAAGAAAATGAAAATTTGTTATTTTTTCTTTCTCATTTAAATACCCAGATGCCGTTGTAGTCACATATATTTGCGGGGGGGGGAGCTTCTTCATAAAACACGAGCTAAATTTTGTTTATGGATCTTTTTAAGTATTTTAAATACTGTTATAATTTCATATTTTATTTTATTAATAAAAGCCAAGTTAGTTTTGTCCTAAGTATTCTGTGGCTTCATGGAAAACATAATTAGTTTTGAACAGAACTTTCTCAGATGCTCTCTAAAGAAAATAATGCTTATTAAATTATCTGATTCTGGAGAGGTATGGTGGTAATAGCTGCATAACAATGTGAATGTTCTCGATGCTACTGAGCTGTACACTTTATAATGATGTGAATGGCAAATGTTACGTATATTTTACCATAATTTAAAACATAAATTTAAAAGTATCCAATTATAAAAGTAAGTTTTTATTATAGAAGACTTAGAAGAGTAAAAAAATCAAGAAAGACAACCATTTTGAATGATCTGGAGTACCTGGTTTCAATTGCTTGTTTTAGTGATTTTACATATATTTTATACATTTAAAATAATATTTCAAGATTTAAAAAAATACGTAGAGTTCTTTAGGCTTGCTTTGAACTTATATTTTACACTAAAGTTTAATCACTTTAACATAGATATAGTAAATATCTTAACATAGATATAGTAAATATCTACATTAATAATATCAAATATAATAAAACTGTCCCCTGAAGAGCATTATTTTTACTTTGTTTTACCTTTGGGTGAAATAAAAGTGGAGGTGTAATTTGTTTATTTCTAAACAAGCAAAATATATATTAATGTACTTTTATGCAGAGTAGTTATCATTTAGAGATATTAAATTTAGTAAATGAATTGTTTTATTCAAAAGTCACATTTTGATGAACAAGATAAGCTGTACAGTGTGACTCTGCTGTTCTTTGTTCAAAATATTGGTGATATAGTAGGCAGTATAAGCCTCCTTGAGGCATTAGAAGATCAAATACTGTTTTCACTGTTCTTAGTCATCAGTGATTAAAGCAAGATTTGTTCATCCTCTTATGATACATGTTGTACTCTTGAGCAAGACTATCTCATTTTCACTTAGTAAAAGCGAGAGGAATTAAAAAAATTTTTCTGTAAGAATTAATGTTCAGTTTTTACATTATGGTGTTTTCATCACTACTTTGCTCACGTCTTATGTTGGTTTATGCATCCTGAGGTACAGGTGAATAACAATTGTAACAAAAAGAAAAAAAAGGAAGAAGAGAGAAAGGAGGGAGTAAGAAAGAGCAGTTGCGATGAACTATATATAGTCTATCTTGTATGCCACTGCTTGAGAAATAAGATTCCGATTTTATAGGTATCTCTAAGAATAATGGCTAATCTTTCCCAAATTTCTATAGACAAATTAAATTATTTTGATGGGAAAATACATTTAAAGGTCCATTTATGCTTGGTAACAATTTTCTTCAATCACAGTAAAACTTCTGTCAGAACTACTGAACTGGAAATACAAAATCAATGGCAATGACAAAACATTTCAAATTTTTCAATCACCATTTCATTTAAACAGACTGGTCTTTGTATTAGTGTTAAGTAAAAAAAAAAACTACCTTGAATGTAAAATTGCAGCAAGTACACAGCAGGCTAACCTAGATGTTGAATATCTTGAACTGAAGCAGCTAGATTTAAAATAAGTGATGGTCAGCAAAATCTAATAAAGATCTTTGAAGGAGGAAGAGTTGATGAGGACTTTTTGTTAGAATTTTAAGCTTTTAAAAAATATTTTTATGGGTGTAGGCTCATTTTATAAACCAATTTTAACCCTTCTCCATTTGCTGGGTAAGAATAGGGCTTCTTACTACCTTACAGAGATATTTCTAGTATCATAAGGTAATATAAGGTAGTATGAAGGATACAGAGGTCTCCACATCCGTTCTATGTATTACTTCTAGTTATTCACCACGATATAGTTTCAGCATCTATCTAACATTTTTGACAATACTTTTTGGTTCATTTATTCATTTACTTAGGATTTAGGCATTCATTATTAATTGAGCTCTGTTTTTGTACTATACACTGTTTTGGCACTGGGAATAAAATACTGTGTGATACAGACAAAACCCCTTCCTTTAAGAAGTTTATAATCTAGTCAAGAAGGCCAACTTTGAAGACATAATTACAAATATGTTTAGTATAAACTGTCATTGAGGAAAGCTAAATGCTTTGGGATGATTTGACATGGGACTCTAACCCTGACTGGGAGTTCAGGGACAACTTTACTGAGGAAACGATATTTAGGCTGAGGCTTGAATGACATGTAGAAATCACCAGAACTAAGGACAACACAGGGAGGAGTACATTTAGGGTAGTGGGACCTGCACGTATGAGACCTGGAGTATAAAAGAGCAACTCAAAGAAGGCTAATACAGATGAAGCATAGAGAATAAGGGAGGGAAGCATTGCATGCCTTGAAGCTAGGAGGATTGGTAAAAGATCACGCGGCGTGTCTCGGGATATGTTGAGGATTTTAGACTATATCTGAAATGCAGAGAAAGCTAACAAAGACAGCAAGAGTTAAATATCAGATTTTCATATTTAAAGGACCACTAACTGAATCTCTGGATTAAAGAAAAGCAAAACTGGCCGTGGAGAGGGCTACCAGGAGGCTATGTATGACAAGTAGTTTAGCTGAGAGAAGTAGTACACTGGAGAGAAGAGAAGCAAGCATCGTAAGAGCTACTGGGAGATGCAATGAACAAAACTAAGTAACTGTGAGAAAAGATGACTAACAGAAATCTACTAGAAGATTTCTTCCTAGTGGTGCCATTTATTATCAAGATAGGTAAGACAGGAAATAATGTCTTTGGTATACTTCCAACGGTTGAATGTACATGTGAGCATGTCACTTTACATTTTAAAATCAAAATGTTCAGTCTAACTAGGTTAATCGAAAACTCAGCAGTATCGAGTATGATTTAGCAATTCTCCAACTATTTTATGTGTATTTAAAATTAAGCAAGTAAATATATTGTAGATATTGAGAATCAATTTTCTTATGCCAGAGAAAAGAGTTTCAAGTAACTTTTTATTTATAGGAGGAACCTATGATTAGCCTTGTGGTTTTGGATTGGAATTGCACTACCATTATGAACAAATGGTTTCAGATATAGAAATAAAAGGCCGTATGTATGTGTACATTATGTATTTCCTACCCCTGTTCATGAAAGGGCCTAGAAGCAATATCTGGGCAAAAATGAATACACCTAGTGCCTATACCATGTATCTTAAGTCCTTAGCACCAGTAAAAGAAACCAGGACTCCTTGGAGAAAGAGCTGACTTTAGTACAGGAAGAGCCTGGAAGGTTTTGTGCCAGAAAGTAAGGAAACATTCAAAAAAATGATGAGAGCGTGTCAAAGAACAAGGGGCAACGTAAAGAGCTCTTGGTGACCAAACTGGTAACAACTTGAGCAATGATAGTAATGAATTATAATCAACAAAATAAAAATAAATATCCAAATATAACTAAGTAAGTATGGAAGAAGGGAAAGCTCTTCCTTGCCATATAGAACTCTAAGTACACATCTGAAGGAACGATGAAAACAGGACACCACCATTTGAGAAGCAGCACAGTAGTAACTGTTTCGGGCAAAAATCACCAGTTGGTAGCAAATACAGTATGATTATAAACAGGGTATTTACACAGCCACAAAGTATCTCATTACAAGATACTTATTACAAAGGGAAATAGAGTTAACTTCACAGTGGACAAAGTGGACATCTCCTTAGCCAAGTGATCAAGGCAGACATCAACAGTAAGAGCTAGGGATATTATGTCCTTCCTGCTACGAGGTACTGAGAAGGGCACAACATCACTTTCATGGTTTCCTTGCCCAAAATGCATAACCTAAGTTTAATCATAGAATAAAAAAATCAGACAAACCCCAACTGAGGGCCATGGTACAAATTTACTGATCAGTATTCTTCAAAAGTATCAAGATTAGAAAAATGAACAGAGAATTGTGTCAGAGTAAAGGAAGCTAAATGCAATGGGAAATCTTGGATTGGCCCCTAGGCCAGAAGGATGTTAGCAGGACAATTAACAAAGTCTGATTAAAGGTTTGTAGATTGGTTAATAGAAAAATATCAATATTAATTTTCTGATATTGATACTTGTGTTATAGTTATACAAAATGTTAACAACTGAGGAAGCTGAGTGAAGAACACTCAAGACTACTTTGTACTATTTTTGCAACATTTTAAAAGTCTCAAATTATTTTCACAATTAAAAATAAAATAAAGTTAAAAAGTAAAAAAGATATAGAGCCCCTAATTTAATTGACATGCTTAATTTAATGATGGAGAAAAATAATATACTGGGGCTGGCTTTGTTAAATTTAACTTTATAATATGTTTTATATTTCAGTTATCATAATTACAAAACACTGATCAAAGCATTAGATAGTTCTGGGAGTATTTAATGCAAAAGTTCTCAATGCTGGCGTCAAATCCTCAGTGCTTTTGATACATAGTTGTGTTTCTTGGCTCTGTCACTGAATATTTATTTCATTTGATGATTATTTCAGTCCCCTCATCCATTTTAAACATTATACTGGAAACAGGTATATTTTTATTATGTTAACATCATGTATCTTTTTTTTAGATTCACCCTTTTAAGATTTTATTTATTTATTTTTAGAGAGAAGGGAAGAGAGGGAGAGAAACATCAACATACAAGAGAAAAACTGATCAAATGGCTCACGCACAGACCCCCCACACTGGGGGTCTGGCCAGCAACCCAGGCATGTGCCCTGACTGGGAATCCAACTGGAGACCTTTCAGTTTGCCGGTCGGCGCCCAAGCCACTGACCCATACCAGCCAGGGCTAACGCCATGTATCTTTAAAATACATTCTTAAAATATAGTAAGTGTGCTTCCTAAAATGATTTAATTTTAACCTGACTTAAAATAATCATAGAAGTCAAAGCGATTGATTTTTTTATTTTTAATTATTGAAAATAACGGAAAATACTGAAATATTTAGGGAAGTTAGAATAAAAAGAGGGAACACATTCAAAATCTTTAAATATTTGGGTAAAACAGTGAATTTTCAGGCATTAAATTCCATTTAATAACACATAGATAGGCTGAAGCCAACACAGGATTAACTGTTTGCCAGGGTCATATAGTTAATACCATATTGGAGATGATATTTGAACCTAGGTCTGTTAGGCTCCAAATCTTCCCACAATACTGTAATGAATAAAGGAATTTCTGAAGAGCCATTATTCTTTGTAAGAATTCTTTTTGTCTTTTTGGTAATCAGGTTTTCAGAATTCAAAATTGTTAATATTGATTTATATCAAGTTTTTAGCTAAAATACAGCTTATTTATAAACTGGATTTGGCCAGTGAGGAGAAATAATTTGCATCTATTATGTACCATATTCTTTCTTCCTTGTGAAGCAACTGTAATTTCCTGTCATAATCTTGAAAAATAAATATGAAATCTGAACAGTTGATGATTATAAAAATAATTATAGGTTGCCATTATAAAGCACACAATCACATCAAATCCTCCTTATCAAAAATATACTTAACTGCACTAAAATGCAGGTTTTAAAATGTTAAAGGAAGAAAAAATGGCATAAAAAACATTGATTTCTGGGGAAAGATGCTAGAGTGGTGCATGGTGGGAATTAAAAACAAAAACAAAAACAAAAAACAAAACCATTAGCCCTGTAAGCCCTTCTTACCCTGTACCAACAACAAATTTTCTCATGTAGCCCACACGTCAGTCAAAACAAAATGTGGAATGTCAGGAATAATGGCTGCATTTGTTAAACCTGTTAATAGCTGAGAGCCAGAAACTGGAGAAGAGGATGATTAGGTTATGGGATCTTTAGGACAGTTACATAAACCATTTGTTTACCTTCTGTCCAAGCAATGCACTTTCCCCCTCCTAGTCTACTTCCTCATTTCCTGCAAGTTTTTGTGTATGATATTTTCTTTCACTGAAGATTCCCTCTCCCCCAACCAGGAGTGAGGCATCAGCATGTGGAGGAGGAGGAGGGGGTAGTTTTATTTAGCTTCTTTGGAAATGCTTCTGACTATACAAATGAATAGGTCAAATTACCTTCATACACAAAACTGATGAGTGTTTCTTTTGAAATACGGATGACAGCTCCAAGAAGAGTATGATCACAGACTACGAGGCCCTGCACTGTAGATGTGGATATGAGTCTTGCTAGTAGCCTAAAAATTCATTTTCCACATGAGTGCAGCATTAACGGAGACAGGACTACAGATATAGAGACCAGACTGGGAAGCCACAAACTATCTTAGTGGTAGTGATTTTAGTTGTAGTAATAATTGTGGACTTTTATAGAGCACCTCTTGTACACCAAATACTATTTTAAGTGATTGACATGAATTAACTCGTTGAATCTTTATAGTCTTAGGTACTAACCTTATCTCCATTTTATGGATGAGGATACTGACATATAATTACCATATTTTGCCATGTATAGTGTGGTCCTGTGTATAATATGCACCCACATTTTTGGCCCAAGCTTTCAGGAAAAAACTTTTCGTTTTAATTTTTTAATTGAATTTTTAATTTATATTTAGAAACAAAACCGATTATTGTATTCCAGGGTTTTATTTTGCATATGGATACGTTATTGCTTTCTAGAGTTAACACATTTATGTGTAAAGATAAAAGAATTAAAACATTTATGTAGATACCGAATTAGTAGTACCCATATATAATGCGTGCATCTTTATTTTCCCTCAAAAATTTGGGCAAAAAAAAGTGCGCATTATACATGGCAAGATACAGTACTCCAAACCACTCTGTTGAGATTCTACATCTTGGGCACTGTGGGTCTCATTTTAGACAGATGAGCCCTGCTGTTTGTTTATAATGCATATATTTTTCTAATGATACCTTTCAATTTAAATCTTAAATATCACAAGCTAAATGTTTTTAGCTTAGGTAAAAGCCTACATTTTAGCATCTACGCCAGTTGACAGCTGTGAACAAAAATTAAAGATAATATTTTAAAACCTTGTTTCCCACAGCTACTCTTATCTGCATAAAGAATACTCTAAATTATGATCTTTGCCCCCTTTCTCTCCTTTCACTTTCTCCTTCCCTTCTTTTCTTTTCTAAAAATAGCTCAATAATTTCAGTAGTGTAGTCACTGATCAATAAATTTATTTACAAATACTTATGGTTAATTTTTTCTTATGAAAAGTAAATAACACTCGGTTGTGTATCATTCTATCTTAATTCTCAAAAGGGTGAATGAGATGATATAAAAATTATGAAGAAATCAAGACTCTGAAGACTAAGGATATGTATACAGTTCCATAAAACAAACCTAGTAACTGATAGTAAGGGAAGTGAAAGAAAATAAACATTTGTTGACTTCCTGCCTAAGGTTTACAAGATAAATGTTCATACAGTTTTGTGTACCATAGAGACTTTGAATTTGAAATGCCAGATTTGGATAGTAGAATGGGAGGAAGGTGTTGATGGAAACACTACTTACTTCTCTCTAGACTGAAGGGGTAATTCGGGCATCATGGTGTGTATTTGTCCTATCTGATTTATTGTGTAGTTTCTTTAGCACAGGAGGTAAAATGTTCTTCATTACTTTAATCTCTGTGAGACTTTGTGATGATCAAAGATTCAAGTTTAACATTATATAAACTATGCCTCTAGTTATGGAACACAATGCATTCTCTAGTATACCACTGTATTTATTTATAGACAAATTTAGTATTTATTCAAGATTATATTTTACATTTTCTACCTTGTTCCTAAAACAAAGAATACATATTTATATATTTTTCACTGGAAATATTATGAAATGTAATTTAATATTTAGCATCAGCCTGAGTTGAAGTGAATTTGCTATTAAAGAGAAGTTTGAATTTGCTTCCTTTAAATAAACTTTAAGACCAAGAATAAATTTTTATATTATTTTCTCTACTTTGTAACTGTGGGAAACTATAACAAAGAAGGACTTACTGTTAAAAATTGATATTTCAGGACGAATTATACAGAGATGTACTTTCCTTGGAGAAATCCCCCAATAATTACAGTTACTGTGCTGGAGTAACGGTGCCTGTGCTTCTGGTGGCAGAAGCCACGTGATCTAACATGAAAAAAATATTTAAAGAATTATTCTATACTGGGTTTTTAACAGTAGTTTTATGTTATAACCCTACATGTAGGTGTATATGTGTATGAATGAATACATACACAGTGAATATTGCCTTATTTCAAGTGTCTTAAGTTAATGAAGTTACTAAGATTCCTGTCAATGAAACATACTAAACATAGACATGGGATTATAAGTATGACTTAGTGTTAAATAGAAAAAGAGATTCAAGACTGGATATGTAATATATTCCACTTAAAAAGAAATCTTCTGAAGTGAACATATATATTACATATATATTACTTTTTAAGTAAACTTTTGTGAAGTATGACACCATACAGAAAAGTGCACAATCATAAGTACACTTTGAAGAATTTTCCTAAAGTAAACACATCTGTATAACCCCACTACCCAGATTAGAAAAGGAAAACTCACCTTCTCACAAAAGCTCCCTTTCAGTCTCTGCCTCCCTGACTCCCCCATACAGCCACTATCTGGACTTCTTTCCACCACCCTTGATGAGTTTTGACTTTTTGGATTGTATATAAGTGGAATTACAGAAAGTGTCCTCTCTTGTGTCTGAATTCTTTTGCTCAATGCTGTTTGTGAGATTCCTCCATGTGTATGTAACATGTATAAGAATGTATAAGTATGGAGTTGTAGTCTATTATTCTTATTGTTGTGAGGTATCCCATTGTAAATATATCATAACTTACCCATTCCATTTCATGGGCACTTGAGTAGTTTTCAGTTGGGGCTTCTAACATTTATTACTTTTATACTTAACAACGGATTTAAAAACCAGAAATACCAACCAAATCTAGTCTTTAAATGAAGAACCTTTAAATTTGCAAATGATTTACTGTGCTAATTACTCTACAAGATTTCTACTTTGTTTTTTCCAGTTCTGATTTAGCAGGTATCTGCAGTTTCGGGTATGTCTAACCGGTTATTATATTCAGCCTATTTTCTTCAAACATAAGTACTTTGATTTATCTGGTTCAGAGATTTCCATTACCTCTTTTAATGGTTGTGTCGTTTCACAATAGGGGCAGGTCGCTCACTCTCCTTTTTCCAACTTCAGAGGCACTTAAAAAGTGTCAAGAAACATTCTGAAAAACTTTTTCAGAGGTTGTACACTGGGCAACTCCTGCTGTTTGTAATAAAGAAACTTAAAAGCTCATGTAAAAAGCCTCAGGGCCAGAAAACTCCTTGCACCTTACTAATTAATATAACTTTGGGCAGACTTCATGAAGCAAGTTAAAGTTAAAACTATTTCTGTTTGTCTTAATATGAGCATAATCACCTCCACTGCCATCATCACCTCCCGCTTTCTTGCTTTCCTGCAGGGTTCTGCTGTAAGAAATGAGTGAATGGGTGAAGAATGGAGAATTAAAGTGTGGATGTTAATGAACAGCAAGGCATGAATTAAGTGAGATAAAGTGTAAAGAAATGCAAAGTAAGGGGTGCCTACACACGCTTTATTGGAGACAGTCTTCACAGCAGGATCCTAAGCAAATTATTAAATAGTGATTTAAGAATATTAAAAGTATACTTCTCAAAGATCTCTCTTTAAATAAAAAACCTAATTCTCTTTTGTCTTTATTCCACAGTGTTGTAAACTTATCACACTGTTCTGCAATAGTCTGTTGACATCTCTTCCTCTGGACTGAGCTCCTTTGGAGGTGAGTATTGTGATATTAAATTTTGTATATCTAGCACTTAAGTGATCAATAAATGTTTGATGAATGAAAGAATTAATTAAATGAAAAAACAATTTTTGAAAAAAACAACAACAAAGTTTAGAAACATTGCATATGTAAGATATTGTTCTGAATTTAACTGTAGACCCTCCCCCCCGTGCACCGTACCCCCTAAATCTGTAATCTTGAATGGTGGAAACATTCTCAAGAGATTGTGGAAGAGAAATGGAAAAGTTCTGCCCTTAAACAGGTGTTTGTCAGTACAGCTGCATTCATTTGCACAGGTCTAGTTCTACCTCTGAGTAGAGATTAATCAACTGTCATTCATTTGAATTTGAAGACTACCTGCCTACAAATGCAAGTGACCTTCGTAAATTGAGTGTAACTATGGTTGCAGCAAAGAGAAAACAGTATCACAGCCACGCACTGGGAAGGATTAGGTCAGTGCACTCTTCGTGGCTGGGAGTCGTTCATCCCCTGGGTCGCTTGGAGTAAGCTTCTGGTGGTCATTAAAATTTAGGGCAGGTTAACAAAGACAGTATTTTACAGAGTTTGGCAGCTCTTAGCACATAAATGCAATACATACTTGTCTTTATCACCTGGTTACCTATCATTTACTGTAAGTGGCTTAAAAAATAACATGGTAAAACATACTTTAGAATTAAATTGAAATAATCATCACAAAACCAACACATTTTTGTTACTGTATTAACTAAACATGAACTTGAATTCCATCTTAACTTAATAACATAGACTACTCACAAAATAACAGTCAGGGAAGAAAATGGGCATAGGAAGAATAAGTCACTGAAATTTAAAAAACTATAATCACAGACATCAAAAATTAGAAATCATTAAATTGATAAATTGTTTTGTTTATTGTCATGTTAAGCATGAATTTACCTTTATAAAACATCCTTCACAATCCATTCTTGAGCAATTGCTGCTGCATATTTGATAAATATATAAACAAGATACAGATATTCCCATTTTGATTGCTAAAATAATTTCTTCCATTCTTTTCAATTCTGTATTTAAGGTTAGCAGGGCCTCAGGCATTGTTTGGGTAGGAAAGTGATAAACTAACATTAGAATACTAAGGAGGAAGAAAAATACCTCGCCAACAGCACCCAGAAGCAACCAGTCGGGTTTCAGCAGCTGCTGATCTAATCGATCACGGTACCATAGCAGAAGGGAGTTCCGTGTGATTCATATGTTGTTCTATTGGAACACATTCCATTCCCTTGTAATTTTCAGGCCTAACTCTGGACTTCTCTTTCCTTGAAAGGTAGTTTCTAACAATGTGTCTCTTTTAAAGCTAATAATTAATATGGAGAAAAAACTGGCAGCCTGTTGAGTTTCAACAAAAGTTAAGTCTTTTGTTAGACACAGAAAAATATTCTTTTTTGAATAAAACACTTAGCTAAGTGAAAATTTGTCCTACATTTGTTAAATGCCGTAAGTTGAGTTAATATCCTAGAATAGTAAAAGATTAGTACTTTTCACTTATAAATAACCTACTTGTTCCAGATTTCCTTTTCAGATACTATCATCACATACAGATTGAAAATGACATTTTCCCAGCTATCAAGACACAACCTTCAGAGAAATGTTATTTAGCTGTCAAAGATCTGCAAGCCATCCACTAGTTAAGAAATATGTTATTTTGACTGATTACTAGTGAAGGTTTAGTGACACAAGTATACACCCTTGTAAAGGCATCCACTCTCTCGCTAAAGACTGTAATGCATTCTCTATTAATTAATAAGATGTTCTCTTGTACACTATTTCTAAACTGTATTCAGTGTTTTTCTTTAGCATCAATAAAATTTTATTCACAACCCTAGGAAAATATGGACCCTTTTCATGTTTTCAGTATGTTTCTTTTTTTACGTATCATAGAATCACAAACAATTATGGAGAAAACACTATTATTTCTTATTATGTTTTGGAAAACTTGGCTCATTCCTGAAAACTTCTAATCCAACCTGCTTTCTGAAGGAGAAAATTAAGTTGCACATGAGCCCACAGCTGGGTACGGTGGGTCCCAAAGGGCTGTAATCAGAGGCTCCTCCCCTTGAAGTGGTACCATTCTCTGGTGGTCAATTAATACTTAGGATAACACAGTAGCTTCTTAAAGGTTATCCAGTACCCTTTTTAAGCCATGCTGTTCTTCTCTCTTTCCCACCACTCTCATAACCCTCCTGCCATTAGGGCTAGTCTTAATTTAGGGATGAGACTGAAACTTACTGCTTGGGATACCACCTAATACAGGGGAGCTCAACTTCAAGTTTGAAAGTAGGGTTGTTTTCTTTGTTGTTGTTTTTTTTTTTAGTCACAGCTTATAAACCAGACTTTCAAGTGGTTAAAAGGTTTTCTGAGAACTTCCAAAACTTGAGTTTTTATATAAGAAAAAATAAAATTAGGAATATTAACTACATCATAGTGAGAAGAATAATACCAGATACCTTGCAAAGAAAATTCCATTTCTTTGAGGTTATGTAAGAGGGCTGACTCAGGGTGGGGCCTATGAGGAAGAGGCTGCCTGGGTCCTGAGCCGAGGTCAAGTTCCCCTCATTCTCGCTGGTTTTCACACTGGAGGTGAAAGAAGACAGAACCCTCAGAAAAGCTAAAGGGTAATCCCTAAACTTGCAGGCTAGTGCTTGGCATCTCTGGGGGAACAGCCTGCAAGACTTCCAGAAACTTCTGTATGGCAGGAAGTGCTGTGTCCATCACGACACAGTAACTTTGGAAAGCTGAATGAAGAGAGCATTTTCCCAAGCTACTGGGTCAAAGGCAGTTTTTATAGGTTTCCAAACAGCTCAGGGTAGTGTAGAGAAGGCAAACAAGGCTTTTAAGGTGCCCCCGAAGAGCTTGGAAGTGCCTAGGAAATTGCAGGACTGAAACTGCCTTGGTTTCAACAATGAGAAGAAGGCAGCCCAGTGTGGATTTCCTGTGAGCAGAGAGAACTGCTCACCTCTAAGGCTCCTGGCACAGCATTCCGGCTGGCCAAGGGGATGTGCTGAGGACAAGGGTGAGGCCCCGAAGCCCATGAAGCACCTCGCTGGAGGACGGCAAGAGGGGCAATGCTTTCCCTGCACCTAAATGCCAACTTGATTAAGAAAAAGAGGGGAGAGCCTTAGAGAAAAGCAGACATTTTTATATACCGAATAATTAGTCAAAAGGAAATCTTTAAATAAGATACTGAGATGCTTTTTTAAAAAGTAAGGCTGAGTATTTTACATCATGATTTGAAAGAGCAGCCTGTAACTAGAAAGAGACCAGTTTAGCAAATAAAGTTACTTTTTTTTTTTTTGTACAGCCCTGTTTGGGATTGGCCACTTAAGAATCTTATAGCTATGTTGAGTTACAATACTGTCACAATCTCCTGATTTATAAAACATGTATTGCCTGAAAACTGTGACTCCTCCTTATTCTACAGGATTACCCCCAAAGAATAAAAAATGCCATGCCATCCTTCATGTCTATTTACTGACCATATAAAGCAGTGTTATATACGCAGTGTGTACAATCCTCCTGTAATCACGTTAAGAAAAAGTTAGCTTTTATGCAAATGGTATAAAATCTTGACAAAAATCTTATTGTCAAATATTCTGCCATCTCTTACAGTTTTTATTTTACATATGATGTTATCAGCTCTGAGTAGCAGAGATAGTCTCTGGACTGTCCTGGGACTAGGAGAAAGCAGTGAACTGGAAACTAGGAAGAGGGCCAGGAAACACGATGGTATATGGTTTATATATACCCAGTGTAATCAGATGAGCAAGAATTTAACCCATACAGGCACCTACAAAGCAAGAAAGAGTCACTGGTAACAAGTAAGTCTTGGCTGGGAAGTAGGCAAATATCGCATGCTTGTTCAAAAACAAACGCCAGAGAGGCACAGACTAACCCTGCAGGTAGGTACTGTTAGGTAAGTGAAAGAGGGATGTGAGGTTAGGACGAAGGCGGCATCCTCATGTCAGCCCACGGCGGCACACTCTGGCACTAACTGCAGACAAATTCATTTTCATATGATCCTTCAAAACTCTTCTCCAGAATTTACCTTTGTTGATTATTTCACCTTTTCTATATGACTTCACCTCACCTTTGTTTAAAAAATTCTTCTCTATTCTTCATCATTATACTTTACTCTGTAAATTTTTTCCCCAAGATTATTCTTCTTTCAGGATACCACATCTGAACTTTAAATGCCTTTGCGAACTAGCTGTTGGTGGAAAAACAAACCTTAAATCTCTATTAATCAATCAGGATAGGCTAAGTTATGCTATGTAACAAACAACATCGACACAACAAAAGTTTATTTCTCACTACGTAGATGCACTGTGTACCTGGGTGATTCTCCTGGTCTACTCACTTCCTTGTTGGTAGTTTAGTAACCTCGGCTGCTTTGATCTTTCTTAGGTATCATGATTGCCACAGCAGGGAAGAAGAAAAGTAGAGGGTCTCAAATTGGCAATAAAATGCATTGGCTCAAACCCCACTGGCCAGAAATTGCCTATTGGTCTCGTTCAAGTGCAAGGAGGAGGGAAGTATAATCCTTTTATAGGCCAGTAGGAATAGAGAGCCAGATGGATAAATACCAATTCATCAGCACACTTTGCTTGGGCAACGAAAAGTTTATGTGCTGAGTACTGACTTCTGAAATGCAAGAAATTGTAATGATGTTTGTTACCGTAAGCGTTTTTTTCTTACCTGTTGTTTAATCACTTAAGTCCTTCTTCTAAGGGGCCCAGTTATCATTTACTAAACCCAAGGAATACCACTCCCTGGAGAGGGGTGTGTGTGTGTGTGTGTGTACACACATACACATAAATGAGATTTCATGTGTATCTATAGAAAATATTTAAGTAATTGATTCCTTTTCAATTCTCAATAGTACCCAGTATAACAGGAATATTTAGAAATTAAAAAAAAAGTCTTAATTGTATGCATGGAATTATATTCCAGAGAGGATTTGTGGAGTCTGAAATCATAGCCTTTCCATTAAAGCCATTAATTCTACATGAGAGCTCTCAATCAGCAAGTATTCTTTTCAGAAAATATACTGAATAGAGACACAACTAAAAAGATCTAGAGACACCATAGGTATCTTCGGGTGATTCGATTCTAGTGACACTGTATTATCCTTAATGATTCCTAAACATGTATCATCTACATTTAGGTAGGGATTCCTCATCTGAAATAGCTCCATCTTCAAAGACAGAAGTAAATCCACTTTAAAAAGAGGAAGAAAACTGGTGGCAGGACCACTTCAAATAAATATTTATATACTCCAGGTAGCCTTTTGTTATTCTGGTATGGCTCTGAATAAGCTACTGAGATATGAAAAGGTCTATTAAAATGTCCACATGGTATATACAATAGTTTAGTTGTTCTGCCTTCCTCAAATGTTTCAAACCAAAATAAATATAGTGAACTAAGTTTTTTTTTAAAAAGAGTTTTGCTTATGATGGTTCATAAAATTCATAAGCCCTGCCAAGAGAATCAGTGTAGAAATATCTAATATTGTTACTATACAATATTCTATGTAACACATCTCTTTAAATGAAGTGGTAAAAATGAGTTTTCAATAGCTACATCAAGGGTATAAATAAGTACCTTTGCAAAAACCTGATCTAATAGTAGAGAATTTTATCTTAGGGTTTTTTAAAAGAATTTGATTCTGTCAGAATCAAATTGATATACTTGTTCTACAACAATAAATTACAAAGTAATTTATTAAATTACATGGTTAAAGACAATCATGCTTTCTATTTTGCTTATATCTCTTTTATTTAAAAAGTAGCTGTCAGAATATCACAAGGGAACTGAAAATAGGTCTTTAAATACCTAAATATTTGTTTCTAAGAAAAGCAGAAAAGCACATCATATGCTTTAAATTAATGTGCCACAAATGAACATGGATTGAGTATTTGCCTATATCCAGGCATGATAATCTATTTATGATATACTCTATTTCATCTAATCCTACTGTAATCCTGTGAAAACTGAGTCTCTCATATATTCAAAAATTGGCTGAGGGCGCACTAAGTACATGATGCAAAATTTGAACTGTCATGTGTGTTCTTTTCACTATATACTGCTATTTCTGAGATCTGGGGTTGGGGTGGGAGCGCCCAGGATAAGTGGACTGATCATGAAGCAGCCACGACCTGAGCCCACTCTACATTCAGCCTTCTTTTTAACAAATCAACATCATGAGCCTTACATTTCCTTGAGTTTTTTCTTTGCTGTTTCTCATAGAATGGACAAATGACAACTGTGTTTTTGCTCATGTTTCTTATACTCTTTCAGGATCATGGTGTTAAGGGTAGAGGCAGAGTGCTGTGCTGTTGGCATTTAGTGTAGCATCTGCTTTAAGAAACACAGTTCTGGCGGGTTTTTAACGTGTGCTCTGATACAGATAGGTTTGCACAAGCAGTAGGTTCTGCAGAGATCACCTGGGTTCCTAAGGCCTGAGTCAGATATGAATGGGCTGATGTTAGCTCATTGTTCAAGCTTCTTTTCTAAACAAAGTACTATCTATAATACCTGTTCATCCTGTTAGAACGGAATAAAAAGTACTTCTGAATAACTTCTCATAACCTCTGTAACAGGTATTTGTGAACTTTGGAAACAGCTTTGATGGTAGCATATTTGAAATGGGCCTTGATCTACAGAATAAACATTTGCAGCATGTTAAAAGTTAATACTTAAGAACTTTTCTTTTTTGCCTTTGGACATTGTAAAATGGTATTTTTATTTTTGTGTAATTCTTAGCTAAACACTAAGATGTTCTTGTTTTTTATATGTAATCAAGCATTTTAATTACTTTAAAAATGATACTTGCACCCTGGCTGGTGCGGCTCAGTGGATTGAGTGCTGGCCTGCGAACCAAAAGGCTGCTGCTTGGATTTCTAGTCAGGGCACATGCCTGGGTTGTGGGCCAGGTCCCCAGCTGGGGGCGTGCAAGAGGCAACCAGTGGATGTATCTCTCACATCAGTGTTTCCCTCCCTCCCTTCCCCTCTCTCTAAATAAATCAATTAAATCTTTTTAAAAAAATGATATTTGCATCTTGAGGACAGTTAAAATCTGGAATTCATGTCCTTAGAAGGGAAAAATTTATGATGCATAACTAATGAAATTAAATATGAATTAGCTTTCTAAAACTTGAATGTAAGAACAAATCCCTGAATTCTTAGGAATATGGAGAAGACCTGAGCTGCGAAAAAACCAGCCTCTCACTTGGATTCCGGGCTGTCCTCAGTGCTAAGGTTACTTGCTGGTTTAATGTGCTTGTTTAATTGGTTTTCCTTACGAACTTTTAGCTCTTCCTGTAGGTTAGAAGTGGTATCCCAACAGGAAAGGCCTCACAGTAATGAATTCTTGGAAAGATCAACCGAAGCATCTGAAAAGCACTGGAAGGCATCATTGTTACAGCACAGAGTGATGATCAGTGTTCCAAACTATGACCCTTAGTTGTCCAAAAAAGCTTAACGAGAATGCTTAGTTCACTCTGTACAGTAAGAAAAAAAAAAGTGCTGTAACTGTGAACCTTTCTGTTTAAAAAAATTGTTGTAAATGTTAAAAAAGAAAAGTGTCTGAGTTGTTCCTGCCCCACCTCCTTCCTTCCTTTATGTGACAAAGATAAGTTGCAATTCTCCTGTGTGGCAGAGCTATACTGAATACTGTGGATACAGAGATGAATAAAACACTGTTTTTTTTTCTGGCAATATAATTGTTCAAACAAACATATAAACAAATAATTCAAGTTCAATATAGCACTTTACTGATTGTGTTTTAAATACTACTAGTGAGCAAAGAAAAAAAAATAACAAAATCTTCCTGACAGGAAAAACTATGGGAAAGACCTACCAGGACCAGCTTCAGAATCATGGTAAGTTTCTAGTTAATGCTTCATCTTCCAGTTGTGTCAGATAAATGAGGTGTAATTATTGAGAAATATTACCAGTTTGGAATTTACCATGGTTATTCCCTTGGGATATTAACCTATTTTGAATGAAAAATAGTTTTGCTTGAGGAAGTAAATTAAAAATTATTTCAGACAGAAGATGGGTCGTTTGTGAATTTTGTGTAAAGCAATCTTAAGTCCTCAGAAGAAACTTCTTTTTGTAAGTTCAAGATATTGTTGGATATTCTTTACAAAGCCGCATAAGCACTTCATATAATAAATATCTATTTGAGTGTTAAGCAAAGATAATACACTGTACCATCTGTATCAGTTTATGTAATTTATATTTTAAAATAATTTTTAATAAGCTTTAGTTCATCTGTACTAGGTAATCATTCTGTAAGGATAATTCCATGAAAAATGCTCCTTAAAGTAAAATCACTTAAAACTAGGCTCAAATATTCAGAGTAGATTGTGAAATATTAAACTAAAAATTCAAAAAATAAGTTTATTTTAATTTAAGAAATTTGTTCATATAGCTGAATTAATGTCCTAATTAGTGAGATAGTAAAAACTGAGTGTTTATTTTGACATAATTTTTGTATGCTTGATAGCACATTATGAAGTTCTTCACCACATTACTTGACTCTTACAATACAGCATCATCTTTACAAAAAATATTAAGGTGCTTCATCAGTTTTTTAAGGGCCTCTCTGAATGGTAGTCAAATCATTCTGAAGAACTTATTCTGTCACCATCCTTGCTGGTCTTCTCATTTGTCAGTGGCCTGGAATGTGACCCCAGCAGCTCTTCATCACCCTCTAATTCCTTTCATGACATCTTCTGAATGATGTCCGGCTTCACTTTATTACTAAATTGAATTTACCTTGTATTTACTGAGAAAACAACATTTTTGGTAGGAATGGAGTGTATGTGTGTGTATGTATGTGTATACATACATATATATACACACACATATATATACATACACACACTCCATTTATAAAAAATGTATTATAAATATATATACATACACACACACATATATATGTATACAGAGAGAAAGCATGTGGGCTAAGCAAATTTATATACTATATATATGTACATATGTATACGTGTGTGTGTGTGTGTACAGAGAGAGAACAAAAGAGAGGAATAATTTTGTAAGTAGTCACTTTATTAAGTAGTAAGTAGGATTTTCATTTTGTGATGGTTTTTGTTATGCTATGTATTATTTTTTAACCTAAGGAACTTGTATGGATTAATATTTCTTAACAGAATAAAGCACTTCAGTTAATCTCTTTTAATTATTTCTGTTATTATTTATGGAACTTGCTGTATAAAATTTATAACCCTAACATAGAAGCCAGTTAGACTGTAAGATGATAAAGATGATGGTGATGGCTGCCATTTGTGAAGATTCTACTCAGTACAAGTTGCTCTAAGAGGCAGTTTATACATTAACCCTTCTGACGGCATAACGAGTTCAGTGTTAATCATCCTTACTTCACGGATGAAAAAACTGAGAAAGTCAATATAGGTGTAAGTGTCTTAGAAGTTAAAGACAAGCCTTTTTAACTCTCAAGTTTGTGGTCTTTACACTGTATTATATCTTTATTTGAGGAAGAGAAGCATTCATTACAAGTTTTCTCATACATATAGATCAATGGAATAAAATAGAGAGCCCAGAAATAAAACCATGCCTTTTATGGTCAATTAATATTTGACAAAGGAGTCAAGAATATACAATGGGGTAAAGACAGTCTTTCCAATAAATGGTGTTGGGAAACTTGAACAGATAAATGCAAAAAGATAAAACTAGATTGCCTCACACCATTCACAAGAATAAACTTAAAATGGATTTAAGATTTAAATATAAGACTTGAAACCATAAAACTCCTAGAGGAAGCTGTAGGCACTGAAATCTCTGACATTTTTTATAGCAACATGTTTAATGATATATATCCTCAGTCAAGAGAAACAAAAGAAAAACAAACGGGACTACATCAAAGTAAAAAGGTTTTGCACAGTAAAGAAAACCACAACAAAAAGAAAAGACAACCTATTGAATGGAAGATGATATTTGCCAATGATACATCTTATAAGGAGTTAATATTCAAAATTTATAAAGAATTCATACAACTCAACACCAAAAAAAAAAAAAGTCCAATTTAAAAATGGGCAAAGGATCTGAATAGACACTTCTCCAAAGAGGACATACAGATGGCCAACAGACATATAAAAAGATGCTCAATGTCGCTAATCATCAGAGAAATGCAAATTGAAACCACAAAGAGATACCACCTCCACCTGTTACAATGGCTCTCATCAATAAACAAGAAGTATTGGTGAGGACGTGGAAAAAGGGGAATACTTGTGCACTGTTGATGAGAATGCAGAATGGTGCAGCCACTATGGAAAAGAGGATGGAAGGTCCTCAAAAAGTTTTTAAAAATGGAGCTGCCTTATGACCCAACAATTCCACTTCTGGATATATGCCTGAAGAAACCCAAAACACTACTTTGAAAGGATACATGCACCCTTATATTTACTGCTGCATTATTTACAGTGCTAAGATAAGATATAAAAGCCACCCAAGTGCCCATCTATAGGCAAGTGGATAAAAATTTGTGATACGTATACACAATGGAATATTAATTGGCCATAAAAAATGTAATCTTACCATTTGTAACATGGATGGATCTAGAGGGTATTATGTTAACGGTAAGTCAGTTGGAGAAAGGCAATTACCATATGATTTCACTATATTTGGAATCTAAACAAAGCATAAAAGAACAAACAAAACTGAAACGGACGCAGACACATAGATACAGAGAACAGATTGATGGCTGCCGGAGAGAGGGAACTTGGGAGACTGGGTAAAAAAGGTGAAGGGGAAAAAACCAGGTGAAGGGATTAAGAGGTACAAATTGATAGTTACAAAATAGCAATCGGATGTAAAGTCCAGCATAGGAAATGTAGTCAGTAATACTGTAATACTGTATAACTATTATGTATGGTGCCAGGCAGGTACTGGAAATAATCTGGGGGAACACTTTGTAAAGTATACGATTATCTAACCAACATGCTCTATACCTGAAACTAATAAAAAGAAATACACTGAATGTAAACTGTAATTGAAAAATAAAATTTAAAAAAAGTTTTCTCTTATAAATTAAATATGGATTTTTGTGCATATAATTTAAAATAATATTTGTGCTTATAAAATTCATAAAAATTTGCTTGGCCCAAAGCTATAGAAATATATTTCTAGATGTCTATACATTGATTATTAAAAATCTTGTAAAAATTATGTTTCTTCCTCTCATTTGCTATTGAGAGATATTCTACAAAATACATACATATCCCTGCTTCAGCAGATTCAAAAGTCAAAATGGAATGGAAGATGTAGAATCAATAAAATGAGGTTTTTAAAACCAAACCTCATAAAATATAGTAATTTAAAAAAAAAACTGACATCATGAAGTACATCCAATTCTAATAGCTTATTATTATTTTCAAAGAGAATGGCACACCATTTCCAAATGTCTATGTAATGGAAAACTGTGATTGCCAATAGAATTGTAACTATTTTACAACATATATTTTTCTATAACCCATTACTCTAGAATGCCAGGACTCAGCTTTGATACATGCATGAGCTGAATGGAGGAAATACAGATATTTTACAGTCTCTTATAACTGCAATATCTGGAATTTCAGATACTAGTCTTGATTCATCCTGTTTTAAAGTTTTATTTTCTCATTCAAAGAGCAGCTTTGATCATGGTCCTTGGTCAAAGATGTTGTTTGTATTGTTAAAAACAACAACAACAAAAAAACCCTCTTCAACATCAAACAGTATATGAGGAAGGAATCTAAAATTAGTCCATTAGGCTCTGTGGTCTCAAGAATGACAGACTTCCTGGAAAAAAAAAAGTCTCAAGATGAGTAAAACTTCAGAAGTTACGCTTTACTGACTTTTTCTTTTTTAACTGTTGTCCTCTAGCATGTATAATTAAATAATGATAGATTTCTAATGTATATCCATAAGGTGTCACTGAGATGTCTTTCAGGCTTAGATCATTTGAGTACTTATACTCTTTCCTAAGAAAAATCATGAGATTACACTCTTTAAAGCTGCCAGTTTCTTGCAAGCTATTGTTTTCACATACATATCATCTTATTTTTGGTACAATATGCACGGCAACTTGCTCTATTGTTATTTCTCACTCAGCGTGTCTCAAAACTACCAAACCTGCTAAGGCAGTCTAAGTAGAGGTCTTGGATTGGCTCTTAGGAATACGGAAATTAAAGCCAGCTATCCTGTCATCACACCTGGTTTTCTGCTCTGCACATAGTTCTGCCTTACATTAGAGGCATGCATTAAATTCCCTTGAGTTGCTACTTGAGCAGTAATGTACAGAAGGGAGAAATTTCATTTTGATTGTAGTCAATGATCTTTTTATGCCTCAAAGCATGAGGACTGATGTTTTATAATTCTACCCTAAGTGTAATTGCAGGTATTTGTAATTACACAGGTTTCTCATCCTTAAACCAAACTTTTGTACTGGGAATTTTAGATCACTTTTGGGCTACTTTTATATAATCTTTTTTTTAATCCTCTCACTTCTTTGCAACAGGTTTACTGCCTGAACACAGTGTCATGAAAACCTCCACTAAATCTAAGCCAAAATGGGAAAGGAAAAGACTCATATTAACACATCTTAATTGGACACACAGATTTGGGCAAGTCTACCACAACTGGCAATCTGATCTCTAAATGAGATGGGACTGACCAAAGAACCACAGAAAAATTTGAGGAGGTTGCTCAAATATGATAGGGCTACTTCACATATGCCTGAGTCTTGGATAAATTGGTATCTCTCTGTGTAAATTCAAGACTTGCAAGTATTATGAAGTCATTACTATTACAGAAACTATAAAAAACATGATTATGGGTTCATTTTGGGCTGAGTGTGCTGTCCAGGATTACTGCTGCTGGTGTTGATGAATCTGGAGCAGGTATTTTTAAGGATGGGTAAATCCATGAGCATGCCCTTCTGGCTTACACACGGGGCATGAAACAACTAATTGTTAGCATTAACAAAATGGATTCTACTGAACCACGCTACAGCTAGAAGAGATACAAGGAAAAAGTTAATGAAGTCAACATTTACATTAAGAAAATGGGCCACAACCCTGACACAGTAACATTTGTGCCAATTTCTGGCTGGAATGGTGACAATGTGCCAGAAGCCAAGTACTAATATGTCTGTTTGAGAAATAAAGAGTCACCTGTAAGGAAGGCAATGCCAGTGAAACCATGTTGCTTAAAGCTCTGGATTGCATCCTACCACCACCTCATCCAACTGACAAGCCCTTGTGTCTGCCCCTCCAAGACATCTACAAAATTGGTGGTATTGACTCTGGTCCTGTAGAGACTAATGTTCTCAGTCCTGGCATGGTGGTCTCCTCTGGTCCAGTCAATGTTACAACTTATATAAAGTCTGTTGAAATGCACCATGAAGCTTTGAGGAAAGCTCTTCCTGGGGACCACGTGGGCTTCAATGTCAAGAACATGTCTGTCAAAGTTATTTTCACAGACAGCTGGTTGACAACAGCAAAAATGACCCACTTATGGAAGCAGCTGGTTTCACAGCTTAGGTGATTATCCTGAGCCACCCAGGCCACATCAGTGCTTGGCTATGCACCTGCGCTAGACTGTCAAGCAGCTCACATTACTTTTAGTTTTCCTGAGCTGAAGAACACTGATTATTGATCTGGGAAGAACATGGAAGATGGCTCCAAATTCTTGAAATCTGGTGATGGTGTGACATGGTTTCTGGCAAGCTCATGTGTGCTGAGAGCTTCTCTAAGTATCCTACTTTGGGTCATTGCTGTTTGTGACATGTGACAGGCAGTTGCTGTGAGTGCCATCAGATCAGTGGACAAGAAGGCACCTGAAGCTGGCAAAGTCACAAGTCTGCCCAGAAGGCTCACATGGTTAATTAATATTATCCCAAATACTTGCCACCCCAGTCTTCATCAGTGAAGAACAGTTACAGAGCTGTCTCAATTGGCCATTTAAGTTTAATAGTAAGTCACTGGTTAATGATAACAGCACATCATAAAAGTTTCAGAAAGAAAAGAGAATGTTTTGTAGACGAGGAAAAGAAAAATCCTCTCAAGTCCCTTAGATATTCTATATATGTTGCCTCTTTAGATACTAATATCCTCATGTGGGAAGTGGAAAACATAAGCTTTTTCCTACTGTTAATCACTGTGTTAGAGGTGTGAAAGGTTCTCTGAAGTTATATCAACCCAGTCACCAGAACACATTTCTGCTCTATTTCATTTTTTGTTTCCCCATCTTTTTTTTTCATTACCAAAAGCAGGATATTAAAATTTTGTTTTCAGTGGTTTTAATGACCCTACTTACTTTTTTTTTCTCTCAACCTGTCTACATTCTTTGTAAAACTTTGTCTTTTCTCAGTTCTGTATTATTTTTCTACCAGTTTTCTTTCTGTCTTTGTCTTAAATTTATCCCTGTTTTGATTTACTACCTAAACTTTTCTGGTGGCCCTCTAGTGAGGCATTGTTCACCAAGAATTCAATAGACACCTGTCCTTGCTACCTACCAGCTTAGTTAGAGCCAAAACAAAATGTTGAAATGGATTAGTGATAGATAATAATGGTAATTTTGATAATTAAAAAACACTGACCAACTTTAAAATAAAATAAACTGCATTGCAGTAAGGAAAATCTAGGAAGGGAATGCCCTGGTATTTTTTATATATGTGGCCTTTCCAAATAAAGTATTCTAAGAAATAAGATACAATAAAGTTCATGATAGTCAAAAGCTCTCTAAAAACAATTCACTATATTTCATAGGAATGAAGTAAAAGCAGGAATGGCTAGGTGTGTTCTGTGAAACAGTGAGGAAACAGGGAATTGTGAGAATGGCTTTTTAATGCTTAATGACCTGAGTTGTAGATGGAGGACATCGAAAGCTCCACCAGTGGTGGAGAAAAAAACTACCAGATTCATTTGGCTATAAAGTGAAAGTATGTTTGAGTTCTGCAAATGAGAGGAAAAGGATAAAGACAATTGAAGAATACCTCAGTGGAAGATACCAAGAGGAAGGTGAATAGCAAATGAAAGCTGTTCTTGAGGATAGCTTTCTTTTAGAAAGGAATGAGTGGAAGTGAAGGCAGGAAGAAAAAAATAAATGAGGTTGTTGCTTATAAACTTTTTAAAGATTTTTTAAAGATGGACTAGTGATTAGAGTATGAATGACCATCATTTTTTATAAGTAATGAAATCTATAACCAGTTGTGAACATATTTTTCATGGATTTTTTTGGTTGTTAAATGCCTATGCCCTATATACAGCATTATGAATATTTTACATTTTTCATCAATGGCATTGATTGGTTGCTTGTATTTTCTTAATTATATATATTCTCAAAGTACCAAGTTTTCTGTCAAGGCAACTGTGTCACTGTTATTTAATTATTTACTTATCCATAAAATAAGAGCTGCTTTTCATTTAATAGGATATGAGGGATAAGGCCAAAAGCAGAAGAGAACTGTTTTTGGAAATATATTGGAAAGAAAAAGCAGTGGGAGGCAATCAACAAGCCTGTAATTGTGAAACAGATTTGGTAGTTTACAGAGAATTGGAGGTGAACTGAGAATAGCTAGAGAACCAAAACTTCTGAATAATAACAGACATGGCTTTGAGGGGCATGAAGGGGCTTTCAGGGGTGGTGATAATGTTCAGTACTTTGATCAGATTGCTGATTACATGGGTTTATCCCTGTATTAAAAGTCACTGAGCTGTGTAATGTATCAATAAAACTTAACATTTACATATTTTGCTGTACATAAATCATATCTTAATTTTTAAATATAAGAAAAACCCACTTCTAATGGGTGCTTCAGACTAACATACTGTTGTAATTTTTATTATTTCTACTCGATATACACTTAGTATTATCTTTGATGTTAATTTTAAAATATTCTTTAAAGTAATGCCCTAGGAAGAAAAACTAGCCAATATATTTCATTTATAACTGTCACGAGCTGAAATTCCCCAACACTAGCCTCTGTTTCGGATTCCTGCTGTTGCTTCTGCACTATTAGTTGGTGTCAGCAGGGGGTTAACAGCACTCAATTTAACCTTGCTTTTTGTACTCTGTTTTGAATTTTTTTCCTCATTTAACTTCCTTACATGGATTCCCTATTTTAAAGATCGTGCATACACCATGGGGTCTGTACTTTGAAAGACTGTAGTGCAGATAAGCACACAATAAAAGCACATTTAAAGATAATGTGAAGCTACAAGGACCTTTCTTTTTTCCGGGAGCACATAAGCATTGCTGTGAAAATCACTGGAACAAGAGAAAAACTGAGGACGCCTACTCATACTGTTATTTTTCTGAGATTACAGACCTGTTTAAAATATGTAAGAATTATGTTGGTACAGATTAATTATACATTGTATGTTATCTCTGTGACTGTTGTACCTTCAGCTAGCCATGGGCAGAGGCATCTCACCAGAAGAACTTTCTTGCTCTCCCCCAGATTAAAATTATACAATCTATTATGGCCTGGGATCAAATCCACTACTGCTCTCCCAACCCCCACCCCTTCTTGGTCCTACTATCTTGTAAATACTGAGCCCTTCTATTTCAAAACAGCAGGACTGGGAAGAATGGGTGAACTGAAGAAGGGTGCCTAATCCCAAATCTACCCCCTTTGCTTCCCCAAAACCCCATGGAATCCTGGTAACCTGAAAGAATAACTACTCTTAACTGAGCAAATCACTAGATTGGTGGAAATGGAAAGGAAGGACGGCTGACTCAAATTCTGGCAAATCTTTAAGAACAGAAATACTGAGACATGCTCCTGTGGAGTTTAAACAGGAAAAAGAGCCCAGCTTCCCTGTTCCTCAGCTTACAATTCCCTTCATTCTGACCACGGGTCTATACAACTCCAGTACCCTGTTCTCCTAGTCTGGAGCCAAAGATTCCACTAGTTTATCTTCATGTGCTGGGTACCCTGCTAGGTGAAGACATCAAAGTAAAAGCAACAGCAAAAACACCTCCAGTGACTTGTAGTTGAGGGAGACGCAGACCTCACTATATGAAGCAGGGAGGGGATATGCATTCTTGTTCTGTAAGTAGGGATTCTGAAAGCATTTCACTAGCGATGCACCACTTTGGTGATAAGGGAGGATAATAACCCAGCATTTGTTCTATAATATTATAGTAGTCTACTATTATACTATGGTGATATATATCCTGGTTTACATCTGTTTTCCTAGAATATTTATTTTTAATAACGGCATCCCTTTTCACTCCCCAAATGTTCAGATGCTAAATTATGTGGTCACTACAGTCATAACAAAAATGGACTTCTCTGGGGGTGGGAGTAGAGGTTGTTTAACAAAAGCTCAAAACGTAAACATAAAGTGTTTAAAATAAGTATTTCAAAGTTAACGTAGTAGCAGTGATGTTTAAAGATATGATAAAGGCAAATGTTTATTAAATGTTCTTCAGTACAAAACAAAAATTCTTTGGAAAGAGAGTTATCATTACTATGATATAATTTCTACATAATGCCTATAGCATCACTCATACAATTAATGTACAATAACTACCTAATATTTAAAACATGAAGTCAAATGTAATGGCATAAGATTTTTGTAACAGAAAACTTAGACATTCCAATTAGGGATTTTAAAGCTTTAATTATAAAATTAAATGTTTAAATTTTATTTGTTCCCAAGTTCTTTATAATTACACCAATATTATATCAAACCAACTATCAAGGGTTTCATTTTGAACATTCGTTTTTAACCCACATAAAATGTGAAAAATCATGTTTTGAAATAGTGGTTGATTTAGGATTTGATAAATGTTTTACATTTATCTCTCTTTTTATTTATATTCACATATTTTAATTAACTTTATATCATATTTATATCCATATAGATTGTTCTGCACATTCAAATGTATAGGTATGAAGTTGAATTAGTGAAACATGATTGAGTAAGAAAACAGTTTATTTTCTGATTTAACACTAGTCAACCATTACCAATGTGCTATAAAATCCTACTTAAGAGAGATATTGACTCCAATTATTAAATTTAATGGCCTCCAGTTGCCTCACCTTGTCTTAGTCTAGGACATTAAGCATGCAGAACCCATAATTCAATTATCACCTGTTAATATTGGCTCTAAGTTCATTTCTTTCCTTCCATGGAAGAAACTTCAGTGATGAGCTAATTAAAAACCATTATCTTCCATGGAGGCACAGGCTGACACGCTTCACTTCCCTGTACAAACCATAAGAAGGTTCACAACTAAACTCAAAACAAAATACAACCAGAACTGCCAGAAAATCAAACTGTATGGAAGTCTGACAATCAAGGATTTAAAGAAGAAATATTCATTCAGCTGGGGAGGAAGGGCAGAGATGGGGAGCTGGGGTAGAGAGGATGTGGTGTGGCAAAGGCAAGGTAGCAGTGGCTGGCAGAACGGGTGGTCCCACATCCACGTGTGCGGGATAAAAACTGGGAGGGACACCGGGAAAGCAAGCCATCCCAGCCCCAGGCCAGACTGCACAGCCTAGGGTTCCAGTGCTGGGAAAAGAAAGCCTCCTAACTTCTGGCTGCAAAAACCAGTGGGGGTTGGGGTGGCAGAAGAAAGTGCCGGTCTCTCAGGGGAGTCTATTTAAAGGACCTGTACAGCCCTAGAACATATGCAAACCTACCCACTCTGGGATTCAACACCAGGGAAATAGCTAGGAGGGTACAAGTGGCATACGGGAAATGAGGGAAGTGACTGGAAATGGGGAGAGAGCCGAGCAAGTGGCATTGTTCCCTTTCTGATCCTTCCCCCACTTACAGTGTCACAAAGCAGTAAAGTGGGTTGCCCCACCCCTGGCGAATACCTAAGGCTCCACCCCTTAAAATGTAACAGGTGCGCCAAAACAGGGAGTCAAGGCAGCTCTACCTAACACACAGAAACAAACACAAGGAGGCTGCCAAATTGAGGAGACAAAGAAATATGGTCCAAATGAAAGAACAGATCAAAACTCCAGAAAAATAATTACGCAAAACAGAGATAGCCAACCTATCAGAGGCAGAGTTCAAAACACTGCTGATCAGGATGCTCAAAGAACTCACTGAGTATGGCAACAACATAAAAGAAGAAATTAAGGTCACACTAAATGAAATAAAGAACAATCTACAGGGAACCAACACTGAAGGGAAGGAAGCCAGGATTCAAACAATGATTTGGAACATAAGGAAGAAATAATCACCTAGAACAGCAAGAAGAGAAAAGGATTCAAAAAAACAAGGATAGTATAAGAATATTCAGGGATATCTCCAAATGTGCCAACATCTGAATCATAGGGATGCAAGGAGGAGAACAAGAAATTGAAAACTTATTTGAAAAACTAATGAAAGAAAATGTCCCTAATTTGGCAAAGGAAAGACACACAAGTCCAGGAAGCACTGAGTCCCAAATAAGTTGGATCCAAAGAGAGCAACACCAAGACACATCATAATTAAAATACTAAAGGTTAAAAATAAAGAGAGAATGTCAAAAGTAGCAAGAGAAGAGTTACCTAAAAACCATTATCTTCCTACTCAATACACCAGCCTGCTAACTATACCCATAGTTAATGATCAAACTGCAGGGACTTTCAATAAAAAACTTGCTGCATCTTGCCTTCAGGAAATGGTAAACAGAATTATAATTTTGTTCATTTATCATTCAATTTTTTAAATCTCCAGCAGGCTGACAGCTCCAGTAGGAGTGGCGTGGCGTGGAGGGATTGAGAAAAAACGAGAAAAAACTCGTAGACAGGGATAACGGTGTGGTGATTCCAGACGGTGGGTGGAGATGGAAAAGGGTATAGAGGGGATAAATGTTAATGGAAAAAATACAATTAAAAAATGAAGAAAAATAAGAAAATACAAATAAAGACAGTGGCTTCTTTGGTGATTGTTAAAAAATATCTCTAGATTCTATATGCTTTAATGTATGTAATTATACACCTTAAAAAACAATTCCAGAGGTAGAGAACTGTTATTCTAAGTTTTTTTTTTTTTTGTTTTTTTTTTGGAAAAAGGCAAAAATAAAAAGAAATCTAGCTCTGGCCAGTGTGGCTTGGTTGTTTGAAACACTGTCCCATAGACTGAAAGAACGCTGGTTCATTTCCCAGTCAGGGCACATACCTAGGTTGTGGGTTTGATCTCCAGTTGGGGTGTGTATAGGAAGCAACCAATGGATGCTTCTCTCTCACATTTCTCTCTCTCTCTCTCTCCCTTCCCCACCCTTTCTCCATTCCTCTCTCTCTAAATGCATGAAAAAATGTCCATGGGTGAGGAAAGAAGAAGGAGGAGGAGAAAGAAGGAGGAGAAGGAAGGAGGAGGAAGGAGAAAGAGGAGGAGGGACGAGAAGGAAGAGGAAGAAGGGGAGAAGGGGGAGAAGGGGGAGGAGGAGAAGAAATAATAATCTATACCCATTTCTACTTGGACATCATAAGATAGATATAGTTTTTTAAAAATTGCAGAATGTGGTGCAATTAGCTTATCACAAAATCCCACTGCTATCTATGCCTTGGAGAAATGTGCAGTTCATTTACAGAAATTTATTAGAAACTTTGCCCCCTGTACTCTCTTGATATAGATTCCATTTTACTGAAATATAATTTTTTTTAGTTCCCATGGGAATCAAACTCTGGGAAATTAATTTGTGCTAACCAAAATCACAAGATATTGATTTATAAACTAGTAAAATCCCTTTTTTTATTTACCATGGAATGCTAACCTGATCCAAAAATCAGAAAAATTCATCTGATGTTTCTGAGTTTCTGATACTCTCAGTGCAAGTGCTATAAAGAATACAAAGGCGAAAACACTTAGCTCCCATCCTCGGTGAGTTCATAATCTTGTGAGAGGGCCTGCACAGCAATACATAAAATACAAGTCATATGACAATAAATATATTAATGATAGGTAGTGGATAAATGTATAGAGGAGGTCCCTCTCTGCTAGACAGATTCTTAAGAGTTAGAAAGCTTATCATGTTTCAGATGAAATTTTAGTAGATGTATTAGAAGGTATAGTTCTCTTAAGCCATTCTTGGTTAATCAATTATCTTTCCCTTTTCTCTGTATGCTTCTGTATAAAGAACCAGGACTACCTTTCTATAATTAGGACGAATTTGCTTCTGGATACATTCTAGACACTCTATGAAACTTTTAAAACTTTAGGTCCAGATCCATGAAAAGTTCACTGTTACTGTAGTTGTTATTACAAATGTCAGTCCCTTCATTTCTGTCCTCTAGAGTCAAAACCAACATGTACAATGATTCTAAAGTTAAATGCAAAAGCAAAAATTATATGAGACAAAGTGCCCTTAAAAATTCCATAAACAGCCTATACATTAGAGTATACATGAGTTTTGTAAAACAATACTCAGCAACATAAATGTATACTATTTTGTAAAACATGATAATAAAGAATATATTAATCCAAACACAATTTTAAAGTATTTTTATTGCAGTATTTTAGAGTATTTACATAATGAAATTTACATAAATTAAATATATGTATCCTGTAAGTCCTCCATCAAAGACCCATATATAAAGAATTCTCCCACTGAGTAGATTTTAAGTAGGCCACTACCTGACAATATGTACTGAGATATTGTCTTTTAAATTGCAAGACAGACTGTGCTGTTTTTAAGGAGCTTTCCTATAGCCAGTTTATTTTAGACATTTTATGTGGTTTCTTATTAACTTAAATCACAGGCATTTCTCTTATATTTGAATGTTAGTCACGCTCTTCTCTAATTACTATATTCACCCAAACACTCCATGCAACTGGCTGACATTGAGCTCATGTTCTGTCTCCTACGGTGGATAGTAACTAGGCTACAAGGAAATCGCATCTCCAAAACCTGATGTTATTTGCACTGTGCTCAATCGCTAAGCCTCAGTACTCACACCCGGAATGATAAAATACTTCACTCAGCACAGTGAAGCAGGAATAGCTGCGCACATGTTTCAACCTGCATGTAAAGTGTGCTACCATGTGGCCTTGCTCCCTAGAACAATGGTTTTAAGTAATCATTAATAATACCGTTGATGCTCCTAATTGTTGTGTGCTTATTTTCACAATGAAATCAACATTATTTCTACCTTTTGGAGATCAGAGTTTGAAGAATTTGCTAAAGCCTTGATTTGAAAGCAAGTGGTAGAGCCAGGACAATGGTCTCCTTCATCTACTAGATAAGTCAGTGGTCCCTTTACCTATTAGAGCATAGCCATTTTGCAGAATATTGGGAGGACTTCATGGTTTTTTGAATATGGCATTGAATATGGCTCTGGAATCCAACAACTGTGTGTGAACTTCACTTGTTCCACTTACTGGCTGGGTGACCTCCAGCAAATTATTTTGAACTTTTCAAGCCTCAGTTCCTTATCTGCCTCAGGGTTTTTGAGACAATTAAATGAAATAACAGATGAAGTGTTTAGTATAGTACTTGGTATAGGATTACAGCCTGACAAATATTATTTGTTTTTTTATATCTTAATAACGATATTTGGAATTCCAAGTTTTCAACGACTTCCATGTAACTTTTTTGTACACCTGTATAAGATCAAGACCTGTATAGTTAATTGATTTTTCTCCCTGGAAACAACTATGTATATAACTGCACATATGCTTATGAGGACACACAGTCATCACCACTCTCAACACACATTTTTGGTGTCCTGCAGTTAATTATTCATCCCATGACATTTTCTTAATCTGCTATAATGTGATATAAGATTACAAATGAGAGGTATTAAAAGCAAATAGGAAACCACGAGTTTCTTAAAATAAAAATACAAAGTGAGCTCGGATAGATGATGTTTATACACCTATCTAAAAAGGAAATATAGTCAATAAGCAGAATATACTCAATGCTAACCACAAATGAGGAGGAAAAAAAGTACCAGCTAACTTTAAAATTACACACACCTTACTCTCATTAGTGTATATAGGAACTTCACTGTAATTTTTTTTTTAACTTTCAAAGCTATGTATGCCCAACCTGAGCTCTACTGTGATACCGATTATACTCTAAAACATATACACAATGCTAAAGCTGAACGTGAGGCGCTACTTTGTCCTTCCAAACCTTTACAGCATGTATGCCACGTAGCCAAACCCTATCTACTGTATGGTCTAACAAGTCAGACTCGTGTTTTTTAGACCTTGGTATGTGAACTGTTGGTAGCAAAATGGTTGTAGACAGCTCTCAATTTTTTTATTAACGTGTAATTAATAAATTACATGACCTAGTAATTGCAAGTGAATTAGCTTTTGTTTTAAATTGATAAAGTTTCTCTTTGAAATACACTTAAGTTTTTTTAAAAGTGTGTTGATTTAAAAAATCAGTCAGTTAATTAGTATGGGGACAGGGCAAAAAGTACAAAAGTTACACTCCAGTGATAGAAACTGTAAAGGCTGAACTAAACAAACAGAGGTGGATAATTACTGACATTTTAATTTAAAATATTATTTGTCTGACAGACTTAAATTTTACTTGAGAGAAGAATAACATTAATACCAATCTTGTTCAACAAATCTCTTATTCTCCTTAAATTTATATTTTTAGTAGCAGTGATTTACTAACATTTGTGCAAACTTTGTTGCGGTCCACATACATCTCAGACACTGAAGTGCTTTCTTTAAAATTTGCACTGCTATATATTTTTAACGTATATATCTTTGGGAGAGGGGATCCCTGTCAAAAGAATCAGTAAAGCATGGAAGTTTTAAAATACATAATTATAAAGTAGCTCCTCACACCTGAAGAAATGTTCCACAGAGATTCGATTCCCTCATGTTCCTTCAAGATTGTAAATTTACTGAGTTATGCTAATTATATCTAAGACACAGTGCTACGCTCTGAGTAATCAACAAAAAAAGACACGGTTCCTACACTCCTGAACCAGTCAGCTAATGGAAGAGACAGACATTTGCACTGTGTTAAATACACCTCTCTGAGGTGGTGACATTTAAGATGAAAGTCTGAAAGGGTGGGGCAGGTAGGGTCCAAGCAGAAGGAAAATACGCAAAGATCTGGGGGCAGAAAGGAATTTTGTGTATGAGACAAACTCAAAGGAAGCTTATGCATCAGCAGCTTAATGACTGAGGGGAAAGGCAGTGAGAGATGATCTTGGAAAGGTAGGCAGGTCTAATGGGAATAAAAAAAATACCACCAAAACATCTTTTTGTTGAAGTTTCTGTAAAGAGGGTCTCTGCTCACCTCTCCTGGGTACTACAGGCAAATCCCCCTGGGAAGTGCCACAGGAGCTCCCTGCGGTATTTAACACTGCTTTTAAATTTCTCCCTTCCACCCTGTTTGCCAGCTGCTACCTGAAGCCACAGTGCCACACCTATGATGTTTCCGCTTGAATCTAGGAGGAAAATACAGGACTGGGCCTGTGGTAACAGGGACCATGATGGTAATGGTATAAAGAAGAAGATTTCTTAACGGGGCTCCCTGCCTTACGCCTTCACTTCATATTTAAGGCGCAGGCTCTAGGATCAGATGAAATCTTCCTGATAATTGCCCTCCCTGATCTTTATCCTCTGTAGTCCCATTTTCACATTTCTTGTTTCTTGCTCAGCTTTGTTATAGAGTGCTTATGCACCTAGTATCAACGACTTTGATCTGGAAGGTTCTCAGTCCATATAAATGGTATATATATCATTCTTTTGTTACATCTTTGAGTGTGCTCTCCCTTGATTCAGAATTGGATTTGCTGATATTCTGTATTTCATGTACATTGTGGCTTACATCAATTTTTTTATGAACAATCACAAGATTTTTAATTTGAATATTTTATTGTTTATACCATTATAGTTGTCCCAATTTTCCCCCTCTGCCCCCCTCCACCCAGCCCAACCCCCACTCCCACCGTCAATCCCCACACTATTGTCCACGTCCTTGGGTCATTCATATATGTTCTCTGACTACACCCTTCACAGTCTTTCAACAATCATGGGATTTTAAGAATTGTATAAAAATTAACTTAACTGAGTAAGTGAATTCCAGGGTCTAAGCACTAAGATGGATAGACCAAGTTTTGAAATATAACTAGTTGAGAAGTTGGGAACTGCTGGAATGCAACTGTATTTTCATTTTTAATAACCCTGTCCTGTGATTCATTTTGAGAATCCACAGTGTGTCACTGATGTTTTGGTGGTGAGAGTGAACAAAGCTTTCATGATTCCTGTTCTCCTAGCAAGAAAGAATACTTTAATTCTTCTTTTCTAATGAAGACTTTTAGATAATATCCCTATAAATCTGCCTGTTGGTCTCTTTTGTTTTATTTTTCCACATTAGAAACAATCTAAAGATTGTATTTTTAGCATACTCTTAAAAGTTTAGCATAAGGTAAGGTGTAGATCACTGGATTCAAATCAGATGGTCAGATATGATATGATTTTTTTCTGGGTAAATGTAAAAAGAAATATATAAAAAATATATCCTTTACTAAAAGGAGAAAAGCTATCCAATGTCCCAATAAATTTATAAACCTCATTGTCACTGAACAAAATGTCAAATGACTGTGTCATTAGCTTATACAAATATCTCATAAAAAGATAGGCTATGGGTATTTTTTCAAGTATAGAATCAGACTTGTTTAGGAAAAAACCCCTGTGGTGACCTGCGTGTGTCAGTCATTCTTTCGGGGCTCTGGATTTCCCCACAGGACCCTCCTGCCATCCCCAGTTGGCTGGTTGGCATTCTCATAGAGCATCGCTGGCCCTCCTGAATTATACTAGCATCAGTCACGAAAGGACAAATTACTTATTAAAACAAACCATATAATTTCTTCTAAGTATCATTGAGAAGTACCTGCTAACAATTTTTTCAATCAATGAGAATTAAGTTCACAGTCAATTTATTCTCATTAGGAACATGATTTCACAGGGTCTTTTTTCATCTGTGTAACGTACTTTTAGATGGAAAAAAAAGGAGTTTTCATTAGTGTGCTGTTGGTTATGTTCACATTTTTTGAGATGCCAGGTTCCCAGAGTTTTAGTCCACTATGATCTGGAGACTGAAGGAAGACGCGGACTGAGGAGGAGGGGGTGGGGCAGCTGCTGAACACAAGGGGTCTCATAAGGTAAGCTGGCAGGTCTCCACGGTCTAAGGGTCCTTCTTCCTATGGTTTTCCCATCCTGAGGATAACTCACTCTAACATTTTTAAAAACGGCTTTTGAAACTTGAGAGGTTGTTAATTTTTCTTATTATTGGTACAATAATTTACCAGGATTAACAGTTTTGTCTGGTTTACAAAATGTCAAAAAAACAGGATAATTTAAATTACACTATTCTTCATAAGTACTAATACTTTAAAATCTTAACCACTGATTTTACTGTGAGCATATCAGTGGCATATTTGGGACAGGAGCTTTGATATTCATATTTTAAAATAACTCCAAAATTTTTTTGGGATAAATAGTAGTCACTACATATAATTCATTATTTTACATTACTACTTACCAAATTAAGCATCTTTAAGAAAATTTTTTTAATCATAGCATTGATTGTGGGTTTCATTTATGTAAGTAATTAAAATCCATAGTTTGAGTAGCATTTAGGCTTATGAATACAAGGAACTGTTACCCCTTAAACAAGTAACAGTTGTAAGTTTATTGTGTATTTTTCCTATATTTTCTTTATACATTTAAAAGAATGTGCAAAGGACCAGATATGAGAAGAAGTGGCATATGATTTTCACTGGATTGCTCGAAGGTCAGACCTTTGTTATGCCAGGAGGTAAGAGGCAATAGGGTAAAAAGGTATAAATCATGAAGATGTAATTCAAAAAGAGATACTTTACCCAAAGACGAAGAAGAGCAGTTGAAGAGATTTCTTTCAACTTTATTTTTAATTCTAAACTACTACAGATGTCCCTAAGATTAAATTATTCAGGATGGAGTTTCAGGAAGTATCGGCAGAATTTGAAGAATGGACTTGAAGTAGAAAGAAGAATTAAAATGTTATTGCATTAACATGGGTTGGAATTGATTAAAATAGAAGTTTAAAGGGGAGGGGTTAAAGATTCAATGTCTCTGACTTATTGCATGAGTGGACAGTGCACACATTTCCTTCCTATTTCGCTCCCGCCCTCCCTTCCTTCCTTCCCCACCCCCCCCCTTCTTCTGAGGGAGATACAGTAATAAATACAGCTTTGGACAAACTGAGTTTAAGGTATCTTTGGAATATCCAAGTGAAAATGTTCAGTAGGTAACTGAACATACACATTAGCAAACTTAAGAAGAAAGAACTAGATTAAGAATATAGATTTGGAATATAGATTTATCTAGCAAATAGATAATTAAATACAGGGAAGTAAGTAGATGAAATCACCAATAAATATATAAAATGAGAAAAAAGTCAACCGGCTTTTAAGACATAAGCAGAGGAAAAAGTAAGGGCTTCTAATTTTCCCTTATCAGTGAAAAGAAAAGCATTTTGAAAGGACACTAATCACAACTTCTAAATACCAGACATGTTGCATATAGATTTCAAAACAGACTCAAAAAGTTTTCAACCAACACCTCATCTGCTCTAATTAGTTCTTCTAATCTTTTTCTTGCTGTTTATCAGCTTATCCTTTAATTTTAGTTGCAGTCATTATTTGTACCCTTTGTCCCTGTTTGTAAGCTATTGTTTTAGAAGCAAGTTCTTTTTGATAGCTTTACCACAAAAAAAAATGAATTTCTGACAATTTTATCACTTTTTCAATTATTTTTCCATTCTGTTTTATTTCTGATAAGTAATTGCAATGGTTATCTTCCTTTTTCAATTCCAGTGTATAACATTTTAATACATTATATTAAACTGGCATCTGTGGGTCAGTTATGTAGCTGTTATTTATTATTTCTTTTGGAAAGTGCATTCTGTGTTTCTGTTACTATTTTGAAGGAATTTGGGGACATAACTTCCTTTTAAACTAGGAGCTTTGCTATATCTACAACTTTTTCCTCTAGATCCTAATTGGCCCAGTTTTTCATTTCCTGAAGTTTGACAACATGTTCTTCTGTTCTAGGACTTTTAAATTATTCTATATACTTGGACCAATATGATTCACTTTTATAGGCAAATGAAAGGGAAAATTGTCCATGTCCCCATAATAAAACATATTATTTCTAACGAAACAAAGAAAATTTCACTTTCATGTCATAGAGAAACTATTAATTAAATTAACTCCACAATTTATTTACACATTTAATATGTTCGAAATGGTGCCTTATACTAGAACAGAAAAAAATATTTCCACACTGGAAAATTCACTGTATGGACATTTTTACTTTTAAACCAAACAAACATAATTTAAACTTCCATCTTAGATTAGAGGTTAAGGTTACTGACATCTTAATAATGGGAGATATTTTTTAATGATTTGAAAATTGCTTTAAAGAAATGACCTAATTAATCCTTTTCATGACGTTTGTATTACACTGTCCTTTGATTTGAGTTGCAACTATTATTTGTATATTCTGCCCGTTTTCGAGCAAATGTTTTAGAATCGTATTATTTTCATCAGCTTTGCCATAAAGAACCACTTCATTTCTGACTGTCACATTCACAGAAAGAGCTGTCTCCCTGCTGCCCCGAGCTGTGTTGTACCATATTCACTGATGCAGCGATTCAGTGCGCCCTTAAAGCGCTTCTTTTGTTGACCTGGTTTGTGGTCTCACTATTTTAGATCACCATGTAGCAGCTGCTTGGAGGTCCTTCTCTCATCTGTTTTCAATAGCGTTATAGAGCATCCCACACAGCTTCAAGGATGATAAATTGGTTGGGCTCCAGGGTTTACACTGTAATACTGCCTTATCATTTAATGTTAAGTGTATCTCACAGATGACACTGATGAAACTGCTTAAGAAATCAGATATGATCTCTACCAGAGCCAAATCTCACTTTTACACGCAGGGTAAAGTTCTGTTTTGATCAACTTCAGGACAAATACTCACACTATTTCAAAAAACTGCATCATTTTTTAACATCTAATATATCTTTTCCATTCATCAGTCCATTCTCTCACACTTTTGATTCCTGGGATACATTTACTAATCTGCATTTTGGGTGCTATCTGTAACTTCAAAACAAACTGAATTGAACTGTATATGGTATGATTTAACCCACACTCTGCTCTATCAGCATATATCATTATTATGTATCAAAATGTACAGATCTGACCTTTCAAAGTTAAAAAAGAATTCTTCCCAACCTTGTAGCCTGTTTATCTGTCAGTCATACTGGTTTCTGCCTGGCATCCTAACCAGTATTGCCAGGGACCAGGACTTAACCTCTGCCTTGAGACTTGCTTATGAAACTGGTACAAACATCCAAACGTGCTAGAAAGAAAGCAATAAGGTCTATCATCAATAAGTCACTTCAATTTACAAATGATAACACAAATCATAGTTTTAATGGTTTTAGAACTGTGGCTTGATATCGGTTACTATTTAGGCAATACCTTTAATACCTATAATAGTACCATTATATTTGGAATACCATTATAAATGATTGAACAAAAAATGGTATTGCCTTTTATTTGATTTAGTGAAATCTGCAAAACTTTTTCTAAGTCCTAAGTCCTAAGTTCTAAGCAAACTCATTCAATTTGAATTTTATTACATCTTAGCTGTACTTTGTTGAGGAAGGATGAATGATTATATAGCACAAGCTATCAGCAAAGAGGATAAAAAGAAAACCAAAGCATTGATAATCTACAAATCACAGTTGATTGCCCTGAATATTTGAGAGTTGACTCTATCCTTAAATGATGGCCACGTTTAGGTCAACATCAACATTATTACCAAACTGATTCATTCAGTTGCTAGGTCTTTCTCATTAGTAAATATCTAATAGATAAGAGCAGTTCATTAAGAGATGCTGCCACAATCATTTCATCACTTTCAGAATTTGGGTTAAGAATCATAATCCAAAATTGTTACTCAAATGGTTACTTCAGGAAAAACAAAATAAACTGTCTTCCCAGAGATTAAATGGTCTATTATTCTTTAATAAACAGCAGATGACTCAAATCAATTTTTCCACACCATTTAGGTTCTGTGAGGTATGCCTGTTCATGAAAAAATCATGTATATAATCAGTAACAAACTGAAGTCACAAAACACACTTTGTGGAGGAAGAGACGGCTTGAGTGGTGAACCAAACAACTTTAAAAGATTAATTTTTATGCCAATAAAAAATATAGGATGCGAAGAGAGCAAGCACATCTTTTTTGTAGTGTGGGTATACACGTTGAAGTTTGACTTCAGCTTTCCTTAAATGAGGGCACTTTAAACTGGAGGTCAGGATGACCCACCCTTAACCTTGAATCTTTTCATCTATTTACCTAACACTTTCACTTTTCTGAATAACATCAAATATGTACTGACAACCCACTATGTGCCGTTGAATCTTTTTGTACTTGAGATACCACATCTGTAGAATGGATTAAATGACTTCTCTTCCAGACTGTCCCTGGCTGTAAAAGGATGATTTCTTAACGTATCTTTAGAGCTCTGGTTGGATTCAGAGAAGTGTTGTTTTGGTTAGCATGACCTTCAAAATAATGGAGTTACTGGGGCTCACAGGAAAGCTCACTACTTAAAAAGTCACATAAAATTGTTACAGTTATAATGAAAATCCCGGTTGATCTGTATCAGGCAATTTATTTACTGCGCATTATTAGCACTTAAAGATGTTCTGTTCTTTCTTCGAGGTTGGCCTCAACTTTGTGTCTGGTGAACTAGGCCTTTTTTGGGAAATTACTGATAAAGTGCTAAGATTAAGAATGAGGAGGACGAGGAGGAGGGTCATTTGGGAATTCTTTTAATAAATAAAAGTGACAAGAATTCTAATTAACATTAATAGCAAAATGGGGAGAGTCAGTAGCTGTACTTTAAGTGTATATATTTTTGAAAGCTGTGATGAGTGAAAGCTTGGGAAAGAGGACATGGTATTGACCCATATGGAGCTTATTTTTAAGGGAAAATACCTGCATCCAAAAAAGAGCCAGAGAACTTTCTAAGTCTCACATCGTGAAATGCTAGATTGTATGGTAGACGAAAGTGATCATGGTAATTCTGGTCACTCAGTTTTCAAAGATTCTAAAGCTGTTGTCAAATCCCATTATTTTGATACTTGGATCAGTAAAATATAATTACTATTACTAATGGTCCTGCTGCCTGACCTTCTGATAAATTACAATTTACCAAAACTGCTGAGTTAGAAAGCATTTGTAGAGCCCTTGCTATTTGAAAAGCATCGATGGGTGATTATGAAAAAGTTATCTATTTGGGGTTAATACCTAAAAAGACTCTTTGACTTAGGGGAAGAAGTGAGTGGGGTTCAAAATGAAGCAATGTGTAAGTCATGCATATGCAGATATCCCTAGAAGAACTTTTTAAAAAAATATTTTATTTATTTATTTTTAGAGAGATGGGAAGGAGGGAGGGTGAGAGAGACAAACATCAATATGTGAGAGAAATATCAATCAGTTGCATCTTGCATGTCCCTCCCACCACCAGGGACCTGGCCCACAACCCAGGCATGTGCCCTGACCAGGAATTGAACCAGCAACTTTTTCATTTGCAAGAGGATGCCCAACCCACTGAGCCACAGCTGTCAAGGCCCTAGAAGAATTTTTTAATTCTGAGGAGATTTAAGTGTGGTAGTCATTATGGTTCAAGTATTGTAGATTGTGGTTACAGATTACTCTGGTGCAGGCTATGAGATGATCTTCGCATAAGGTACAAGGTACTATCTTGTTCTTTGTATGTATTCTTTAGTATTTTCAAAAGTAACTTGTGTTTTAATTATATTTCAGATAAATCTTCTACTTCCAACCTCTGCAAAATTTACTTTTTTATGATATCTATTAAAAAAACCCAATTTGTGCATTTCCCATGTTCTTTAAGTACTATGATTAGCATGTTTATATAAAAGAGGATTTTCTCAATGTTTGTCTTTTCTTCATCTTCACTAAATTTTTTTAAGTGAAATGACTTATCAAAAATATGACAAGGCCCTGGCAATTTGAAAATTGTGTAAAGTTAGTTTCTGTTATCAATGGCTAATGTTTCTTCTGTCTTTATCAGTCCTAATTATTTGTGTTTGCTTTTGCCCTTACGTATATTGTTTTAAGCTCTCAGCTGTTGTAGTGGGTATGAAGTGCCTGACAGTCCATTAAAAATAAACCAAGATAAATTACAGTGGTGACAGAGGTTCCAGTCTTTGTTATTCTTGATATGGTACCATCTGTGCCTCTAATGCATTCCTGTAGACCTTTAAAATGGTCTGTCAAACAGCTCAATCGAAATTGGACTCTGCCCCCACCTCCAATGTTACTATCAGTGGGGTCGCATCTAGAATTATTCCACAACATTCCTCATACTTTTATATTAAAAAAAAACAAAACCTTTACATCCATTAAAGGAAATGAAAATACCCTTTCAAATTCTTTAGCCCACATTCCTCTTTAAAAAAATTTAAAAATCAAATGCATTTAATTCTCACCTTTTTACAGTCTTTTAGTAAACAGACCAGACAAATACACCCAAATTATCAAATGCTCTTTTTGAAATGAAAGCTAAATCATGTCACTATGTTTAAAACTCTCCAGTGACTTCCAATCTCACAAAAGCTAAAGTCCTCGCAGTGGCCTTCAGTACTCAGCCAGCTTAGGTCTCTGCTCCCTCTCCGACCTCATGTCCTCACACTCTCCTCATGGATCAGTCTGCTCCAGTCACACGGGTATCCATCCCACACACCAAGCACGCCCTTCTCTACCTGCGATACTTTCCTGCCAGACAAATTAAATTAGCAGAGCTCGCTCCCTCATCACCTTCAGGTCTTTGCTCAAATGTCTACTGACCAGGTCTTTCTGATCACCCTGCCTGAAATCAAAACCTCGCTACCACCACCATCCACTGGTAGCACTTATCTCTGCCCCCTTCCCAGCTTGACATTGTTCTAAAGTGTTTATTACCTTCTGACATACAATATAGTTTATTTGTTCACTTCCATCTTCTCCCACTAGAATGTTTTTGTTTTGTTTTCCTCCTGTTTTGTTCATTATTGTTTCTAGCACCTAAGCAATTCCTGGCACATATGAAGTATTTAATAAACATTCACTTGATGACCAAAAGACTGACTTAATGAATAAAGCTCTCTACTTTGCTTTGTACCAATATTCCACTTTCTACCTTTTAAAAGTAATTTATCCAAATAGGCCCCTGACCTTAATTGAAAGAACTCAAAAGAACTTCATCAGAACATTTAAAACCTAAACGAGGCTTCAAATTACTTCTAAAATCCAATGTAATACATAAGTAGGCTGAAAGTGAAAGGATGGAAAAAAAATACCATACTTTTTTTTAAAAAAGCAAGAATAGCTATATTAATATCAGATAAAGTAGACTTCAAAGCAAAAAAGTTACCAGAGATAAACAGGGACACTACATAGTGATAAAAGGATGACCCCCTCAGGAAGACACAATCCTAAATCTGTACATACCAAACAAAAAAATTTTTTTAAATCACGTAAAAACTGAGAGAACTGAGAGGTGAAACAGACAAATCCACAACCACAGTTGGTCATTTCAATGCCCCACTGTCAACAATTGATAGAATGACCAGACAGGAAATCGGGAAGGGTAGAGAAGAAGTGAACAAATGATCTACCGTCAGGATACAACTGATATACATAGAACACTCCGCCCAACAATAGCACCAAGAGCCCATGGAACAGTCACCATTATCCTGGCTATAAAATAAGTTTCAAAAATTTTAAAAGAACTGAAATGATACAAAGTATATTTTCCACTATAATGGAATCAAACTAGAAATTAACAACAGACAACATAAAAATCTTCAACATTTGGAAATTAAATAGACTTACAAATAATCCATGTGCCAAAGAAGAATATCAAAGGAATTGTGCTGCGTTAAAAAAAAAAGTCAAAGGTAACATGCTGTATAATTTTATCTACGTACATTCTTGAAATGACAAATAATGGCTATGTCTTATATGAAGGTATCATAAGGGATTCTTGTGATAATGGAACAGTTCTGCATCTTAACTGGGGTGATATTTACATGAATTTACAGATGTGATAAAACATCACAGAGCTAAATACAGACAAAAATGAGTGCATGTTGAGCTTATAAATTCTAAATAAGGTTGGTAACTTTATCAATGTCACAGTTGTGATAACTGCACTACAGTTATGCAAGATGTTGCCACTGGCAAAAATGAGTGAAAGGTTCAAGGAATTTCGGTATTTTTTTTTCTCATGGCTGTATCTGAATCTCGTTATCTAAAACTAAAAAGCTTAATTTAAAAAGGCAATATAATGAAATGGAAAGGTACATAGTTAAAGGAATGTTAACTTCTTTTATAATAAAATCAGTGTTAAGGATTCAGTGAGAGTTTAGCACAGCGACTGACACAAAATAACCTATAAATGTTAAAAGTCCTAGCACTATTATCTGAAAAGAAAAAACTAAAGGGACAATACTTTTCCTTTAAACATACATCATTTAAACATGTTTTGGAAGGATTTTAAAATTGCACTGACTTTTTTTTAACAAAATGAAACCATTAGGATGTTATTGTTGTATATGATGACCAAGTATCAAAGGATAAATTGGGTTTGAAAATTAAAAAAAAGAACAACAAAAAACCAAAACAAACCAAACTAATCGTCTAAACATATCTGTCAAACATTTACTTAAATTAACACATTCTACTGGGAAAATCACAAGTAAGTACTAGCTGCATTACATGGTGACCAACTAACATATCAATTATATGAATAAACTGCCTAGGTTTTACAGAATTGTAAAAGGATAATTATAAATAAAGTAAGTGGTATAATAATATTGTTCTAACGTTTTTTCAATAACAGTAAATCCTTGAGAAAGAATAAATAAGCTCTTTAGGGAAAACTATGTAACTTCAAATGTTTTCTGGGCCTAGGAACTAATTTGATCTGATCCCACAAGTAACTATGTATACAAACACAGCTGAACAGTTCAGAGCGTTTTAATGATAAATCATTTACCCCAGAGCTTATCTAGGTCCAACCCCGATACATAGGGCTGCTAGACAATGGAGGAGTCATCTGGATTCTCTCCAGTGAAGGCGCTGTACCTTATCCAAATGCAAATGGCTTGATTAGGGGACCAAAACACACTTCTCTGTCATTTGTGAACTATTCAATATATAATACATACTATAGGGCTCTATCTAAATAATCTCTCTTGTACTTATGGTGTGTCAAAGTTTTAAAGACAGCTATCACCTACCCCCAAAAGATAAATGTATTATTCTAGCCAGCAATATAAATTTACTTTTGAGGATTCCTTATTTTCAAAGTTTACTTCTACACTTTATTCTTCAATAAAATGAAGAGCTCTTTCAAAGTCCTACTGCTAAAAGCCTGAAAGTGTACTAATAGAGACTAATGAGCTCATGTCATTGAATGTATTATATTTAGAGCTGTGAAAAGAGGGTACTACGTTTATCTGAGGTACATATTTAGAAACCAAATTTGTTTATGAACACTTTTGTTTTAAAATCATTTATGAATTTTGAACATTTTAGTAGCATTCTCCATTCTGGAAGCTAGGGAAAGGCTGGCTTCTACAAGTGTTTCTTCCCATACCTACTGCTTTAGAATTTATGAGGTACTGCTACAGAAATCTAAATATTTAACAAGGTTCCTGGGTGTTTTTATGCACAATTAAGATTAACATCAGCTGCTTTGTTTGTAAGCTACCACTTAATACAGAGGCAGGATGCTTTGTAATAATTTTTTTCTTGCCAATAGGGGAGCTCTTCATTCTTCTATAGTGGTAGAGCTTTGAGATTACGAAAAATACATTAAGAAGGGTGAGTACAAACTGCATCAATACCACAGATGGTGAAAGTAGTCGGGATCGCCTAGAACACTCCTTGTTACCAATGGCCCATTTAAGGCAAGGCTCTCCATGAGAGAGCCAGGAGGGATCTGCAGGCATGATGACAGCTAAGCCCTGATGGAAGTCTTTCTGGCCAGCAATAAAGCCAACTGTGCCCCCTCTAGCATTTGGAGGCAAGCTGTCTGAGCCACTGGCTCCAGTAAGTTGTTGTCTAATTAACTTGCATACCAAAAGAAACAACAACACTGGTGACCCCACTGGTGTAGCTCAGGGGATTAAGCATTGGTCTGTGAATCAAAGGGTCACTGGTTCGATTCCCCAGTCAGGGCACATGCCTGGGTTGTGGGCCAGGTTCCCATTAGGGGGTTCACAAGAGGCAACTACACATTGCTGTTTCTCTTCCTATCTCCTTCCCTTCCCCTCTGTCTAAAAATAAAATAAAAATCTTAAAAAAAAAACAATCACCACTGGTGAAACTGAACAATCTGTTATCAAAGCCTAATATTTAAATTCCTTGTATCAGTTCATTTATAGTCATTGTAGAGAATCTGCCCTTTTGCCTGCCTACATATCAATTTTCTGCCTACTATTCTGTCTTGTATGTTGGCAAAATATAAGCAGTGTATTTGCTTTTAACTGTTTTTAGCAAATTCCAGGCAAACTATGAAAAGAAAATATGCAATTTCACCCCTCCCCCCAAAGCACCTGATATAATGTATTCATTGTGCATTCAATGGGTATTTCTTGCTGTCCGCTCTGAGAGTGAAGCCATGCTCTGTTAGATGCGCCACAACATATTTGTCTATTTGGTCTGACTTTTCAATATAATAGTGAAAATTTCACTTTTCTATTATCAAATATAAAAATTCATGTCTACAAATTCCTATCTTTTCATATCATTAAACACTAAAACATTCAACAAAAACTATTTGCTCTATTTCCAAGAGAAACTAACATGTACTATAGCAAATAAAATCCTGGGGTAAGAGGACAAGATCATAAGTATAAATGTGTTATTCAGTTTAAGTAGCATTTGTGCTAGAAGGCTACCGAGGCCATAATATTTTGGCTAGCTGGCAGAAGTCTATTTCTATGGACTCAAAGATTCCAAAGGTAAAAGGTCCTTTTAGAGATTATCTAAACTGATCTTTTGTTTTGCAAATTAGGAAGTTTGCCTGTCAAGATTTCTTCATTTTGCTTTATATTTTCTTCTTTATTGTACCAAATTATTCTGAAATATTGCACATTAGATTACAAAAAAGAATGTATTTGATCTCCTAAATATCTATACTATGACCACTGTTCTATGTTTATGGTAATAAATTAGAATCAATTATTACATACAGTAATCACTGTTAAATAAGTAGTCAGAATATTTCTATCATGCTACAACTAAGATTAAAAGGAATATGGAATGACATTTCACGAAATCAGAACCTGAAAAACTTCGTCTTCACAAGTTCCTAGACCGCACCAACTCCCAATCTGCACAAAGAAGTTGTATCTGAACCATGTGATGCTTTTTCTCAGACCTACATAAGGTTTCACTAGTCTATAAAATTTTGTTCAGCCTTCCCACGAGAGGGTTGATGAGATGAAAACAAAACTAGAGTTTTGGCTCATTTCTTCAGACTACATCCTCCAATGTTAGATCATCGTTGGTTCTTCATGACTTCAGCAAGACTGATTCTACCTGCTCTACTGTGTCCAACTCATCTTCCTGCCTGATGCCTACCCAACGATTCTATAAAATGTTGCTTGTGTAGTTTTTAGTATTGATTTTTCTGGTTTGTACGGCTAAGAAGAGACAATGAGCATTTTACGAGACATTTGCATTTGCCTTTCCAACAAGAAAGAGAATAAAGTCATATACACCTAATATTATCTGAAAGAATAGGAAAAGCCATTCCAGAATGACTTCCTTAGTCTCCACATTGATCACAGCCACACACAAACTTGCTATAAGTACAATAAGCAATCTTATCTGCTATCTTCTCTTACACAAACATTTCTCCTAGTTATAAGGCTACTTAAAGAGTTTCTCATTAGTAAAGTGAAGGGGACAACGGTGGGAGAAAGGAGTATGTGGTTACATTCTGCAACGCGGTTAAAATTTTCTGTGCCATTATAAGACTTCCAGAAAATTTCTGAAACCAAAACTATATACAACCTCAGACTTTTAAAAGGTATGTGACATTAATTATAATCTTTCTCTCACTTAATTATCAATATTCCTAGTAATATTACGTAATTAGAAAAATCGAGGAATTGAAATATCTTAAATGCTTTTCTTTTAACCTAACCAACTTAAAAATATAAAAATCTCAGCAGCTGCTTAAAGCAATAATCTCAAAAAACAAATACTGGAATTAGTACCTTTCTCTTCTTTTTTAAATTATCATTTACAACACATAAATCTCTAAAAAGTGAAATGAGAGAGGAAATTCTTACTTTTACATTACTGAATTTCTAAGAAACAAATGGCACTGGTTCCCTTGATACCGAAACACAAGTTAAGAAAAAGTAGCAGAGTTAAGATATCTCTTCTTTCTCCTACTGTAGCCAATCTCCCCCTCCTTTAAATTTCCATAAAGCATTATTTGAAGTAGCCTAATGCTTAAACTCGGCCTGGTATTTATATAGCTGTGCACAGTGTGCCCATATAACTTATACAAAGCAAGGCCTCTGGAAGAGAAAGAGGGCCCTATTAGTAATTATGGTAGGACGAGAGGCATAAAGCAGGGCGCATGGGGCCCCGGGTGACTCTCGTCATTCTCCCTCCTATACTAGACTTGAAGCTCAGTGACATGGAGGAATTGGAAATTCATTATTATGTGTCTCATAGCGGCACATTATCTTGCATAAACTAAGCATTTAAGTCTTACTAGTTGAAGAATAAACGAAGAAATAAAATCAGGAGGACCTTCGCAGCTGCTTAGGGAATCACAAGGAAGTGTAACATTCTGACTCCTTTGGACAAAGACTAAATTTATAAATCTACTGCTGTGGACTTAAAAATCCAAAAATGAGGAAGAATGAAAATTAATTAGGCTATTGCATTAAATATATTTTAATGTTCTCTATAAAATACTACAGGAACTAAAGGTGTTAAAATTCTAACAGTAAAATCTTAATATGACAGTTACCACTCTAGGAGGCCTCCTTACCTGCAGTTTTGCTCTCTGCAGTTTCAGTTACCCACAGTCAAGCACAGTTCAGAAATATTAAATAAAAAATTCCAGCAAAACAATTTAATAAATAATAAATTTTAAATTCAAACTCATTAAAGCACACCCTTCTGAGAAGTGTGATGAAATTTCTCACCATCCCGCCCAGGGTCGTTAATCATTCACCCTTTGTTCCACGCACCCATGCCAGAGACACAATCCTCACTTGGTCACTTAGTAGTCATCTAGGTTATCAGATCAACTGTCTCAGTACTGCTGTGCTTGTGTTCAGGAAACCCTCATTTTACCTAACATGCAATGGCCCCAAAGCGCAAGAGTAGTAATACTGGCAACTCAAGTATGCCAAAGAGAAGGTGTGAAGTGCGTCTTTTAAGTGAATAGGTGAAAGTTCTCAAGATAATAAAGAAAGAAAAAAGTCATATACTGAGGTGACTAAGATCCACACTAAGAACAAATCTATCCATGAAATTATAAAGAAGGGAAGGAAACTCATGCTAGTTTTGTAGTCGCACCTCAAACTACAAAAGTTATGGCTACAGTGTGTCACAAGTGCTTAGTTAAGACAGAAAAGGCATTAAATTTATGGGTAAAAAACATGAATAGAAAATGTGTTCTGAGTGACAGCAATACTTGGCACCAGAAAGTACTGACTCTGTATGAAGACTTCAGCAAAGGATTCTCTGAAATGAGTGACCATGTGCACGCCACTTTCATTACTACGTGAACTGTTAGGGCTGTTCTGTTGTTGCTGTTGTTAATCTCTTACTCTGCCTTATTTATAGATTAAACTTTTACCATAGGTATGTATGTATAGGAAAACACAGTACACACAGGGGTGGGCAAAAGTAGGTTTACATTTGTGAGTATGTGAAACAAGACTTTATTCTTGTACTATTATTTACTTATTAATTATTGTATTATTTCTTATTATTAACCTAGTTTTGCCCACCCCTGTATAGGGTTTGGTACTATTCTTGGTTTCAGACATCCAATGGGGGGTCTTCAAACATATACCCTGAGGATAAGAGGGACTACAAACACATATTCAAGAAAAAGCTTCTGAAAGTACAGTATATTCCTGGTAGCTGAATAATCTGGAGAATTCATGACCTACTTCCAGCCTAGTTACCACACTTGTACAAAAACTGTGGGAAGAGTATACAAATTGAATATTTTTATTTGCTTTTCCATATATTATTGTTTCATTTGCTTCATTTCAGATTATTAACCATGTAAAACGTTTTATTATTAAATGTAAATCCTTGTCCCAAAGAAAAGAAACTAAAGGATAGTTCTATTGTGGCTTCTTCAATTCCTAAAGAGTAAAAATGCTCTAATATTTGTATTCTTAGTGAACAAAACAAATGTGTGCCTAGAAGACTCGAAACTGCTCAGGTCTGCCTTGTGCTACTAAATAAGGACCTACCCTGCCCTGCTTCCCACTAAGTTTATATCAGCAGATCCAGTTTCATTAGGGACTAGTCCTGGTTGGTGGCAGAAGCAATTGGTGTTTAAATATTTATAGTTTCATTTCAGTCCCACCTTAGTTTGTTGAGCAGACATAAAACCACGCTCTTTATCATATTTGCCACTTCCTGTAATTCACAACCGAGCCCACCACCACTATTCATTACATAACACAATTTAACAAAACAAAATACCATAAAATAATGAGAATCCATTTAGGTCTTTTTTCTTTTAAACTCTTTTCCCAAAAACAAGGTGTAAAAAAATCTTGAGGAAACATTTTTTTTCTTAAATTTTTTTGTATATTTTATTGATTATGCTATTATAGTTGTCTCATTTTTTTCTCCCTTTTATCCCCTGCGCCCTGCACCCCATCCCATCGTCCCCATATCAACATTTTCCCGCCACCGCTTTTGCCAGCCCCACCCTCCTCCCCAGGTACCACCCTCAATCCTTCCCCCATTTGGCTTTGTCGATTGGTCCTTTATCCATGTTCCTTAATGACCCTTCCCTTCCTTTTCCCATTATTCCCTCCCCCATCCCCTCTGGTTACTCTGTTTGTTTTTTATTTCGATGTTGCTGGTTATATTTTGCTCGCTTGTTTATTTTGTTCATTACATTCCACTTATAGGTGAGGTCAAATGGTATGTCTTTCACCACCTGGCTTCTTTCACTTAGCATAATGCTCTCCAGTTCTACCCATGCCATTGTGAGAGGTAAGTAGTTCTTTCTTTCTGCTGTGTAGTATTCCATTATGTAAATGTACCATAGTTTTCTGATCTACTAATTTACTGTTGGGTATTTAGGTTGCTTCCAATTCTTGGCTATTGTAAATTGTGCTGCTATGAACATTGGGGTGCATATGTTCTTTTGAATTGGTGTTTCAGGATTCTTAGGGTATAATCCCAGCATTGGAATTGCTGGGTCAAAAGGCAGCTCCATTTTTAGTTTTTTGAGGAAATTCCAAACTGTTTTCCATATGGCTGCAGCAGTCTGCATTCCCACCGACAGTGTACTAGGGTTCCCTTTTCTTCACATCCTCGCCAGCACTTGTTGTTTGTTGATTTGTTTATGATGGCCATTCTGGCTGGTGTGAAGTGGTATCTCATTGTGGTTTTAATTTGCATCTTTCTGATGGCTAGTGATGCTCAGCATCCTTTCATGTGCATCTGGGCCCTGTGTACGTCCTCCTTGGTGAAATGTCTGTTTAGGTCATTTGCCCATTTTTTAATTGGATTGTTTGTCTTCGTGGAGTGGAGTCATGTGCGTTCTTCATATATTTTGGAGACCAAACCCTTGTCTGATGTATCACTGGCAAATATATTTTCCCATATAGTTGGTTCCCTTTTCATTCTGCTGATGTTTTCTTTAGCCATGCAGAAGTTTCTTACTTTGATGAAATCCCATTTGTTTACTCTTTCCTTTATGTCCCTTGCTTTAGGGGACATATCGTTGAAAATGTTGCTGTGTGGAATACTGAGATTTTCCTGCCTATGTTCTCCTCTCAGACTTTTATGGTGCCGCGACTTATATTTAAGTCCTTTATCCATCTTGAGTTTATTTTTCTGTGTGGTGTAAGTTGATGGTTGAATTTTATTTTTTTGCAAGTAGTTATCCAGATCTCCCAATGCCATTTGTTGAAGAGGCTATTTTTACTCCGTTTTATGCTTCTGCTCCCTTTGTCAAATATTAACTGATCATAGAAACATGGGTTTATTTCTGGGCTCTCTATTCTGTTCCACTGATCTATGTGTCTGTTCTTATGACAGTACCAGGCTGTTTTGATTACAGTGGTCTTATAATACAGTTTGATGTCAGGTATTGTGATCCCTCCTACTTTGCTCTTCTTTCTTAAAATTGCTGCAGCTATTTGGGGTCATTTATGATTCCATATAAATTTTTGAAATGTTTGTTCTTTATCTGTGAAATATGTCATTGGTATTTTAATAGGGATTGCATTGAATCTATAAATTGCTTTAGGTAGTATGGGCATTTTGATGATGTTAAGCCTTCCAATCCATGAACATGGAATATGCTTCCATTTATTTGTCTCTTTCTTCATTTCTTTCTTCAGTGTTGTGTAGTTTTCTGAGTACATATCTTTAACCTCCTTGGTTAAGTTTATTCCTAGGGACTTTATTTTTCCTGTTGCTAAAGTAAATGTGACTTTTTTCCTGATTTCTGACTCTTACATTTCATTGTTGGCGTATAAAAATGGTTTCAATTTCTGAATATTGACTTTGTAGCCTGCTTTTTTGCCAAATTCACTTATCAAGTCGAGTTGTTTTTTGGTGGAGTCTACAGGGTTTTCTATGTACGGTGTCATGTCATCTGCAAACGATGACAGTTTTATGTCCTTTTTTCCTATTTGGATGCCTTTTATTTCTTTTTCTTGTCTGATGGCTCTGGCTAGGACTTCTAATACTATGTTGAATAGAAGTGGTGAAAGAGGACATCCTTGTCTTGTTCCTGACGATAGTGGAAAAGCTTTTAGTTTTTGCCTGTTCAGTATAATGTTGGATGTATGTTTCTCATCTATTGCCTTTATTATGTTGAGGTATGCCTACTTTATTCCCACTTTGCTGAGAGTTTTTATCATAAATGGGTGCTGTACCTTATCAAATGCTTTTTCCCCATCTATTGATATGATCATGTGATTTTTGTCTTTCCTTTTGTTTATGTGATGTATTATGTTTATTGATTTGCAGTAACTGTGCCATCCTTGCATCCCTGGGATGAATTCCACTTGACCATGGTGTATGATCTTTTGAATGTATTGTTGGATTTGGTTTGCCAATATTTTGTTGAGGTTTTTAGTGTCTATGTTCATCAGCGATATTGGCCTGTATTTTTCTTTCTTTGTTGTGTCTTATCTGGTTTTGGGAGTAGGGTGATGCTGGCCTCTTAAAAAGAGCTTGGGAGTCTTCCTTCTTCTTGGATTTTTTTTTGAATAGTCTGAGAAGGACAGGGGTTAGTTCTTCCTGAAATATTTTATAAAATTCTCCTGTGATACCATCTGGTCCAGGCCTTTTGTGTGCCTGGAGTTTTTTGATTACTGCTTTGATTTCACCAGCTGTTATCGGTCTGTTCAGGCTTTCTGCTTCTTCTTCATTCGGTTTTGGAAAACTGTATTTTTCTAGAAGTGTGTCCATTTCACGCAGGTTTTCAAATTTCTTGGCATATGGTTGTTTGTAGTAATTTCTTATAACCCTTTGTATTTCTGTGGTATCAGTTGTCATTTCTCCTCTTTCACTTCTGATTTTGTTTATTTGCATCCTCTCCCCTTTTTTCTTGATGAGTCTAAAAAGCTTGTTGATCTTGTTTATCTTATCAAAGAACCAGATCCTGGATTTATTGATGCTTTGAATTGTTCTTTTGTTCTCTATGTCATTCAGTTCTGCTCTGATCTTGATTATTTCCTTCCTTCTGCTCGTTCTGGGTTTTATTTGTTATTGTTTCTCCAGTTTTGTAGATGGAGGGTTAGGTTGTTTATTTGAAATGTTTCTATATTTTTTAGGTAGGCCTGAATTGCTATGCACTTTCCTCTCTGGACTGCCTTCACTGTGTCCCATAGGCTTTGGACTGTTTTATGTTCATTTTCATTTGTTTCCAGGAATGTATTGATTTCTTCTTTGATCTCATTATTGACCCGTTCATTGTTTAACAGCATGCTATTCTGTATCCATGAGTTTGAATGTTTTTGAGTTTTTTCCTTGAGGTTGGTCTCTAGTTTTAAGCCCTTGTGGTCTCAGAAAATGCTTGATATAATTTCAATTTTCTTGAATTTGTTCAGGCTTGTTTTGTTTCCTATCATGTGGTCTATCTTTGAAAATGTTCCATGTGCATTTGCAAAGAATGGGTAGTTCGCTTCTTTGGGATGAAAGGTTATACATATGTATCAGTTAGGTCCATTTGATCTAATGAGTCATTCAGTTCCACAATATCCTTGTTGATATTTTGTTTGGATAATTGATCAATTGTTGACAGTGGACTATTAAAATCCCCTACTATAAGTGTGTTGCTGTCTATATCTTTGTTGAAGTCCTCTAGGATTTTCCTTATATATTTGGGTGCTCCTATGTTGGGTGCATATAGGTTTACAATGTTTATGTCTTCTTGATGGATTCTTCCTTTGAGTATTATGAAGTGTCCTTTTGTGTCTCTTTTTATGGCCTTAGTTTTGAAGTCTATTTTGTCTGAGATAAGTATTGCTACCCTTGGTTTTTTCCCCTGTCCATTTCCTTGGAATATTTTTTTTCCAACCCTTTACTTCGGTCTGTGCAGGTCTTTTGTTCTGAGGTGGGTCTCTTGTAGACAGCATATGTGTGGGTCCTGTTTTCTTATCCATTCAGCTACTCTGTCTTTTAATTGGAGCATTTAATCCATTTACATTTAAAGTTATTATTGATAGGTACTTATTCATTTTTTTCCTTTATACTTGTGTTCCTCTCTCTCTCACTCTTATTCTTCATCTTCTTAAAGGAATCCCTTTACATATCTTTCAATGCTGGTTTGGTGAAGGTATACTCTTTTAGCCTTCTTTTGTCTGGTAAGCTCCTTTTTTCAGCTTCTATTTTAATTGAGAGCCTTGCTGAGTAGAGTAGTCTTGGTTGCAGGTCTTTGATTTTCATTACTCAGAATATTTCTTGCCATTGCCTTCTGGCCTGCAGTGTTTCTGTGGAGAAGTCAGCTGCTAGCCTTATCAGGGCTCCCTTGTATGTTACATCCTGTTTCTCCCTCACTGCCTTTAAGATTCTCTCTTTGTCTTTGATATCTGCAATTTTAATTATGATGTGTCTTGGAGTGGGTCTCTTTGGGTTTCTCTTGATTGGGACCCTCTGTGCTTCCTGGACTTGTGTGACTTTTTCTCTCCTCAAATTAGGGAAGTTTTCCATCATTACTTTTTCAAACAGGTTTTCTATCTCTTGCTCCTCTTCTCCTCCTTCTGGTATTCCTATCACATGGATATTATTATATTTCATGTCGTCTTACATTTCCCTTAATCCCGCTTCATTCTTTTTGAGCCTTTTTTCATTTTCTTGCTCTTTCTGGGAGTTTTTTTCCTACCATGTCTTCTAGCTTGCTGATTCAATCCTCTGCTTCATCTAGCCTGCTTCTGATTCCTTCTACTGGGTTGTTCAATTCAGAAGTTTATTCTTCATTTCCTTTTGGTTTTTGTTGATAGTTTCTATGTCCTTTTACATGCTGATATAGTTTGCAGTAAGTTCCTCACAGCCTCCCTGTAGTTTTTGGTAATTCTCACTGAGTTCATTGAGTTCAATGAGCTTCCTTATAACCATTGTTTTGAACTCAATATCTGACAGTTTACTTGCCTCTATTTCATTTAGTAGTCTCCCCGGGGATTCCTCCTTTCCTTTCTATTGGGGGTTGTTTCTTTGTCTTCCCATTATTTGGCTGCTGGAGCAAAACCACAAAGCCCAGAAAAAAAACCCATGACCGCAAAAATAACTGCCCCCTGCAATCCCACTATCAACTGCAAATGAACCAGTCTTAATAAGGCTGTAAAGAGATTAAGACTATTATAAGAAAGGAGAAAAATAAACTATAGTATAAAATCTAGTGACTTAATATGCACCAACTTGATGGACAAGAAATGAATGTGAAAATATATGTAGTCAAGAAAATATCGCAAATCATGGAGAAGACTCACAGTGGATTTCGTCTCGGTAGCCTCCAGTATTTACTGCTGTTTCTTCTTTCTGGATCCACCTCTTGTGAAATCAGATGTTGACCCTGTCTGACCTTAGGTAGTCTGTTAAGAGACTTCCTGGGATCTACTGTTATGGCTGTCTCCTTCAGTTGTTAATCTAGTCGCTCTGGGCTCAGCAGTCAGGCTTAAGCACCAAAGGGTGGGTCAGAGTCCTTCCTGGGGTTTGGGCTATTATGTCCTCTCAGTCTGCTGCTGCTCGGAGAGGAGTGGTCTGTGTGAGCTTGTGGGCTGCTGCCTTACAGGGGATGACTCAGCACCAGGATCCCGGATCTCAGGGTCTCAGTTCTCTCCCCAAAGCCTATGTCCCTAGTCTCTCCTCAGGTGTCTCCAGCCCACTCTGCCCTCACCTTTGCCAGAGCCCAGGATAAGTGGTTGCAGATGAAAATTTATGCGTTGGCCCTTTAATTGGCTCTTTCAGTCTCTACCTGCCTGTCTCTGGCAGGGAACAGCCCTGCCACTTTTCACAGCTGGCTGTTAATCTGTGTACTTTTTGGCTCTGGTGCTGTAGGCTGGGGATCCCCATTTATGGTTTGGACCCCACTCTTCTCAGGGGGATCCAACGGGTTGCTTAAATATCCTTCTGGCGCTGACCCCTGAGGGAGCCCAGCCAGCCTTCTTGCGTCTCTCCCGCACTCCTTACCAGTCAGGTTGTGCTGAACTGATTCTTCTGTCTGTCCGAGGTTATAAGGCTTCTCTCTCACTATTGTTCAGTCGTTTGTTCTGGGTGATTTCTCCACAACTTAGTTGTAATTTCAGTTTGGTCCTGGGAGGAGGTCAGTGTGACTTCCATTCACTCCTCCGCCATCTTGATCCCCAAGAAAACATTTCTTAACTACGTTTTTACTTTCCTGCAATTTTAGTCAATTATAGATAAGTCATGATTATATGCAATAATGGGAGGCAGAAATAATAGGGAGGAGGCCCAAAAACCTGTATCCATTCTTTACATGTGCATTTAAGAAATCTGCTAACAAGTTAAAACTGAAGGGTGTGAACTTCATTTCCTAGTCCACTTTCTGGTACTACAGCTAATATAGAGTGGAACGGTCACAAAGTAGCAGCCAGAGGGAGAGGAGAAAAACACAGAAAACCCAGGAACTCATTCATTAGAACCTAACCACAATCTTCTGGACATAACCAATTTTAACCTCTCTTTATAATTTACAAGGAAGTCTAGCCTTTCCTAAATTTACTTATGGGATAGTCAAAAGTTTAGCTAAGATTTTTATTGTTAAAGAAACTTAGACAAATACCAAGCACGAAAGCTTCATTTGTGTAAGAAATTAAATGTCCTGAGCAATACTTTTTACTAATAAAATCACAGATTCAACTAATGTCACATTACAATGAAACTGTCCAAGTCCCAAATAACTGTAAGTGATAAAGGAAGAATAAACTGTCCCAGCACCAAATGGAGACTCCAGAATATTTATGCTGCAAAACCCAACAAAACATCATGTAGTAAGTGAACAGGCATTTAACACTGCACAGTTATTCCACACACAGAAAACAGCATGTGAAGACACAGACACATGAGGGTCATGTGGTGGTGGAGGCCGAGACTGGAATGATGCATCCACTAGCCAAGGAATGTCAGGAATTGTGGGCATACACCAGAAGCTAGAAAAGGCAAGGAAGGGTCCCCCACTACAGGCTTCAGGGGGAACATGGCCCTGCTGAAACCTTGATTGTGGACTTCTAGCCTTCAGAACTGTGAGACAATAACTGTCTGTTGTTTTAAGCCACCAGTTTGTGGTAATTTATTAAAGCAGCTTCAGAATACTGATACAGCTAGGAACTAGTGGAGGCTAACAATAGAGTGTGATACTGATAGACACACACTAGTCAGAAGCTTAACAGGAGATGGGGGTGGGGAGAGTCAGAGAACCCAGCTAAAACCACATCAGCATTCAGTGGTCCCGAATACCATACACAGGCTGTGCCTTCTGAGAACTAGAGAGGGATGTTCTGTGTTCCAACACCACCTGGTTGAATGTGGGGCAAACATTTAACCTCTCTGAACGGTGAACCTTGAGAGCATTATGTTAAGCAAAAGATGTTAAGTCACAAATAAAAACATGTTGCATAATCGCATTCACATGAATGTCCAAAACAGACAAATCCCTGGAGTCAGAAAGTCGATTAGTATTACAGATACCTATGGCTGGAGGTATGGGGCAAAGGGGAGTGCCTGCTAATGAGTACAGGGTTTCTTTTTGGAGGGATGACTGCACAACTCTGTGACTATATTAACTGAATTGTAAGCTTTAAATGGGTAAATTGTGTAGTATATGAAGAATGTCTTAATAAAGCTGTTACCAAAAAAAAAAAAGCTATTAAAGTTTATAACTTACAAAGTATTAGCACAGAGTTATATCTAAAGAGATGTGAAGAGCAGTGTGGAGCTATTATTTAAAACAGGTCATATTTGAAACAATAAATGACAGCTTGAACAACACAGCCAATGAACACAGGGAAGAGGGGGCTAATAAAGGGAAATACTGTGTTGGTAGAGCTAATAGTGCATAAAGCTGGATGTGAGGAGTTAAGTCGGGGGGAAAGGTGACTAAGAAAACTTTGTTTTCTGCACTGGGTATTAGGCACTGTGAAAACCCAAGTAAAACCTGTTTTCTCCCTGGAAAAGGTGCTTTCAGAAATGGCTACAGCCAAGACCGTGGGACAAATCTGCTCCTTCAAAGAAGTCTGCTCTTTGAGCCCACCACTGGGTACAAAGCACCAATGCTGGCCAGATCCTGGGTATCTCAGCAATGTTCTATTCCTGGGTATCTCAGCAATGTTCTATTACTCAGTTGTCAGCCTCGACACCAAAAGGGGGGAAATCTGTAAAAAAGGGAGGACAGCTGTTTGCCAATAGGGTTGTTTTGAGAGTTTAGTGTGTTAATACACATAAAAGAGCTTAGAATAGCATCCAGCACATGGTCAGCAGTATATAAGAGTTAGCTATAAAACGAAGAGAATTATAGTATAGTACCAGGGCCAACACATTAACATTTATGGGAAAGTAAAGATTACAGCATTTAAGGAGATTGTGCTCACCTGTAAGTCTTCTCACCAAGGATATAAGTTTTGGTAGAATAGTCAGGTCCATTTCAGACCTAAGAGACCATCAGGCCTAAGGCAGGGAAGGGGTGGGGGGTTGGGGGCGGAAATAAACACAGCTCTTTCTTGTGTACTCTGGAAGAATAAAAAGTTTAAATGCCCCGGCCCACGTGGCTCAGTGGGTTGGGTGTCGTCCTGCGAACTGAAGCGTCGCCGGTTTGATTCCCAGTTGGACACATGGCCTGGGTTGCAGGTCAGGTCCCGGAGACGAATCGATGTTTCTCTCCCTTTCTTTCCCCCTTTCTTCTCCCTCTCTAAAAATAAATAAAATCTTTTAAAAAAATTAAAAGATTATAAAACCAGGCTTTAATCAATTTTGGTCAATGTGGTCAATTTAGATGAATTGTAACAAATTTGGTTTACCATTTAAGATAAAAAGTCATGGTTTATAAACCTTAAGGTAGAAGACTACCAATTTTCCTCTATTTAATGTTCACTAACTTCTTAGAATTAACACACACTCTCCTTTGTCATAAAAGTATTTAACAACTAGAACACTGGAAAGGATGCAATCCTAAAATAATTCTGAAAACTATAGAAGAAAAAAATAATTTATAAGACAATGCATAAGCAGATTGTTATTTACACCAATATACTGGCAATGTTAACTTTCTTGTAAGTTTTGAAACATGTTTCTCTAATAAACATTTTCAAATTAGAACACACTGAGACATATAAGCGTTTCTTTTAAAAATACATATTAATTGAATAGCAACTTCAGTTATAATAGTATCATACGATACGATCCTGGCTTCCATTTAATAAATGGAAATTGGAGAGATTCAACCAAAGAGTGATCTTAGTAAATGTTCCTGACATATGTTCCTGAAGTTATTTTTTATAGGATTAAAAAATTAATGGGAGAAACTTATTTTTAAAAAACACACAGATAAACTCAATTTGTTCAATTATGTTTAAGTTGTTCAAGTATATCTAAGTTCTAAGTTCCTTTCCAAGGGCATTATATAATAGCATTGGAAATAATGTAGTCTAACTCATTTATTTTTCCAGATTAAGAAACTAAGTCTAGAGAATGTAAGCAAGCAGCTTGACTGAGTTGCACAAGCAGCCAATGACAAATCAAGTCTTTCTGACAACACTAATGGTTCTCCACTTTCCCTAGCCTTTCCCAGTAGAGAACTATACTCCTATTGACAATCATGCTACACAGTCTAGTCAATAATGATATCATCACTATCTTACCCTTGCTAATGCTTCTACACTTTTCAAAGTGTTTTCATGCCCATTTTGTCACTCCTTCAACTTGCCCCTTCTGCCTCAAATGAGTCTATGGTTGCTTTCACATCACCTCAGCCAAGGTGCATAGAGAGTTAGGTGAGAAGTCTAGTTTTGGGCTCTTCTATTAACTGGTATGATCAAGGGCAAATCACAAATTTGCTATCATTTGCAAATAAAATGCAGATGACCACCTGATCTCTGAAATACTTTCCAGCTCTAAAAGTAACTAGCATCTTAAGTGATAAACCATGCAGCACTCAGTAGGTTTAACAGGAATTCCAAAAAAGGAGTCATGAGCTAGGGTCACCAGTGAAGACTGCTGAAGACAGAAATCGAGCTATTATGGATGTGTGGAGTTTTTGCTAGAGGAGTAAAAGACAAAGATATTTTGGTGCAGAGACACAGTAATTTGTAATAAAACATCTTCCCAACTTTGAGAAATAACTATTTCACAGTAGAAAATTATGGCTGAGTTGGGTAAAGGCAATATTATGTAGTCTCTGAATTTATCAGCTATCAACATGAGAATTTTATATGTGTGTTTTGCTTTTATTAAAATCATAAGCTGGTGAAAGAAAAGCAAAGAAAATTGTTCAGAATAGGCTAGAAGCTGATATAAAACTACACTAGAAGGTAAGCCTGTGTCATTAGAGTAATGGTTACACTAAATTCATTGCAAAGAACATTCATCCACTGCCTGCTACACATGGATGACAGAAGGACCTGGATGAAAGCTCACAAAATAATGTAATAAAATTTTCTCAGAGGCTCCAATACTGATAATTTTTTAAATTTCATTTACCGCAATGCAGTCATTTGTATAGGACAGTAAAAATTAAATATAACATAGAGGAAAGGACTGTGCTTTGGAATAAGATAGAGACAGGTTCAAATCTCAGCTCTTCTTTCTTGCTAATTATAAAGCTTTGAGAGCAAGATCAAATCCCAAAACCTGAGTTTCATCCGCAAAAATTTAGATAATTCCCCCAATCTTTTAGGATCATTTTGAAGACTGAATTAAAACAACATCCAAAGTATCTTGGCACAAAGAAAGTATTCAGTAAATGGCAGCTGACATTTTACTTCATTAATAAACAATAAACCTACTTTTGAAAAGCTGACTTACCTACTTTAATAAAAATAATTCACGCTATTTTGTATTTCATAGGTTTCTAAGGGATTTAATAGATTTCTAATGTTACTATTGATGGAATTTTCTGAAACTGAGTTTTCTGTTCAAAAGATTTTCTGATGATTTTTTTTAGTGTTAAAAATAGCTTATAGACATTCCATTAATTAAACACAAAAAATGTCTCAGACAAATAAATGAATTACAGAAAATTTAAGAAAAATAGATGTTATTTCTTTATAAGGTGTTCAGCTTTATTAATGTTAGACCACACTTCATTTTTTAATATCATAATGACATGATGGATATAAGGAGGTATACTTATATTACACAGACATATGCTTATAAAAGATATACCTAAATATAGATAGAAAGATAGATATACCTAATAAATAAGGGGGTATAAGTGGACATAAGCAGATACAGCTAAAATATAAAATTCTTCAAAAATTCCTTCTTTAGACAAAAATACAACTTTTTCATTAAAGTTTTAATTTTAACCTTCATCATATAAGTATACAAGAGGGATCCCCCAAAAACTGAAATTATCTTCTGGAAGGCAGCCCCGTGTAGTACAGCCTTCCTGCACAAGGTGTGTTCTCGGAACCCATCTGTATCAATGTACCAGCTGGTGTTGTTGTGAGAGGCTGCATTTGGCTTCTGTGATTTCTTTTTTTGAAGACTTTTAACATGTTTCCCCATTTCGTAATGGGTAACTTATAAGCACACCTACCTGCATTGAGTGTTCAGAAGTTTCTGACCAAAAAAATGGCATAACCCCAGTGCCCCACCCTCCCTATTCACCTGATCTTGCCCCAAGCAGCTCCCCGCAATGAAAAAAGTCCTCCAAGGGAAACATTTTGCCGATGTAGAAGAGGTGAAACAAAAAACGGCAGAAGTACTAAAAGGCATCAAAATCAACGACTTGAGAAACTGTTTTGAGCAGTGGAAAAAGTGTGTCTATAGGTGTACTGCATCAAATGGAAAGTACTTTGAAGGTGACTGAAGCTTAAACATGTAAGAATAAATACAGAGTTTTTTACAAGGAAACTTCGGGGTATTTTGGGGTCCCCCCTTGTACATGCATTCTGTACAATATATCACCCATGAAACTAATGTATACAGAGTATATTTGGAAGATAAAATACATTTTTACATTTAAACTCTACTAACAGTCAATTACAGTAATCCCTGCTCACTCATGAGTTACTGATTCCTCGATATCTGGGTCAGGCAAGCCATTTAGCCAAGCCACAGTCAATTATAATAGGACTCCACACCCTACTCAAAGGCAACCCACAAAAGGTTGAACACAGGAGAAACTGGGGGCCTCAGTGATAGCTGGTATGAAAACTGTGCCCTTTGGTCATCTTAAATTGGATGGTGACTGACCGACCAATCTGATCTTCTATGGGAATTCTGAAGTGAAACAAGAGAGGAAATATCATGAGTGGAGAAAAGGAGAATGAGTAAAAATAGAAAAGGAGGGTAAGAAGCAGATACAGAGAGGCTGGGCCTCTAGCATTCATTCCTTTACTCAACAAATGTTTACTGAGCCAAAGCAGTGCAGTAGGTTATACATCAAGCGGTATATTAGGGCAATTACGGCAAGTGCCACTAAAAGAAGGCACCACCACTCAGACAACTGGGTCATCAGGACTGCTGTTAGGTCAATAGGTTTTCCAAATAAACAGTAACCTCAACACTTGTCAACTGCCAATGACAGATGGGGAAAAAATGCAAAATAAGGATCAAAGAGATTGTATGACTATATCTAGTCCCATTCATAATCCCTGGAAACTTTCCAGTTAAAAGTGACAGCAATGTTTTCCTGATCCGTATCAGCTCTTCACTGCAGGGGGAAGGGGACGATAGTATATGCACAACATTTATATTTCCCAAATATTAGAACTACCAAAATTCTCACCATTAACAGATCATACTGAGTGCAAATTGGAGGGCTAATAAAAACACTTCCCGAAACTGTTTAAGGAGCTTAATCACAGGAAGTGACCTTGGCAAAATCTTAAAATAGGGTATGACAGGTTCTGTATTCTTCGTAGCCACTGACTAAGCCTCATCTGATGCCATTTTGTTCTCTTCTCTATCAAAGCCTCCTAAGAAAAGAATTTGGTATCTGTGATTTGAACCTTAACGTGGCAGTAAGTCCAACATGTTTTCTCTCCCGGACTTATCTGCATTTATGGCTTTCTAGTAAGTGAATAAAAGGCACTGTCGACTATTAATTGATTATAAGCATCAGTGAGTGAATGGTGATAGAGGTGTTGAAGAAAGAAGGGTAAGAATTTCCTGAACCAACACCTCACCTATTGAATGGAATCTGTCAATTTATTACCAAAAAATGAAAGAATGATACAATTATTAAAAATGACAGTAAAAACTTACACAGTGACTCAAGTATATAATCAGTAAAGCATATGTAAATTCTAACTTACATTAAATTCTAATAACATTACAAAGTGACAATTTAGTATACTGGATGATTTATTACCATATGATGCCCCCCCAAATCACAAAATGAACATGTTAATGTCTGTTTAAATAAACTATCAAGAAGTCATAAATCATAAGTAACATTGCTATGTCTCATTCTATACTGCTAGGGTTTGGTAATTTAGGTTTTCACAGAATAATTATGCAAAATTTATTGCTGAATTCCACCACAAATCAATTCTTTTTATTCTAAACTAGTTTCAGATTTCATAAGTTAATACTGATCATTTGATTACTGATTATAATTTAGTGTAGTTAAACAACTGTTCAATATCTTTTGAAGGCTACATCTAGGAAGCATACCTCTAATTCAATTCGGCAAACGTGTCTGTGTACCTGCGACATGCCCTAGACATGGAATACACTAAAATAAAGCTACAGTGACGGCTCCATAGACATGTTAATTATAAGCTTCTCTTCACTGGTACTAAATTCCTCAAAATAACTCCTCTTGGATATGGAATATTTTTATTCTCATCTGCAAGATTATACATGGTTAAGTGTAAGTTACCTAATTTCTCATTTTCAGCGACTTATCAAACCTTCAAAATTTTTATTATGTTACAATAAAGGGACAACTGTATTTTTTAAAAGATTTTATTTTTTGACTTTTAGAGAGGGGGAAGGGCAGGAGAAAGAAAGGCAGAGAAACATCCATTGGCTGCTTCTCATATGCCTCCAATTTGGGGACCTTGCCAACAACCCAGGCATGTGTCCTGACTGGGAATCAAACCAGTAACCTTTCACTTTGTAGGATGACACTCAACCCAACGAGTCACACTAGTTAGGGCAGGGCTACTGTATTTTAAAAGGACAAAAAAATTGCTTCTTTTTCCTAAATTAAATAGATTTAATTTCCTGGATTCAAACCAGCATGACACTGTACTAATTAAGTTGGAAATATTAAGCAACATGAGAAATTTAATACATATTATTTCTCACACATGTATATAACATGATGTGTTAATACACAAGGCATCTAAGCACACTTTAATGCATGTTTACTTGGAAAATTGCTCTCTGAAATGCAGCTATTCTTTTCCCAAAAGTGAAAATTGCTCCATATAATTTGCATACCTTTCCACTCATTTATCAGTGCTTTTTTTACCTTAATTCCAAATAATAACTTCTGGTTGGATATCATTTGAATATTCACTTAAAGTTTTATTAATTCAATTAGCTTTAGATCACTGACTAAAAGCTGGGTGTCACACCTAGTGGAACAGAAAATTCTGTGCATACACTTTACACAACACGATTTAGAAATTCAGGCTGTTTTTGTGATGCCTGTTTCTCAATAGTCAATAATTACTCCTCAAAGCTTAATTAATGACTGTTATCCTAAACAGGGAGTCTCAGCATGTCAAAATAGTTCTTTGATTGAGGCTAAGATCTGTACCATTTTGGTCAAAACCTCAATGGCCTGAACACCGTAGTCATTCACTAAATACCCAGTACATTGATCTAATTAATCTCTAAGGCCCAGGCTACAGTTAATAACAGAATCAGAAGCAAGCAAAAACCCTTAATTTAGAGATCAAGGCTAAGATCTTCGACACCCTCATATTACTCATTACTACATATGGATGGGAAGGTTGGACAGTGAAGGAAACTTGGTGGGAAAAAGTTGATTCATTTGAAATACATTTTGGAGGAGAGTTCAATGGATACAGTAAACTGCCAAAAACATGAACAAGTGGGTTCTAGAGCAAAATATGCCTGAAACATAGCTGGAGGCAAAAGTAACAAAACTGAAGCTCTGCTACTTCAGATACATCAAGAGAAGGTAGGGTCCTTTGGAAAAAACAATAATGCTGGGGAGAATCAAAGGCAGCAGGACCAGAAAGACCAGCTATGAGATGGACGGACCCCACCGAAGAGACCACAGGAGCTGAGCAAGGCTGCTGAGGACAGGTCATCGTGGACACTCATCAGGAGTCAAGAGTCCACTCAAAGGCACAATGAATGGAAACATGTAGTTTTAAAAAGCAAGGATGAAAACAATTACTTTTAAAATGACTAATTCCTTAAAGAAATATTCCCATTGATCTTAGGAAAAGCAAGCAGTGGTTTCAGTTCTAGTTCTTAGATGGGTTGGTTAGTCTAATGACGTTTACACAGTAAGCACAACGTATAGCTACAAATGTTAATCTTCGAAGCTAGCGGTAGATTATAACTGCCTGAAACCCACACCACCAATTATCAAATGCAAATCTTATTATCAGCACATCTAGTTTCTGGCTGTAGCCAGTCTCTGAAAATATAAGTCAGCATGTCTTTGAGAAGACCACTGTGTAAATACAATCCTTTACATGTCGCTGTGAAATAATAAACATGTTCGATATATTTTTTAGCTTGGTATTTAATACATCTTATTACAAAACTAATTTTATCTCCCCACTGTATTACTACTATTCTTCTCGCTGTCAGCCATAGTTAAATATGATTAGGCCCTATGCTGAATTAATCAATCTGATAATGTCAGACATTATTAAGAAACCATACATGACATGGTCACAATATCTGCTATCAAAAGCATGCACACTAAAACCTTTGTTTTTCCAGGACACTACCACTGCTTAAATTGGTTAAGTTTTATTTTGTTTTAAAGAATAACAGAAAAAAATACCTTTTTATCTCTTCCTTAGGCAGAAATTATAGAATAAAATAAAAATAAAGTAAAAATTAGGTAGGAGGTGGGTAACTTATTGAAGAAGCTGACTAAAAAAAATAATAATTAAGAATCATGGCACCTCTTTAATCACCAACTGATACACATGTCAGATGGTTGTCTTACTTTCATTAGCATCATGAGGCAGAAAGAAACAAATTATAGAATAAAATAAAATAAAAATTAGTTTACCTCTACTTTTCTCCCTCACACTGTGTCCTCCCAATCTATAAAGCCCTCGGTTTCTTTCAGTAAGTCCCCTACATGGCAGCCTCTCTGATATGGTCTGAGGAGGTCAGCTGGGATGAAGGCAAACATTAGTATGAATGAAAAGAAGCTCAAATTCAGATTTCTAATGAATCTGGATCTGCTGGGCAGCAACATATTCTGATTCAAATACAGGCACACCTCATTTGTGCTCTGTGTTCTTTATCGTGCCTCACAGATACTGCGTTTTTTACGAATTGAAGGTTGGTGGCCACCTTGTATCAAGCAAGTCTATCAACACTATTTTTCCAACAGCATTTACTCACGTCATATCTCTGCATCACATTTTGGTAATTCTCACAATATTTCAAAACTGTTCCTTATTATTATATTTGTTACAGTGATTTGTGATCCATGATCTTTGATGTTCCCATTGTAATTGTTTTGGGGCACCATAAATCATGCTTGTGTAAGACTGCAAACTTAATAAATACTGTGTGTGTTCTGACTACTTCAACAACTTGCCATTCTTCCTCTCTCTTCCTCTCTCTGGGCCTTCCTATTACCTGAGATATAATACTGAAATTAGGCCAACTAATAATCCTACAACAGCCTGATAAAAAACCTGCACACAGATGTTTTTAACAACTTTATTCCAAAACATGGAATAACCAAAATGTCCTTCAGTAGGTGAATGGATAAACTGTGGTACACCCAAGGCGATGGAATATTACTCAGTGCTAAAAAGAAATGAGCTGTCAAGCCATGAAAAAAACTGGAGCAACTTTAAGTGTGTATTTACTAAGTAAAAGAAGCCAGTCTGAAAAGGCTACATACTATATCATTCCAACTATACAACAGTCTGCAAAAGGCCAAACTATGGAGACAGAAAAAAAATCAGGGATTGGGGAGGAAGAGATGAATAGGCAATGCACAAATGACTTTTAGGGCACTAAAACTATTCCTTATAATATTATAATGGTGGCTACGTGGCACAAATTTGTCCAAACCCAAAGAATGTACAACACCAAGAATAACACTAATGTAAACTATGGACTCCGAATAACAATGGCATGTTAACTGTAAGTTCATCAATTGTAACAAATGCACCACTCTGTGGAAGGATGTTAAAAATGGAGGAGATTATGCATTCGGGGGAGGGGGTAAAGGGAAACCTGTACCTTCTGCTCAATTTTTACTGGAGCCGAAAGTGCTCTAAAGAATAAGGTGCATTTTAAAAAATGTTACAGATACAAAAAAGTAAAAAATATATTTCACTTGTATAAATATGGTCACCTTAACAGAAATGAACTGTCAAGGATTTTCTGTTTCACAGTCTTTTATTTCATACAAACCCAAACATTATGACAAATATCTTCTTTCTTGAGGTAGTGAGTTTTAGAAGATCACTAGCGAAAGAAACATGTTTGCTATAGACAATATAATGATTTGACTTTTGGTGGCTCATTTTACTGTTATTTTTATAAATAAACTGATATAGAAAGGCAAACTACTTAAAAGCAGCCCATTCAAAAGCAGTACGTAAAGGTGACATCTTTCGACAGGCTATAAATCAGTTGATACAAACAGGTTTAAGTTGTTTTTCTACTTTAAAGTATCACTACAAGCCCCATTTACATCAAAATTATTTCCCATGCCTTGGCCCTCTCTCATATTCTACCCTAAACTGTTGGTGACACATCCCCATTTTTGTCCTACGAGACACATCTACTAGTCACCTTCCTTGCTCCTCTTTTCAGGCATCTGTTTTGCCTCCCACCTCTCTAATCAAATGTAAATTCTTAGTCTTATCTTCAGTATGTTCAATTACATGCTCTAATCTTGCATGTGCAGTTGCCATTCCACCCTGCTAGTATTCCAATCTTCTCTCTATGCTAGGCTTATTATCAGAATAATTAATTCATACCTTAGAAAGCAATCGCATGATTATATATGTACTGTCACCTCTTCTCATTAACCTTTTCTTTTAAAATCCATTTCTAACACTCATTCTCTTAGAGATTTTTAAAAAATGGCAATAGCTGAACAGATCAAAGAGGCAGATCTAAATGAAGAAAAGCAAAAATATAGATCATAAGGAATTATACAAGAAGAGGAGATTTCTTTCTGATTATTAATTTTATAATCCTGGAGGATGAAGAAGGGTTAATCAAATGCCACCCAATATACAATAAATTTCTTCACAAAATACTGATATTTTCTCCAAATTAGCAAAAAAAGAGAAAACTGATGCTGACATATATAGGATTAGATATTGGGTATTTTATTTTTTGTTTCGAATGTACCATGAAAAAAAAAGTTAAAAAGCCCGAAAAAAGTCCTAATATATTAAACATGTCTTCTTCCCTTAAGCAAAATAAGGCAGTGAAGCTAACCCAGGAGAGCTATTCTGTTGCAGATCTTCACTCATGAGATTGCTCCTTAGACAAAATATGAGAATAAAAGCTGAGTTCATGGTTTAACAGGCCTGGGGGCGTGGGACCAGTGAAGGGCTGGTCCTTGTCTGATGGAGAAGAGATGGATGGGGGGTTATCACCAAGAAAGATCTTAGCCTGAGCCATGTGCTATGGTTATCATTACATCCATCCCATTTAAATTACAATCTGAGACCATCATAGGCTTGGCCTCTCCTCAAAGGTGAAGACCCACAGAGATGAGCCCTGCTTCAGGAGCTATTAGCATAGTTTCTCCCATAAGCCATATCTATCATCTAGAGCAGTGATGTTCAACCTCTCCATCTCATGGCACACACAAACTAATTACTATATTTTCCACCAATCTGACAAAAAAAAAATAGGTATAATTTGGATTCATTTACACTGGATGGCTATTGTGTTGGCTGTTGTCATTTTTTTATTTGACAATCTAAGGGAAAAGAGGTTAGTTCCCCTATTTCATCAGGTATTGAATGTTTTAAAAACTCTCATGGCACACCAGTTGAAAATCAATGATCTAGAGGAAAGAAATACATGGTCCATAAAAACACCATACTCCCTAACAGCTGAAGCACAATGGAGAAATAGCTAAGTTGATGCCACTTCCTTCTTAGCTCATAACCCAAATAGATGTCTATTCCTTTTGAAGTGCCTGATATTCTATCAAACATGCAGGTGGGGTAGGAATAATGGAAATAAATTGCACCTTACTCAAGACAGATCAGATACCGCCCTCGTAACGACTGGGGGAATAAAACAGAAATGGACAGTAATAAGGAGAAAGTGATTTTGTGTGTATGTGTGTGTATGGGTGAATGTGTATGTGTGTATATCATGTGGGCCTTAGAACTAAGCAGATAAAGCTAGGTAAACAACTAAGTATCACAGCAATATCTAATGCACTGCATTAAATTGTAGAAAGAACTCAGAGCAAAAAATGCAGCCATGCTACTGACCTAATTTAGTATTTATTTTAAAATTTAGTAGTATTATGAAGAATTTACATATCCTAATAATTTCAAAAGGACTTTATTATGTTCAAAGAAAATAATAACCTCTACAAATCACATTTTTCCTTTTTAAAATTTATAACTCAGAATTAAAATGCCCTTGATTAAATAATATACCTTTAGGAACACAGTCTGAACTACTAACTTGTTTTTTTTTTTGACAAAGACTAAACCACAAATTTATTTTATATTACTAACAAAACCACACACACATACTGTTATGGAATATTGACAATAGCCTAAATTCTCAACCATTCAATATGACAAGTCAGCATCAATATTTTTCTTAGAAATCACTTTAATTAGAAATATAAGATCAAAAGCACAATCTTAATAATTTCAATAAAGTTTTTCCCATACACATTGAAACCATGTGTATACTAAAACGAACTTTGTATCAGAACTTGATGAGAACAGAAAAATTAGGAGAGCAAACAGAATGAGCTCCACAGCTGCCACATTCGCTTATGATACCATCACTGGTTTTTGTAACATAGTGCCGTTTCCTGAATTAACTTCAAAGGCTGTTTTGGGAAAGCAAATTTACTAATAAATACTCTCAGAAGCTGTTCTGCTAGAGTATTTCCTCCTCAGCTACTGGGAAATTTATCCAACAGTAAAATAGTTTAAAGAAGCTAAATCTGCTGAAAATCAAGACAAATATACTGCATGTGATAATGAGAAAAATGACCAGAAGTTCATACTTTGTAAAACAGGAAAAAGGAGAGAGCTTATCCTTTTCTTTACCAAATTTCTTTTAAACACACATTCAGTACACACATGACTTATGAGGCATAAGAAAACCTGCCTTAAAGAAACTAACACAGTTCCTAAATCCCTTTAAGACTGTGTAACTGCTTTTAGAATAGTCTGGCAATATCCTGCCTCTCCAGATTGCTCTTCTCCTCACTCCCACCCTCTCTTCTAATTTCTGCTTACCCTTGCCCTGGCCAGGTGGCTCAGGGGGTTGTTGTGTTGTTCCATACACCAAAAGGCACACACCTAGGCTGTGGGTTCAGTCCCCAGTCGGGGCATGTACAGGAGGCAACCGATCGATATTTCTCTCTCACAGTGATGTGTTTCTCTCGCTCTCTCTCTCTAACCACCGCCCCCCTCTCTAAAATTAGTAAACATATCCTTGGGTGAGGATTTTTAAAAAAAAATTAATTTCTAGTTATCCTTCAAAATTCAGCTCATTTAAGGCCTCCTACAGCAAGTCCTCCTTGGTCACTCCTTCCCAGCCATGATCAAATACTGTCCTCCACCCCCATGTTATCCCATAACATCTTATGGTGTCCTTTAAAACAACACAATTTCTTGAGTCATAATTTTTTGAACAGGAATTTTAATAAAGCCAAATTAACCTTAACATAAATTTAAGCCAATATACTGAAACTTAGTTAAACAGTAGTCCCCACACTGCACGACATGTTCCTCGAGAACAGAGGCTTCTCTAGTCACTGGCGCAAAACAGCACGGACCAGCTTCCAGCTTCTCAACAATGGCTGCTGGCTCTACTACCATTACACGCAAACACCTACTTGCTTACATCTCCAGAAACACAGGGCAACCAGATGCTCCTTAAAACCCAGATTAATATCTCCATGACTTTGCTAATGTTATTCTCTATGTCTGGAATCTCGTTTCATCTTACTTTTATTTGCTTCATGATCCTCCGCTGCCTTCAAAGCCCAACCGAAAAAAAATACTGCTTATTTCATCACCTTTTATTATTGTTCAAGGCTCAGGAACCTGTCACAACCTCTGTAAAGCCTTCCCAGAATCCCTCAGTCAAAATTACTTCTCTTCCCCCACAATTTCAAGTCATTCTTGATATAAACATCAGCTCAAGTATTTAGTAAAGTATGACTGGTGTCAAGGTCTAATCACATGCCAAGACGAGTCTCCTCAACTACAGTCAAGCTCCCTTGGAGCAAGTATCAAGTTATTCATCTTCATTCATCCCCACTCCCAGATACATGCCTGGTCTATTTTATTAGTTCTCCATAAATTTATTTAAATAAATACCTAGCTGACTACTCTGTGGCATAATAGTATGGAATGTAAACTACTGATTCTACCATCAAAATGTGAATAAAAGGAACAGCGTCTCATTGACATTTTTAGATAATACACATTTTTCAGAGCCATTAAAAAATCTACTTTATTTTGTTAAGAGACATTAACTTGTAAGGTTCACTTGACTTACAGGAATCCAGGATGTAGGAAACATAATTTCAAAAGTCTTTCCAGATCATTTGTTTATGTTTCTCTCATGTCAACAGGGTATTTCTTTTTATTGTAGTTCTACCCAACTACACAGGCAGCTCCTTGAGAACAAGAACTGGATCTTCTTTAAAATATAAATCTACATTTAAAATTTAAAATTAGTATTAACGCTATTTCGGAGAGGCCAAAAGATAATCTATAACCTTATTGCTCTAATGCAGGATTACAGATTAAATTTTGTTTTTCTTTTAATTTTTTTTATATTTCTATTTTATAAACTTACAATGATATATTACATATGATATAACCTACTCCTTTTTATATGTATCCTTTCATATTACTATATAGTCTGTCCATCTGTCTTTATGGGATACATAACCACCCAATGAAAGGATTAGCCATAAATTCGTTATTTCTCTTTTAGTAACTTTGTTTACTTTCACATTGTTACTATTCCATGCAACAGTCTTTGTTTTTATTTTCATAAACTAGAGTCCCTTATGTTACATTACTGACTTAAAGGTTATAAACAACATTTCTATTACTACTGAAGCACAGTGCAAATGTGCTTTCATTTAATTGTATCTTTCACAGTTCTCTAGAAACAATAGTTTCAGCAGCAATGTGTATAATTTCTTCTTGTTTAAAATCACACTTCCTAGATTCCTAGCAAGGTTAAGCATTTCCCATATGCCTGTTTACTAACTATATTTCCTTCGTGAACCTTGCTCCTGTATAATGTCCATTTAACTGCTGCGGTCCATCATGGTTTTCTTAGTGGTTTGTCATCCTCCTCCTGCCTCATTTACTGTGACTATTTTTTTCTAGTTTATTATTTGCCCCTTTTGGAGTACTTTTCTTCCCTCTCCACCAACACACACTTTTTTTAAGCACTGTAATTTGCAATTTTATCTAGTCACATTGTTTGTTGTTTTTTTCTTTATAGTTTCTTCTATCACTTCTAGAAGTTACCCTTCAAGCCCGTTTCCTCCTATCTTAGTCTTCTTTTATATTGAGCCGTCGCACCCACAGGTAAGGAATATTGTCTCTGCATGCTCCTACGGTACTTACTTCAGTGTCTTTCACATGCTAAGCATTTGACAGTGCTTCTTATATATTATTTATTAAGAAATAAAATGTAGAAAGCGCTACCCATTATTGTGATCTTACTAGTTTCTTTGCAGACTATGCAACCAATATAGATTTTTTAAAAGTAAAATATACTTTATAATGAAGGACAAGACAATGCTGCAGATCCGGTTTGCTTCTTTCTCTTGTGGCACTATAAACCACATTGTTTAAGAAAATCTGTTTTTGTTGGCAAACCAAATTTTAGTAACTGTGGTTAAGTCATACAAATTCTTTTTTGAAATACATAGCCTGTAGAGTAGCAAGCTGGATAATAATGTGTTATTCATTTTCCTAAATCAAATAGTCCTCTGATCTCTTTTACTTACAAGGTTCTACAACTACAGAGTGAAGAACTACTGAGTTATTACAATCACATCATAACTTACACTGCTATGTAATAATTCACAGACACAACCACTTTTATTATAATGACACCTTGGTAGGTTTGTCAGTCATCAACTCTTCAACAGAAAAATATACATGTATAAATAATTTACAGATTTAAACAGTCAAGATGGCACTTCGTGAAAAGCGGGCATCTTTATCCCTCTTTTGTAGCTTGAGTAATTATAATTTTATTCTGTTGCAAAGAAACAATTAGGTCAAAAAGCCTACTACAATAAAAAAATATAATACATGTGCCCCCTTGGATTATAGCACTTTTATGTAGAGTACCTGTCAATATAATTTGCATTTGAAAACCTATAAAAATTGTTTAAATGACAGTTGTGGAAATTAATCTGAGTAGTAAGGATGGCAGCACAGGCTTTATTTTCCTCTAATGGTTATGGCTTTCACCTATAAATGCATGAGTTCGGCAAATGATCCCTAGTAACCCTATCCAGATTTTGGAAGAGTTGTATCTTCTAACACATAAACAATTCAGAAAGATCATTTGGACTTAAACCTTTTTGTTTACCTACCAAAAAAAAAAAAAAAGAATAAACATGTAGGAATACTGTTTTCATATATGGATTTTATGATCTGAATATGTTAACTAAAGTGTAAGTTACTAATCACTTTACAAATAGTTTACTATTGCCTATTTAAGGTAATAAATTTAAGAGAAAGAAGCTCCTTTAATAGAATATAAAAGTAGTAAATACATGTTTTGCATGAAGGCATCAACTATTCTTTATTTTTCCAAGACAGTGTTTTTAAAATTATATAGAGGCTGCTTTTTAATTTTCTGACAAAACTGATAACTAGGATAATGATTTAAATATCAAGGTATGATATATAGCCCAACCCTGCCAAAAAGAGTATCAGCAGCTTATAATAACAGACTTTTTACAATTAGACCATAAAAAAATAACCAGAGAACAATGGTTTCTTTATTTGGTGGAGGGGGTAATGGAAGTCACTAAAAATTCAATGAAAGGCAAGAACACTCCCCCAGATTCCCATATGCACACAATTTTACCATCATTCAGAGGGGTTCATAAACTCCCCGAAGCTGATACATGGAGAATGGATTAAAAACTCCTACCACAGATAACAAAAGAAGAAGTTATCCATATAACTCCAAACTTCTTTGCAGCCTAAGCCAGCGATTTTCAACTGGTGTGTCCGCAAGAATTTTTTAAACACGAAATATCTGACTATTCAGTCAGGGGCAACTGACCTCTTTTCCCTTAGAGTGTCAGATTTAAAAAATGACAACAGCCAACACAACAATAGCCATCTGGTGTGAATGAATCATAACTATATGTATTTTTTTGTTAGACAGGCAAAAAATATAATTTTTGGTGTGCCACAGAACTTTAGTAATTAGTTTATGTGTGCTACAAGATCAATAAGGTTGAAAATTCCTGACCAAAGCAAGTAGAAAACACAGTAATTCTCAATGGCTGATAGGAGTGTACTAGATCATAAGAAAACTTCTCTCTGAAATTAAATCCTTGAAGAATTTGTCATGTGAATTCTTATAAAGCCAACACTGAACATCATAAGCGACAAAAGATACAGTTATAGGATATATAGTAATATTTTTCAATGAACTGCATTTTACAAAGATTGATGAAATATGAGGGACTGATCCCAAAATACAGAACCACCTTAGCTTTCTGATGATCTTGTTTGATATAAGGTTATGCTACCACTCACCAATCTCATGCTCATTACCAGCCTCTGGTACAAAAATGATCAAATTTTTGCTGAGTACAGACCTAGTCTCATAATCCTCAAAGGAGTCACTTCCCATAAACTGAAGTTAACATTTAAAACCTTTATATATGACACAATAATGTAACAGGGAATCAAGAATCTGCATAGAAGGCAGGTTAAGAGTAATGAAATAGAGCCAGTTCTGGCTCGTCTGCTTAATAACTGTGTGACCTTTTAATTATGCCTACAATAGTCTCCCTTATCAGCAGGGGATATATTCCAAGACCTCCAGAAACAACCCTGATATACACTATTTTTCATTCTATACATACATAACCTGTGATAAAGTTTAATTTATAAATCAGGCACTGTAAGAAATTAGCATCAATAACTAATAATAAAATGGAACAATTTTAACAATATACTGTAATACAAGTTATGTGAATGGCTTTGGGGCCATTGTTAAGTAAAATAAGGGTTATCTGAACATAAGCACTGTGACAGTCAACCTGATAACTGAGCTTTCTACCAGGTGATTAACAGGCAGATGGATTGTAGTGTAGATGCGCTGGACAAAGGGATGATTGGCATACTGGGATGGCACAGAATTTCAACATGCTAATCAGAATAGCTTGCAATTTAAAACTTGTGAGTTGTTTACTTCTGGAATTTTCCATTTAATATTTTCAGACCGTGGTTGACTGCAGGTAACTGAAGCCACAGAAACCCAAACCATGGATAAGGGAGGTCTGCAGTATATTGCACTTTCTTATGTGCAAGGCTGTGATTAACAACACTACTTACTCTCAACAAAGTTGCTGAGAAATGAATGAGTTAATCTGTTTAAAGCTCCCACTACACTGTCTACTGACACAACCAAAAACTGTGAAGCCTGAGTGAAGTTAGACCAGGTATGACATATATAACAGCAGCTATTATGAAATTCGAGAATGTATAGAATGTTTTGTAACTATTAGATTTAATTAAAATGACCAGATTTTTACTTAATGCAGACATATATTATTAAGATCACTAGAATCTGTAATCTAAAATAATTTAACTGTATCTATCTTAAATCAATCCTTTGCTTCCCACTTGCTCTCTGTGGCCCATATTTTAGGGAGACAGAAAATACACTTAGTGGCCTTTAAAGAAAATTGATTGATTAAAGCGTTATTTCTCTATGCATATCTTACTGAATGTCCAGTATTTTACAAAGCCATTTGTTCTCAAATGTTTCCATTTGGCTTCAGCTCTATTGATCTCGTTAATCTTTAATTCATGAAAAATTACAGGAAAGTCACACCCTACTCCAGAACAGGCTCTAAAGTCACTGTACACGGTAAAAACTCTGCACAGCCAAAACCACCTTGAACGCCTCTTAAATCAGCCTGAAGTCTCATTCCTCAGTAAAGTCAGAGCAGCCAGCTTTCCTCTGGCACTGTTCAGACCACCGTCCACTCAGCTGAATCCGAGATGAAGTGCTGGATTGGTCAAAAAGTTGGTTTAGTTTTCCATACAATAGCTCTAATAGCGCTTAGTTTCTTTAGCTTCATTTGAAAGAATTTTGTTAAATTGTACTGGGACGGTTGTCATATCGGCATGCATTTTAAAAAAACCTTACCAAAACTGATGAGTTTTTATGCAGTCATTTTAATATTGATGACAGAAGAAAATAATATGCAACACTTTTGGTGTATTATGCTTTATTATTTCAAGAAATGTAAAAATGCAACGGAAACACACAAAAAGATTTGTGTAGTATATGGAAAAGGTGCTGTGAGTTAACGACCATGTCAAAAATGGTTTGCAAAGTTTCTTGGTACTACTGACATTTTGGCCAAATAATTCTTTGCTGTGGGGCTGTCTTATGCATTGGAAGGTGTTTAGCAGCACCCCTGGCTTCTACCCACTAGAAGCCAATAGTGGGGGACAGCTGACCTGCTGAAAATATCCAAATCAATAAAGTTATTGCTGAAAATGAAAAATGTGTCTTTTTATTTTATGGAAAAAACTAAACAAATGTTTTGGCCAACCAAATAGCTAACCTGTTCAGAAAGACTGAAACCACACTCAGGAAAGGGAGTTCTTTATTCTATGAAACACAATCAAGAACTGAAAGAACATCTTCCTTCTCTCACTGAGGGATACAAAATAATTGATCAGAAAGACAGGAATTGCTGAATGACTCTTCCCTGAACTTTTTAAACTAAATTTCTACCAAGCATGCTCCTTCCTTTTTGTAGGGGAGATTTAAGTATACATAGCTGAATTTACAGAAGCTAAATAAGATGCAATACATGTAAGATAGTATTTGCCCTAAAAATTATAAAAGTGAGTCTAGTGCCATACAACTTTGATTTTATAATATGGCACATTCTTTTTTGAGGTTTCCAAATAGAAGTTGGTCAAGAGAGATTTTAATGCTTAATGTTCTAAACTTTCAATATTCCACTTAGGTGGTAGAACTCAGATTCTATAGAACAATTTCAACTTTTACCTGATCCCATTATCCCTCCCCTTCAATCAGGGAAAACAGTAGGGAATTAAGTTGCAGTCTTCAGGAAATTCCAGAGAAATTCCTTTCCTAGCTATAAAACAGAGAAGAACACCAGTGAGGATGTGCGGTATTTCGTATTTCAGATCATGTTGCCTGTTGAGTAGGCCTACATTCAAAAAAGGAATCAGATGTCTATCATTGAGGCAGTCACCTGATAGAATCATCTATAGAAATGTATGAAGCTGAGGTCATGAGGCCAATGAATCATTGTTTTTTTGATGGAAGAAAAATGTATTCAACTACAAAAAATGGGCGACATGATCTACACTTCTGCAATAGAGAGAAACGAGGACAACTTTTATTAGTATTGGAAACTGCAGACAAAAATACACTTACTTGGCATATGCACTGGACACTTCTAAAGCTAATCAAATGTTTTACATCCTTCCCTTAAATACAACACTAAGGCTTCAAGTAGAGTTGGTATTTGGGTACAAGATGGAAAACCACAAATAAATTTGGAAGTGACCTTCTATAAGTCGTTGTTTCTCTTTAGTAAAAGGGGTAGGGGAGGAAGGAGGAGTAAATGTCAGAATGACTGAATGAATAAGCTAATTTTTGGAGGAGAGGGGTGGTGGCAAGTGACTTTGTAAGCTTCTAAATTCAGCCCACTAAAAAAGAAATGCCTTTTTTCCACTCTGTGGATGAATTCTTCTTTAGCTCCAATAGCTCTGCTTAACAAATTATATACTCATAACTATAATATAACCAAGTTATTCTGATTTAAATATCAGATAATAAAGAACAAGATAATGCCGCACCAGAACAATACTACAAAACCACTCCAGTTTTATAACATTTCAGCCATTAATAAATTATCTTACTTTCTGTATTCTTTGGGAGCTAGCTTTTTGAAAAAAGAAAAAATTAAATAGAAAGTCTCCATTGTTGTTATTTATTCACTTAATTAGGACTGAATGTCTACTAAGTCCGAGGCTATGATCCAGGTGCTTTGTTATGCACTCTCATGCAATTCTTGGAGAAGACACATGTATATCACTACGGTTTTAAAAAAACTGATAAAATATTTTAATTGTAATTGACTGTAATCAGGTAGTTTATGATCAAAATACATTTTAATGCTTATTGTCAACAACTTGTGTGTAGATGATCACCTGAAGCTCCTTGCTCCTTGTTCTGCAAACTGTCCTTTTACTTATCCATTCAGCCACCAATCTGTGCACAACTGTCCAACGCTGGGTCTAATAGTCAGGGAGGGAGATGAAAGACCTACGTGTGTAAATGTGAAAAGACAGTTCCTGAATTTAAAGAGTCATAGTTTTTCCTCATTTTAGAAAGGTTAAGAGGGAACAAAATCAATTATTTGGTAGATCTAATAAATGATTTAAGGTGCTCAGATAACAGACATGAAACTGCCCATTAAAACTATAAAATGCTATTCTAATGTAATAGTTTTTTTACTAAATAAAATTGTTTGATTGCTCTGATTACTTTGGTTAAATATATCCAATAATCTGTGCCAATTCAGTGAAGACTGAAGAAATGGTATCCTTTGAGGATTTCTGGTCATTTACTATGATTTTGTAGAAAGAAAATGGGATTTAAAGTTAGGATTTGAATTCTGGCATTGTGTGACCTTCAGCAATGTAAGCTCTATAAGATTCAGCCTCCCTAACTGTACTTACAAAGGTGATCATACCTATCTGACACAGGCATTGGGGAGATTAAGTGAGAATATGTATGATAATATTCAGCATAATGTCTATCACACATGAAAACTCTATTTCCTGTTTACCTTTTTTCAAACAGTGTATAGCCTATTTTTCAGTTATGCACCCTCTTTTACCAGACAATAAATCCTGGCTGGGGTTTGTTTGTTTTTTCATTTATGACCCTCCATTTTTATATAAATGACTGTAATCTCCATATCTTTCACCATCTCATCTTTTTTTATGTATCCCCACAGTGCCTAAAATATTGACTAAGCACATTTACTAACGACCATAATAAATACACCCAAAGGGTATTTTCATTTGTTAATGTATTTACATTAAAAGAAAACAAGGAATACTGAAATGAGGACTTTCCCAGAAAATGCGGGATTAACAAAGCCCTAAATTCTCTCCATATTATTGATCCTACTGCAAATTTTTAAAGATTTATTTAATTTTAGAGAGAGGGGAAGGGAGGGAGAAATAGAGCGAGAAAAACACTGACATGAGAGAGAGACAATCATTTGTTGCCTATCCTACACATCCAGACCAGGGCCCGAACCTGCAACCCAGGCATGTGCCCTGACCAGGAATCAAGCCAGTGACCTTTCACTTTGCAGAACAACGCCCAGCCAACTGAGCCATGCCAGCAGGGGCCTATTGCAAATTTTTAATTCTATTAAATTAATTATTGGGATATATCATTTTTTCTCTAGTTCTAAAGCAGAAACATAATCAAAAACAGAAAAATGTACCTAAGAGTGAATTTTTGTTACCTTTCTAACATTATCCATTTGGAGAACACTTGAGATCTTGCTTCCCAGCAACTGTAAGTTCTGACTCAAAAAAACTTTTATAAAAATTAAAAAAAAACAAAAAAACATTTGTATACAAAAAGCTCAAAATCTTTCAGAAACAGAGTATCCATAACATTTCTGCAAGCAAAATTTCCATTATTTTCTTATAACATTGCAATAGAAATGCCAATTAAAATTAGACTTTTTAGCTCTTACTATCTGGAAAATGTTAAGCATGTGTTTACAAATTCAAGAATCACCCAATGAATGCATTATTACAATTACCCAGCCTCACACACTGCTGTTATTTACTAATCTTCTGTGTGTGTTTTCCTCTTTGAAGCACTGTTCTAGTATTCAGCTATAATAAACAAACCTTGTATAGTTAATTATGCTGCCGCACTAACAATAAAAAGTTGGCCCTCTTCCACTTTGACTGTAAAAATCTTCATTAAGGAGGCTAATGAACAGTAATACTAAAAAGTCAACTGCACAAAGAGACATGTAACTTGTTAAAAGAAAATAAATGTATATCAGAAAATAAAATTCCCACAAAGCTAGGCACTAATCTATACAAATAGTGTATGCAAATATGAATTTGTCAACACATGAGAATACGATTACTAAAGATCACTTAGTCTTTCTTGGTTAGGATTTCTGCGCAAGGCACATTCATCTTCTGTTTCTCCTAAGTTTGTATTACAAAAAACAAACATAAACCTAACCATGTTTAAAATGTTTCCCATTTAACAATTTATTTTTTTCCCATATACAACTTAGAGCGTGCATTTTTCTACCTATAAAATCACCCTAAATGGATATAATAATGAATTTAAAAGCTTTCCAAATTAAAAACAAAAAAAACAAAACCAAAACAAAAAAATACCTCCATGGATGGACGAGGGAAAGGTCATCAAGGCTATGCTACTGACATCCGCTGCTAGCTACCATAAAATATCAAGTAAAAGTGAGTAAATATACAAGCTAAAGAAAAATCCTGAAGCACCATTTTCATATAAAAGGTAAAATATCCTCTAAATTGGCATTAGGTAGAACAAAGTCTGCTCCATCTTATTACATTTAAATATTTAGAAAAGTACTATTTGGTATAAAAAAAATAAAGATTCATTATTAAAGCCCTAAGACTAAGAAAAAGAAATGCTACTTGTAGATAATTGATTTTAAATATTTTAAATACTATAAAGGTATTCAGAAGTTCAACTGCTCTAACCAATGCTTGAAAAAAGTATGTAAATTGCCAAAATGAGTACACCTGAACTAATGGTAGATTGTTTCAAAATGAGTATAGGATGCACTTTAGAGAAAATACAGAATATCAAATACAGAATTAAAAATGAGCACGAGACCTGATATATAATAAGATCTCAGCATATGATATTATTGAAATTGTCCACATTACTGGCAAATGAATTTTTTCACCAAGAAAACAAACTAGGATAGTGTTCTTTCAAGGCTTTCTTTGCAACTCCCTTTGTTTAAACTTCAATAGCTATTTGATCTTTATATTTATATTCAGTGTTAACTATTTTCAAACAAAGCAGTTATGGCAAGTTATATGAAACTTGGGAGTTTCAATTGCTTTATTAACTAATGTATTAACTTAATACCAGTTTAACAGTAATGATTCAATTTTTCCTCAACAGAAAGACTTGGAGTTAGAATTTACTACTTCACTTTTCAATATGATAATTAATCTTGATATTCATATGCCAAGTGCTCTATAAAATAAAATGATCATTATCTAAATCATAAAGATTCTAGAAAAATGGTAAAGTCTGCCATCCCTGTCACATTTGTATTTGTAAGAAGCAAAGAAAACTGCAGAAACAATTTAAAACATGTTTCCACAAACTCAACAAATCGTCTTTCTGACCCAATGCACACCCTGGCTTTGCGGAGTGCTTGTGGCTGTGCTGGAAGACACAAGGTCAAAGGGTGTGGTCATTACTCTAACTTCACCTGAAGGAAAAAGCTCAATGTACAGACGACTACTCTGCAATACACTTTTATTTGTATGAGAATGATATCCAATCATGTTAAAAATAACTTTAAAAACCATCAGACTAAGGGAGAAATATTAATGAAAGGTAAAATGAGGGAAGCTTCTAGGGTGCTAGTCACGTCCTGTTGCCAACGAAGTGCAACTTACTGAACACTTAAATTATCAATGCCTTTAGGATTCTAACACTCTAATGGATGAGAACAGATAATACAAATAATCATAAGTAAATAACAGAAGTAAATGTTAGGTGTTTAGTCCCATGGAAAGCAATAAAAAAGACTGGCCTTTCTGAACGAGGTATGGTGGTGAGAGCAGGCTCACTGAGGTGACATTTGAGGGAAAGACAGAAAGTCGGGTAATAAGTCATGCGGCCATTCAAAAGGAGAGCAAACTGAGCAGAGGAAATCGCCAGTGTAGAGACCCTGAGGTGGAAGCATGTCTGGCATCTTTAAAGAACAGGAAAGAGGCCAACCCAGGAGCAGCAGAGTATAGGCATTCCTTGGAGATAAGGCGGTTCAGTTCCAGACCACTGTAATAAAATGAGTACTGCAATAAAGTTAAGTCTTAATCTTTTTGCTGTTGCAGGGTCTTGTCTTCAATTTGTTTAAGAAAAAACACATACACACGACACCACCACCTGTGATGTGCAACAGAGCAAAGCACAATAAAATGAGGTATGCCTGTAATCAAGACAATACAAGGTGAGGTCAAAGAGGTAAAGAAGGACTTGAATGCTAACCATTTCATGGATCATTGTAATGGGAATCCAAAGAGTAATACGATCTGACTTTCATTTGAAAAAGATCACCCTGTCAGAGGGAAGGAAGGACAGAAGCAGGGAGACCTGTTCGGAAGCTGCAGCATTTAATTCAAGCAAGAAATGAAGATGGTCTAGACCAGAATACTCACAATGGAGGAAGTGAGAAAGCGTTTGACTCTAGGTGTATTTTGAAGGTAGGCCTAAAAGGATTTGCTGACAGATGGATGTCGAATGAGAGAGAAAGACAGGAATCAAGGATGACTCCAAAGTTTTTTGCCTATATGGAAAGATGGGTTTGCTATTAAACGGGATGAAAAAGGCTGTGAGTGAAGAAGATGAGGGAAGGGAAGCGGTTCAGTTTTGGACTTGTTACTTTAGAGGTGTCTATTAAATATTCAAATAGAGTGTTGAGTCGGCAGCTAGACAAAAAGGTTAGATTTAAATGATGGGTTTATTTTACAGAGAGCTGAACAAAAGTAAAATTCAAACGATAAAATTAAACCTTAATTGTTAATATCTATTTGACTAGCTAATCAATATAAATTTTCACTATTATTAATTTTTATTCAGTACATCTATGCAATGCTCCATTACGACAGGTCACAAAACTCTAAAAAACACCTTACTGTGTACTAAGATATTCAAACAGAATTATAATTTCATCCAATCGTCAGTTAAAAGTGAAAATGGGCCCTGGCCAGGCAGTTCAGTTAGTTAGAGTGATGCATAAGGTTTCAGGTTCGATTCACGCCTTAGAACACATACTGGGTGATTCTATCAACCAGTGAACGCATAGATGGGTGGAGCGACAAATTGGTATCTCTCTCTCTCTCTTTCTAAAAATCAATAGATAAAAAATTCTTTTAAAAAGTGAATAAGGACAAACAGAGAAAATACTTAGGCTTAAATAATCACAGCTCCACAATACGAAGGGCTTAATTCACCCCTGCAGCAAGTGTACAATGCTGAGAGGTGAAAATGCCAAAACAGCCTGTCAGATTTCATCTGTGGCTTTTATTACAGACATAGTAAGCCTCAGAGATTCATAATGGCATCACAAATAGTGCTGTTGTGCACTGCAGAAATAAAACTACTTAATGACAGGTTTTCTCCCTAAACAAAATTAACTGGATCATTATCATTTATTAAGGATAACATGGTAAAACTGGAATGGTAGATAGTTAATGTAACAAGCACACTGCTATGCAGGTACACACTGCCATATATCAAGTATTACCCAAGTGAGCTGTTTACCCAATAACTTTAAAATAGTTTAATTGGCTAGTGCATTAGCATAGCTTTAAAACAATACACAAATTATGCCCTATAAGAACTGCTGATCTAAAGAATTGAAAACTTTGATAAACAACTGAAATGAGAGGAGTGCAAGACTGTTAATGGAATAAATACAAAATGGGAATTACTAGTTAATAAAATGTGAATATTTAGCCCATTCATCTAACTTGAAATATTAAGAGTAAGGTATGTAGGGAAATTATTGAGATGCCTACTCTCTTAAGTCAACATTTCCAAAATTCAATTGTGTGCACTAGGAGAAATAAAAACTCTAACCAAAGACAAGGCTGGCACCATGAAGCAAGAGCCATAGGGAAACTGGGAAGAAATAGGAATTATACTTAAAAGAGTATTAAAGGTGAGATCACTGTAGTCAAAAGTTAATTATAAGTAATAATATGCTTTCCAACTCCTTTCCAAAGAGCTCATGTTGCAATTCTATCCATTAAGAGGAAATATTTTTCTTTCTACTTAAAATCCAATTATCATCAACCAAAGGATGAAACACCAGTATACCTTTTAGAACCTCTTCTGCTTTATCACCCAACAACTTAGCACAGTGCCAGGCTCTTAGGTATTCAATGTTTGCTAAATCTCAATTTCTTCTTATCTCATCCCCTTCCCTCTTATTTCACCTTCCTTCTTTCACAGAATCTCTTAAACCTTGCCACCCCCCACTCAACGTATTTGACTAGCATTGTTAAAATTATAAGACTGAATGTTTTCCTTATGCTCAGTGAAAGAATCTAGATACAGAAGGCCACATCTTGTATAATTCCATTTATATGGAATGTCCAGAATAGGCTAATCCCTAGAGACGCAAAGTCAGTCAGCGCTTGCTATGGGCTGGTGGCAGGAGAGGAATGGGAAATGACAGCTAATAGGTACAGGGTTTGTTTTTGGAGTTATGAAATGTTCTGGAAGTAATAGCAGTGATAGTTTGCACAACTTTTGAATACATGAAACCAACTAAATTACACACTTTAAAAGGGTGAATTTTATGTTGTCTGAATTATATACCAATTTAAAAAGATAGCAGCCTGAGGTCCTTTACAGGGTATGAAGTAGAAGCCCTACACACCTCAGTAACTCAGCGATCCATGACCAATTGTTGTATGACAGTATCATAATTGAAGTTCAGAATGAGGTCCTAAACTAATAAGAAAATGCCAAACTTGGTATATTCTATTTCAGAGGTGAGGGAAATGCAACTCACTTCAGAAACACATTTTATCTTAATTGATAAAAAATTAAAATCTGGGGACTTGAAAAGATACATTTCAGTTGTTTAACAAATTCACTCACATGGAACACTTCGCTTTCCAAAAACACACAACTGGACAATTTTTCCATCTTATTGAAAAATGTCTTCTTTCTCGAACTACTTGATTAATCCTATGTATTGGCTTAAAAAAAAATACAAGATTATATTTATTTTTAGACAGAGGGAAGGGAGGGAGAAAGAGAAATATCACTGTGTGGTTGCCTCCTGCGTGCCCACTACTGGGGACCTGGCCCGTAACCCAGACATGTGCCCCGACTGGGGAATCAAACCGGCGACCCTTTGGTTCACAGGCCGACACCCAATCCACTGAGCTACACCAGTCAGGGCTGGTTTTTATAAACAGACTTTCTCCCTGATGTTCTTAGGAAGAAAAATCCCACCCACCCCTCAAGGTTCAGCTTAAGACCACCGAACGATTCCTAACTAGTCCTCACTGTTTTGTTTCTTTTAACTGCTACCATACCTATGGTCTGCCCCTAACAATTTAATATTATATAACTCTATTTGCACAATGTTTTAAGTGTTCTAGGAGCTTTCATTTTCATTATTATATATTGAATAGATCTTTTTATCACCCTATGAGGTAGGTAAAGTACATTCAGTAAAGATAAGGGATTTGTCCAATTTCTCAGGGGCAGGTCTTGGACTGAAATTCTGAGATTCTGACCAATGAAAAGATGTGATCAGTAGGTTTTTGGTGAATATGTGAACAAGGCTCCTAGATGAATTATCTTCCTACTTACACTACACTTCCTTTGCATACCACCTGGTGTTTTTCTCTAATTATTTCAAGTAAATTAGCCTGATTTCAAGAATTAAGATGATAAATTCCTAAAGAGGCCATATTTTACATGCAGGCCATTGTCCACAGCAGTAAGCACATCTAGGTGAACTGATTAAAATGAAAAACTACCCATGACCACTGGATATATTCATGATTATTGAGATGCATCATCAGAAAAGACAAACAGAAAAACACAAGAGAAAATTTTTTTACTCTTCTTCTTCTCCCCTTTCCAGAACTTATATGAGAGCTTAAGACCAAACTTAAACTCAGTGTTATAAAGAAATAATTAACAAATGCATTAAGATTCTGTTTATAATTGTAGTGTAAAGAATTGGTTTTTTTAGCTTAAGTAGGAGCTCATACCTTTCAAAAACTATTATTTTCCTATGATGGTGACAGTTTCTGCTACAAGACACAAGACCTAAGACAGCTCACACACCTGTGAGAATAAAGCAAAGTACCTCAGATTAAATGTAATAAATAGAAAAAACTAGAGCTTACATTTTAAGGAAAAATGATATTTTAGCTGACAATAAACACAACCCCAATTAATGGGTTTTGTAAACATGAAAAACTAATGAGTTAATTTAGTGATAAAATAGTCAATACAACCTCCTATTAATTTTCTAATCATCTTCCTTTTATTGACATGAGCAGCTGATGAGACTTCCATATACAGACGAAAATGGAAAACTTTTATTAAGAGGCATTGACAACCAAGAAATCTAGGGTCACACGCAAGATGTTTATTTGCATGCTTAGCTTTTTAGAGAAAAATAAAACATTCAGAAGGTCTCTGCATAAAAAATATTTGAGTTCCTATTATGTGCTATTGCTATAGTGAGAAGACAATGAATTACATGTCATATACCTTCATCTTCAAAGCAAATGAAGAACCTTGCTGCATGCAACCCTCATGTGCCAGGCACTACTCTTGAGTGTTCTGCACATATTAACACATATAATCTTCACACAAACCCATGCAATTTTACAGAGGAGGAAACTTAAGCACAAAGAAACCACTGTGTAAAACTGCCTCTCTAACTCAAAGTAACAGGTATTGTGGGTGCACTAAGAGCAGAGGTGATATTTGAGCAGGACTTAAGTCCAAATATAAGAAATGGAGAAAAGACTATGTTTAATGCACATCTGCAGGGAAAGGCTTTCCAACTCAGACTTCTATTTGGCCTCAGCATACGCAGGACACAGGCAGGAGTGGAGACAGAGACATGCAGTCCATATACACAGGAAGTGCTTGAGAACATGCATAAGCCAACTCCAGCTTAAGTCCATCAGTGGATGAATGGGTAAAACAACTATGAGACATTTACACAATAGAATACTACTCAGCTGTAAAAAAGAAGAAAATTTTACCCTTTGCTATAGAATGGATGGACCTGGAGAACATTATGCTAAGTGAAATAAGGCCGTCAGGGAAAGATAAATACTCTATGATCTCACTTACATGTGGAATCTAATGAACAAACTGAACTAACAGTCAAAATAGAGACAGACTCAGAGAGAGCAGGCTGACAGCTATGGTGGGTAGAGGGGGTTAAGAGTTGGAGGGATCAAGCAAAAACAGAAAAGGACTCATGGACATGGACAGAGCAGTGTGGTGATTGCAGGGATAGTGGCATATAAGGGGATTAAATAGAAATGGAAAAAATAAAATAAAAAATTTTAAAAAAGAGTAGCCTTTGCTGTTCTTCAGGTATAACATTCTTCACTGCTTTTTCTCAGTGGCAAAAATGATGAAGAGTGTATGTCGACCACATTTAATTGTGTGTTTCAAGAGCTGAGAGCTAAATATATATAAACTGACATGCTACCAGCAACAACTTCTCTAGCAAGAAATACACTACATTAACAGAAAGGCAATAAATAAACACACGCACAACCAGCTGTGTTCAGTCTATAGTCATAGTCCAGCTGTGAGTTCTCAAAAATATTCCTAATTAAGGTGGCCCCTGAGCCTGACTGCGCAACATTCAGATGGGTAGAACCCTGCCTGCTTCCCCAGGAGAAAGCCTTCCCTCGAGCCCAATTACGGAGTCTGGTTAAATAGGTAACATGGATAATCTTGGAAAACTATGAAAAAAAATTACTCTTGAAATCTCGATGCAACTAGATATTCTTTATGCACTAATAATTCGTTTCCCGGTGAAGACAGTAAGTAAATACAATCTTATTCCACTTTTTTATTCACTTGAAAATTTCATTCATGATCAATTTTAGATCCACTCACTAAGAACTAAGTACCCTCCTCTTTCAACCTTATAAAAACCTCATGACCTCACTCCTGGTTTTCCTCCTGCTCCTTGGATGGCAAACTCCTCTGTCTCCTTTGTCTGACAACTCCTCCTATATCCACCTCTAAATGCCATGGTTTCAGAAGACCTGGTCTCGGGGTCTCTTCTTTTTCTATTTCCTTTCCACCCATAAATTCATCAAATCCTGTCTAACGACTATCTTTATAACGACTACTATATCTTTATATCTTTATAACGACTACTTCAATTGCTATTTCTAGCTTTCCACTCATGCTTAACTGCCTGTCTGACATCTCCATTTGGATCTCTCACAGACATTTTAAACAAAACTCTTGATCCTCGTGTTCGCCAAGCCACTTCCCCCGACAAATCCTGCATCATTTCCCCGACAGACTCAAACTCAGTTGATTTCTCCCTTTTCGCTAATATTCCCCCTAATTCTGCCATCTATCCATCAGTAGCCATCAGCAGTCCTATCAATTTTCCTTAAAAAAATATGCCTCTAATTACCCTCTCGTCCATCACCACTGCCACCACCCTAATCCTCTCTCACTTGGGTGACTGTGAGCCTATGATCTTATAGCCCCCTCCAGTCTAGCAGTCAGAACAATCTTCATAAAAGCCAAATCTGCTAGATTTGGATCTAGTTTCATTTTGCAATCTTATCTTGTGCGTTACATTTCCCTGCCCACTCCCCACTCCCCTTGAATCCAGTCACACCAGGCTTCCCCCAGCATGTATTTGCTTTAGTCACAGTAAACGCAGCCTGTTACACTGAGTCCTCCACACCTTACAGAGCTAGCATGTTTCCTTCATTTAGTTCTCAGTTTAGATGTTACCGCCTTAGAAATGCCTTTCAAACCCAAAGGAAGAAAGTAGGTCCCTACTCTAAAACTCACCCCTTGTTTGTTTTCTTTATAGCAATTATTATGTCTACTTCCCTGTTCCCGTAAGGCAGTTTGGGGTGTTTTTTTAAAAAATACAAGTCCCAGTCTGTCTTCGCAGCTGAAACATAAGCTCCACAAAGGTTGGAGATTCCTTTTGTCTTGTTTATAACTGCATCCCCAGAACCTAGCACGGTACTAATCACATAATAGGCCCTTAGAAAACATCTGTTTAATGTTTAGTAAATATGAAATTCAAATACATCCTACTCAGCTTATTTTATTATTCATTTAATTTAGTAATAGTTATTATCTGAACAAACCAGCACCTTAGACATTCTTATTCAAGAACATAGTTTTATTTTGCTGTTTCCCAGGCCCCAATATAATTCTGAGCCATTCACTGGCTTCCCTATTAATCTCTGCCCGACTGCTTTGTCAAACATAGAAACAAATTCTTACCTCTTCGCCAAGTGGCAAACCTCATGTCAGTCCCATCCTACCCTATTCTAATGTGCCTCAGAAAGGCTCCTAGCCTAAGCCTGCGTGGGTTAGCATGTCCGTAGGCACCTGCTTCCCAAGCCTCCAGAAAACAATGGGGCATCAATCCCAATGGTCCTTGACTATGTCTAATTTGTAAAGTTAATGTCAGCAAACAAATATCAGCGTAAGCCTGTTTAATCTCTTAGCTAGAAAAGCATACTTACTCACATACAGCCTCTACCTTGTAGATTGGTCAGAACTCCCCAGCTGGATCCCCACATGATGGCCTGACCATGGAGGAGCTGAATCAGGTCAGTGGGTGCATTTACATGTGTCCAACTGAATGTCCATCTCTGACTACCTTCACATAAAAGACTGAAAATCTGTTGAACCAGAAGTTACTATTTCCCAAATCCACAGTGAGGAGTCCCCAAGTGGCTGATTACAAAACTACAATCAATTTGGTCCCAGTACAAACCCCTAACTTCTTGAAATGAAACAAACAGGGGAATGAAAGAATATTTCATGTATGGAGAATGATGATATCAGAAACCACGCACAACTCTATTTTTCTGCAAGAAAATTCTGTCAGCAATCAACCCAACCAACACCCAGAGTGAGCTGAAAAATCAGAAAGACTATTTATCAGCTTTTTTCTGCTTAAAATTGGATGCATCTGGCCCATCATAATTTGAAGGAGATAGAATCAATTCTAGATTACTACCATATGGTAATTTTTATGATTATTAAATGTCCTATAATACCTATATTTACATATTTGAGAAGACTACCCTGAATTTAGTACTTAGAATACTTCATCTATTATAATATATACACAATACTATCTATGCTTCCTATTTCATGGTTTTTAAATGCTATGTATTTTCACCTTCTACTACATTGTAAATTATTAATTTCCCATTAATGCAGGTAATGAAAAATGAGTAAGTCTGCTACATAAATATTGGAGGCTACTTCTAATGTTGTCTTTAGGGTCTATTTTAGCCTTTTAGGCAAAGCTAACTTATAATGAGGTTCTTTTGGTATTGCAATAATTAATGTCACTAGGACACAGTCTAAGATATTTGGATAGTGCCAGGAGTGCTATATACCCACTCCAATTTAGAACATAATGACATAACAAGGATTTGTCTTAATGTATTAAAGTCATCTAAGACAAAATTTTTATTATATAAACTATAAAAATTTCTAAAGAATTTGACACCAATGCAACAGGATAGTAAATTTAATTCCTTTGTCCCTTTAAAAACCTGTCTGTTCCTTTCCCCCACCTGAAATCCCAGTTGTTTGCAAAATAAGGTCATAACACTGTTAAATGTCATTTATAAACCAAGCTGTTGCAGGGCATTTACTGAAGTGATACACAATGCTTGGCTAAGAAGGCAAATCTTTTATCTCACGTTGGAGAATGTGATAGTGAGCTCAGAAAGAAGTGAGAAAGACTACTCTTATCCAACACTGTCCGAGCTTAGTCAAGGGGCCACATGACTCCCAAACCTTTACAGCTCCGCTTTCTTAGATTTGAAACCACCTTAGCTGCAGGCTCAGGCCAGTGCAGGTCCCCTCCTGCAGACGCCCTTACTCACTACCAGGCCACCTGGAATCCGAAGACTGCATATGTTGAGCTCCGTTTGCCGGCTAACTCAAACCTAAAACCAAAATGTCAACTGCTTAAAGCAATAAGCAGTTTTGACACTCTGCAGAAACTTTGCCCTAGCTTCAGGCAGATTTTCCTCCAGCACTTGCAGCTGAATGTCACCTTCCAGTTCATTATTTGCATGCAGGTCTCAGATCATTCAGCTCTGATGCATTAGGCCACAGAATTTTTGGCCTAGCCTATAGACATGACAGCTATTTTTAAATACTATTGGAGAAAAGTTTTAAAATAAATGTCTCAATCAGCAAAATCATAAATGAAAAAGTCCACATGTATACATAAAGAGCAGTGTCAGTTTCTTTAAAACTTTGAATTTTCTTTTAATCCTAAAATGTCTTGGCTCAAGGAACATTTATGTCAGAAGAAACACATTCCAAATAAACCATAAGGATGCAAACAATACTTTTTCCAGAACCAAAGGGCAGAGGGGAAAACCATGAGGATTCCAGTTTGTTACATAGTTTAATAGATTTGAAGGTATGCCTACTGTCCAAATGAACATTCAGAAAACTTGCTTCAGCCCTGGCTGGTGTGGCTCAGTGGACTGAGCACTGGCCTGCGAATCAAAAGGTTGCTGGTTCAATTTCCAGTCACGTCAGGGAGCATGCCTGAGTTGCAGGTCAGGTCCCTGGTTGGGGGCATGTGAGAGGCAGCTGATGGATGTTTCTCTCCCTCCCTTCCCTTGTCTCTAAAAATAAATAAATAAATAAATACTTAAAAACCAGCAATTTGCATTAGATGATTAACTTAATTATGTTGGTATTTGATTAAGAGTGATATTTCTGTTTCTTCACTAAGTCAGATAAGTGGAGTTTATAAAAGGATACTTAATAAAAGAATATCTAATAATCTGGGACCTATCAAATTGATGGTCATTAATTTATGTGCCTAAATCCCACACCACACTCTTACTTTCTCATGTTATTTATATATCATCCCTTTCTTATAAATGTAAAAGTTATGGTACAGATGGAAATAAAAGCCTCGCTTATTAATTCAAACATGGAACTGATAACAAACAGGCTGCTTTAAATTGCCAGGCCAATAAACTATATAAATTACATACCACAGGCTCCAAAAGGGTAAAGAAGAGAGGAAAAATGAATCATAATCCATGGGTAAAGAGGACAAACGCTGATAAAAATACACATCACTCGTCTACGGTTCAGCTGTGGGAAAATACCATTCAAGTACTACCTCGCATTTGGCATCTAAAATCCTCTGAAATAAGCAAACAGGTTCATTTTTAATTCCTCCAGAGAAGGGGCACATATTACCTCCTGGAGCTGCCCATTATTTCTCTGGACAGCTCTGACTGAAGATGAAGCCTTTATATCAAGAAGAAAATCATTTCCTTCTAATTGAACACAGCAGTGCTTGTTCTACTCCCTGAAATCACACTGAAAAATTAATCTCTCTTCCATTTTATGGCTCTGAAAACAGTTAAACACAACTATTATGGCCCCCTCACTTTTCCAGACAAAATAACTGCAATTCCTTTCAAATGTACTTCATGATCATCAATAACAATCCCCAATATTTCCTATATTAATTGTATCTAAATTTAATAAGTGTATAAAATGTATCCATTTTACCCATGATATAAGCAACACACTGAAAATCACTTTCAATTGGTTAAAAAGTTAAAAATAAATATTTAACCAATACTTTTATAATATAAATACTTTAAAAGGATCTTTTATGCTTTAAAAAAATAATATTTAAGAGCCCATGACTCTTAGACTGTCACGGTAGTTTGGTGGGAAGGGAGTGGGGAGACAAGTACTTGTCCGCTACTCAACAGTGTTATGATCCTACTTTGCAAAACAACTGAGATTTGTACCTATACAGTGTAATTACATAACTACAAACACTGTTTTAAAAGGCCAAAATGACTTGGCCGTTTACTCTTAACTGAAAATGAAATTAAGCATAAATTTACGCTTGAGAGGTTATTTTTCTACATATATACTGTGATGTAAGATTTAGTAGTTACTAGTCACATATAGCTATGTAAACTGAAATTATAAAATTTGAAATACATTTACTCAGTTGGATTAGCCAGCCTCCTTTCAAGGATGAAATAACCACATATGGCTAGTAGTTGTGTTGGACAACACAGATATAGAGCACTTCCATATAACAGCAAGTTTTACTGGCTCAGTACTGCTCTGGATTGATTCACTTATATTTTGTATATGGAAGAAAGCATAGCAAAGTCTCTAAACGTTTGGGGTCTAAAGTCTAAAACACCAAAGTTGAAATCCTAGTTCTGCTACCTACTTGCTGTGTAACCTTGGACAAGATACTTAATCTCTCTAAGGCTGTCTTCCCACCTATAAAATACTATACTGTCAAAAACTAGTATTTACCTCAATGATAGGCATGAAGAGAAAATGAAATAATGCTGGTAAAGCATTCAGCACACTGCCTCGAACACTAGAAGCTTTAAATAACCATTAGCTCCCTAGTATAATTAACTGTATTTATTCATAGGTGCATTGAACATCAACTAAATACTGAGATTTGATACAGAGATTAAAGACAGACCTCTTACCCATTGGGTGAAATGGTTAAAATATGAAGCAGCAGGAGAACTGACAACAGCGGTGTGCACGACAAGAAGGGGCACTGGAGCCTAGATGGAGGGAATGGCAGGTGCTAAGGCAGAAACCTTAGCTCTGGCATGAGGGCTCCAGCTCTCCTTTTGGTCGTTTTCAAATTATTACTAGGCGTCATCTTTCACATAGGTGAGAGTGGGGAGAGAGAGTCTACCTGCTATATAATGGAACAGAAAATCAATTTTAGCTTATGGCTTTGCCTGATTCTATTATACATTTGGGAATAGCAAGCTGTTTCTACACAAACATGGATTTAGATATATCTTTTTTTTTTTTTTTAATTTTTAGAGAGAGGGGAAAGGGAGGGAGAAAGACAGGGAGAACAACATCGATGCATAAGAGAAACACTGATTGGTTGCCACTCACACGCACCCCAAAAGGGGACCCGCCCACAACCCAGGCTTGTGTCCTGACCAGGAATAGAACTTGAGATGCTTTGCTTTGAGAGATGACAGTCAACCAACTACACCATGCAGGTCAAGGAGAGATATATCTTCAAAGGAAGCCAGTAAGTCTCTGAAGTATGTAGGTATTCTACAGTTTTAAATGAACATTTACAAAAAACAGAGTCAAAAATCAGCTCTCACAACATAAATTTTTAAAAATCAAAATTTACATTGTTCTCAAAAATATACTAACCAAATAGTTCTGCTTGTTATGTGCAATAATGCTTAGTTGATAAAAGATATTTAAGTCCATAAATGTAATAATCACTATAAAAATGCTTTGGGTGTGCTGAAAACTACAGTTTTCAGGACATCTTAAAAGAAAAAACAGCTATGGGAATTAAATAATACATGTTACAGAGTAATATGACACTATCTAAAGTGCTTAGGTAATAAATCTGAAATAATAACCAGTTATAAAACTGGGCAAACTAAAACAAGTGATAAAATGTTCTGTTGCTATTATAAAATATAATCCCAATATGATCATTTAATGTATGTTTTTTCCCAAACACATTCTTGTACTGTTCTTAAAGCAACAAATAATAGAAAAAAATATGTATCAAAGACCAGAAGTAATAGGAACCAAACTCACTCTATCACTCTCAACATTTTCTTTTATTACGAAATAAACATCTTCAAATCTATAGTTAAAGGCAGATGTAAAAAAATAACATTTTGAAACAAGAAAGTAAGAAATTGAAAGAGCATGTCTTCCCCAAGTGCAGTTTTGAAGTAAAGGTACATGACAGCAAATGATGACACCTGAAGTTCCCCATCTAAAGCAACAGCTCTTTAAGGCTCTATGGTGGTTGTGCCCTAGGTGAAAAGTCAGCCTCCATGTAAAAGCAAAGAGAACTACAGATAAAGGATGGGAAAAGTAGGTTTACAGTTGTAATACAAATAAACAATGAAATTAATAAATAATAATATAAGAATAATCTCTGTTTTGCGTACACACAACTGTAAATCTATTTTTGCCAACCCTGTGTACTCTTGGCAGTAATGAAGGAGTTCACCATAAACATCACAAAAGAAGGTAGGAAAATGAGAACATAAGCTTGAAACACTAAATACCAACAGAACTTAAGGTAAGAGCATGCTTTCTCATTTCCTGTTACACTGTACACATACTTCAAAACTCTTCAGCTTTCCAACTTGCAGGTGACAGTCCAGACAATTTTTAGCTGCTCTAACCACTTAGTGCCCCAAATGTTGTCTTTATAAGGTCCACGCAAAACCACTCAAATTGCAGCAATGGAGTCAAAAACTCAAAGGTATAAATAAAAATATTTTTCAATTACCTATACTAAAGAAAGAGATGGATATGAATTCAGTATCCTGTATAACATAGACTCTCAATGTATATTTAAATTTTATTACGTTAATGATTCCTCATTAAGAGGCATTTTAGCATTCTTCTAACCAATACACATTTACTTCACCTTTCAGTTATTCATACTGTTTACTTACTAATAATCTGCCTTGTTCCAAAAAGACTCTGAGGTAGCTTGAAATTTTTATGTAATGTGAAAGTACAAAATGAAGAGACTGATATAAAAGAGGGGAAAGTAAGAAAATAAAACACAACCAGAGTTACAGTTTCTACACAAAGTGGAGTTAATCACTAAAGTTAAAAAGTAAATAAGGCTATTAGCTTCTGGACTACTAAAGTAAAAAGGAGCATTTAAGGTTTGCAGAGTCCATAAATACTGGTAGTTTCGACCAATACATAGTACTGTCATTCTCCTAGTCTTGGTTCTCTAAGGATCTGTATGTTTTACATCTCAATCAGTTGTAACCAGATCTTTAAGGATTAGGAATTACACCTGGATATATACATCTGGATGGTCTACACTTGACCTAGCATGAATCTAATAATATTAAGCCCTTAATAAATACTAAAGTGAACTGTAGGGGAACATGACCTAGAATTAGATGAAGTAATAGGGTCAATTTGGCATGAAAAAGGCAGGCATCTACAAACATCGAGTTAAGAACTGTCAAAAACGTAAAGCAATCCTTTACCTGGACAAGTGCCAGTAAAAGTAATACTAACAAACATATGCACACAAACATACACACACAAGAGTGTGGCAGAGATCACTATATTAAAAAATGACTTTTTAAAGGTTCCCGCTAAATATTGTTTCATGGAATTCAGAAATACAAGTCAGAGTATAAATAATATTTGGGTTGCCTTGCATGTTAATATTTTCTTTTTTTTTAACTGAATCACAAATAGTTAGACACAAATGCAATTTTGAGTTTATTTCTCTATCTACTCACATATGTGGAAAAATAAAGGATGAAAGATCAGAAAACCTGAGTTTAAATCCCAATCAATCATTTCTAGTTGTGCAACCCGAGCAAGCTGCTTAACCCCCAGGTGTCCCACAGAGTGGTTAAAAGACTAAATAAGCGATTGGAATGGAAGAAGACTTAGGGGAGTGACCACACAATACAATATACAGATGATGTATTATAGAATTGTACACCTGAAACATTTATAATTTTATTAACCAATGTCACCCCAATAAATTCAATAGGAAAGAATGAATGACATGATATATGAAAATCCTTGAAAACATATAAAATGCTTTACGAATATTGCTACAATGACCAAAAAAAGGAAAACAATTAGTGACAGCAATTAGATTTTTGCACTGATGGCTCCTTCTGGAGATCACACCTACGGAGACACCATCCCCGATTTCTATTTCAGTGCCTTCCTGTTTTATGTTACAATTTTGAAAACTGTTAATTCACACACACGTTTTCTCTAAATACTGTTTCCATTACCGTAATCTGTAAAATACATTTTCCTCTATTAAATGGCTCTCCTCAAAATTAAGGTGAGACAATGGTTAGGTATATGTCCAGTCATGGCCTCATGCTGGGAATATCTTAACTAATTTGTTAAGACAATGAAAAGTCATTCAGTTAGAGGATTTACAGTTACTGATTCAGAACTTACTACAAAGTTGCAGTAATGAAGACTGTGTGGTACTGGCATAATAATAGACACTGATCAATGAAATAAAATTGAAAGTTCAAAAATAAACCTTCACATTTATTTTTCAATAAGGATGTCAAGAAGATTCAATGGGGAAAATGGTCTTTTTAGCAAATGGCACTGAGATAATTGGGTATCCACACAGGAATGAATGAGGTTGAACCTCTGTCTCACACCACATACAAAATGGATCAGAGACCAAAACATAAAAGCTAAAACAAAACACTCTCACAGGAAACATATAAGTGTAAATCTTCAGTCTTGGATTAGGCAATGGTTACTTAGAAATGATACCAGACACATACGCAAAAAAAGAGAAAAATAGATAAACTGGACTTCATCAAAATGTAAAACTCGTACTTCAAAGGTCACTACCAAGAACGTGAAAAAACTATCCAAAAAATAAGTAAAAATATTTGCAAATCATATATCTGATACAGAACTTGTATTAAAAATAAAGAACAATTATAACTCCATAATAAAAAGGCAACTCAATTTAAAATGGACAAATGATATGAATAGACATTTCTCCAAAGAAGATATAAAAATAGTCAACAAGCACATGAAAAGATAGTAGTGGTCATCATTCTCCATCACAGTGGATTTGATTTTAATGCAGATCAAAACCACACTGACACACTGCTTCACACCTACTAGGACAGCTATTATTGAAAAGACAGGCAGTAACAATCGCCAAGGCTGTGGAGGAAATAGAACTCTCACACCTTGATGGCAGGAAGGTAAAATGGCACCACCACTTTGGGATACAATTTGGCAGTTCCCCAAAAGGTTAAACAAAGTTACTACAAAACCCAGCAACTCCACTACTATAGAGATAAAAACAAATGCCCACAAAAAAGTTATACACAAAAGTTTATACCATTACTTATAACAGCCAAAAAGTGAAAACAACCTAACTGTCCATCAACTGATAAACAGATTAAGTAAAATGTAGTATATCCACACAATAGAATATTATAGAGATAAAAAGAAATGAAACACTGATGCACGTTACAACATGAACGAACCTTAAAAACACTGTGTTTCATAAAAGAAGCCAGTCATAAAAGACCATGTATCATATGAGTCCATCTACACCTATGTCCAGAATAGTCAAATCCAGAGATGGAAAGTAGACAATGGTTGCCTGCAGCTGGGTGGTGGGAGAGTTGGGAGGAAATGAGGAAGTTGGAACTGCTAAATAAAGGTATGGTGTATCTTCTGGGGGTGATAAACATGTTGTAAAATTGATTGTGATGGTTACACAACTCTGTAAATATACTAACAGCCACTGAATTTTATACTTTACATCTCAATAAAACTGTTACAATTTTTTAAAAAGTAAAGCACAGCTTGTGTTCCATGAATGTAGACCACTGAAACACAGCAATAAAAAGTGAAAAATGCTATTATAACTGAATTACATCCTCTTTTTTAGTATTTCCTCATTTTACTTGCTCAATTACTAAATAAAAAATCAAAACCCAGATGAATCGTTTTACCAGTAGTTTCTACTGTCAAATGGTAGTAAGAATCTCTGTCCTACTGGCCAGTATCAGAGCATATCAGAATTTGAATTTAGCTCCTCTGTAATACAGAGGAACAAGTTAACCTTGGATGGCAGAAGTTTTTAAATTTTAATTTGGCAATTTTCCTAGGAAACTGTCAGTTTTGCACTAGCACCAAGGACATATAAATGAAGACCCTAGCACATTTACAGATTTAAGGTCTGTACTTTAAACAATCTGTAAAGAATCCTGAAAGTCACAATACAGTCATTTCCAAGGGGCAGCAATTCCACCTGTGAGAGTTCTGTCAGGGTCAGTAAGAATCTTACCCACTCAATCCAGCGAAGCTGGAGTGCGAGTGCGGAGGCAGTGCGCGACGCTAACCAACAGCCCAGCATCTCCAACTCAGCTGGTGGTGCAGAAACATTTATGAATCTGCAAGAGACCTCAAAAGAGCTCCTGCAAATCTTATGGGTCAATTACATTATCTATAATAAGGGCAGAGGCCAAGCAAATATATTCTACTAATTATAAGAAATAATACTCAAGTATACAACCAAATTTCACCCAAATTATGCATGATTTTCTATGCATATGGCTCTACGGACCCCATGATTTCATGAACAGAAACTTTTTTCTTAGATGTTTCATAAAGTTTGGCTTTTAAACCCTAACTCTTATATTGTAATTTTAAAAGACTCATAATTTAACCCAGGTTTGTTTGCTTTAAAAAAATAAAAACTACATTATACAGGCATGTGTTTCCTATAAGAAGAAATAATACAACCTATTATCAAAGTATTTTGTGAATAGTCTTTTAGAATAATATTTAGGTTCATTCAAAACCTGAAAAAAATTAAACAATACTACATTAGAATAGTTTCCTCTACAAATGCCTTATAAAAACTTAATCTATTTACACTGAGTGATGTAATTCAGGGGGACTTTACGTCTACAACAGGCTCAAACACAGACTTGCAGATCACTTAAACACATGCTAGTCAGTTCCTTGAACATGATTTTAAGAATTGCTTAACTAGACATCACATAAGAGATGTGCCAAAAGTCAGAAGTCCCTTCTATAACCTGACATAAACACAGAAGTGGGCTGTGCTAGTCTGTTAAGGTTCCAGAAAATAATTATAAGCCATACTCTAAGTGGAATGCAACACCCACCCACTCCCACTGAGACAACAGATAAAAATCCTCCTCCACTCCAACTACCTAAACAGGTATACCCTCAAATATTCCCTCACACACAATCTTTATCTGTGATTGCAAGCTCACAACTACCCAAGCAACCAAAGGAAGGGTTTTGAGAGGTAAGTGTTACTGGGAAAGGTAATACACAAAGGAAGTGCTACAGAAATGGGATTTTGATTCCTTCTATTACGCAGATAGTGTAATTTACTGGGCTTCTAGAAATTAATTCATTACACATTAGGACAGATATGCAATCAGCACAGAACTTTTAAAAAAAAAATCAAGCACAAAAGCATTGTTAAACTTTATGCCAAAAATTGGCTGAACTAAAATTATTCTCTGATTTCTTTTTCTGAAGATAGCAACCACATTCTCGCTGGAATAGAGAGAGGAGGATTTACTATAAACCACAATTAAATATTTGACACCAAACAATCCAAAAACCACAGTAATCCACTTAACAAACACACCGAACACATCTATATTAAGAAGCAAAAACACATAGAGAATGCAGAACTAATCACCACTTTCCAATCAGCAACAGCAGAGAGGATCCTTTGCTTGACAAAAGGGAGAACTATGTATATGAAGGTGGTGGAGAGTATCTTTATCTCTGCCTGATCCAGTACAATCAACTACTTTGGATCAATAAAAGGTGCCAAAGACCTCAACCTCACTTCTAAAACAAACTTACTGGCTCTCCAATCTTCATACCATTAAATGGATTTCCTTGCAAATTCCCATAAGCAAATAAATTAATCAAAGCAGGTACAGGCATACCTCGTTTTAGAGTGCTTCACTTTCCTGGACTTCACAGATGTTGTGGTTTTTACAAAATGAAGGCAGGACCCTCCACCAGCAAAAAGATTATGACTTGCTTTATTGTAACACTCCCTTTATTACCGTGGTCTGGAATGAAACCAGCAATATCTTCATGGTATGCCTGTACTTTTCTACAATGCTATTTGCCAATTATATCTCAATAAAACCGGGAGAGGGGAAAATATAACAAAATAGGTATCTTTCCCGAAGCTGTCTAAAGAGCTAACTATGTGTGGCATCACATTTAAAATTCTTTACTTATAAGGAGCTTATGTTAACCAGTAATGGTATTAACTAAGGCTCAATGAAAAAGTAAATCTCCGAATTTTAGATGACACTATAAACCTTTTTACTTTAAATAGATCCATGGTTTAATTATTGTATTTAAATAATAACCATTATGTAACCTCTTTCCTCAGACTTAAGTTTTCAGGCATGTTTATAATACACTGGTTTAATAAAAGTTAAATTATTATCTGCAGCAACTCAAGGCTAAATCAGAGCAATGTACTATAAAATAATGTACCCAATAGTAAAGCTGCAGTCTTACCATCACATGATATTTTGTGTTTCATTTATCAAAATAAGCCTTAAACAAACTCATTAAGACAAAGTAATCTGTTTATTTTGTCAATAATCTGTGGTCAAAATTTAAGCAAGTAAGTTCACATACTTACCAGTAATCTATTGTTTGTAAAAAGGTTACAGAAATAATATATTTGGTAAAAGTTTATTTAAAAAAAAGATTCAAACAATTAAAGCAAATACTATACTAAGAGACAGGGAATTTCAGGTTTAATTCAAACTGGAGTTCTTCTGCAAATCAATCTATTTACATGAATTGGCCACTGAAGCCTAAACAATGATCTATCATCTTAAACAGCTTTGATGTAACACAGTCTTAAGTGACAAAAAGTCTCACTGTTAAACAGTTTTACCTACAAAGAAACGTGTTTTATTTGAATAAAACATTCTTTGAACATTATTGTATTTATGTACTGTGTATGCCTCTCATGTAAAGGACTATATTAGATTCACTACTAAATAATGAACATTATTAGAGTTTTTCCTATACAAAACAGTTGTTAACTAGTCAACTATCAATATAGTCATCTACAAAATCTTCACTTTCCTTAGTATTTATAGATGCTATCTTGACTTTCACATAAAAATATGATCAGTAAAATCAGAAATCAGACAAAACAATAAATTCCACCTGCCTTCAATATTGGAATCATTTTCCTGTAATCCATCCTCTCACCTGCAATCCACATGACTACCAATTTAGACTATAAAAACTCCATATTGGCCTGGTTCCAACACCGACCTCAGATCAAAACAGAAAGAAATGTCTTAAAAAAGCTAAACAGCCATCTTCCAATTACTGCACAAGACTGAAGATATAGTATAAAGCTGAAGGTTATTTTCCTCTTCTTCCTCTATGTACCTGTATATCATTAATCATTTCCAGGCAAGTACTTGTACTTCCTATAAGTAAACTCTAACCAGAAAATTGATGACATGTGGTCATAAAGGAGAGAGTGTTTTAAATTTAATATCAATGCCTCAAATCACCCATTTTTACTTAGTCACAACCAATGACTGTAAGAAATAATGTAAACCAGGAAGAACAGTTTAATGTTTCGGCACTTTAAAAAATCAATTTCCAAGAAGGTAACAACTGAATAATTATCAAACAGCAAATATTTTAATCACACTATTATTCTATCATTAAAGAAATCATTTAATGCCCCAACACCTCTTCTATTAAAAGATAATTGTATTTGTTACCCTATAACTTCATTATCTTACCATTTTTGAATTACTCTCATTTTGGCAGCTCCAGTCTACCAGTACAAACATACTTTCTAAATATTCCATTTATGCACAGAAATCACCACCATCTTCCACAATCATTTAAATCCAATATTTACTAAATTTTTACTAATAATCAGACTACAATAGTCGCATATCAGACCAATAGTTCAATTAGAACCTGCAAAAGATGAGAATAAAAATCCACAAGTACTTACCTGCAGTTAGGAGGAGGATCCAACGTAATTTCCGCAAGTTCCTTCTGAATTCTTTAAAATAAAGACAAAAGAAGTTGTGTTAAAATGTCTTTACTCTCTTAACATGTCATTGAAATGTTATACTTTTACACTAATATTTCTCATTTGTATGTTTTTAATTTGAAATACTGATACTGTATAAATCATCATATACAATAACAACAAAGTAGGAATTTCTGCCACAATTTTGACAATGCACCTGCACCTGCAAAAGGTAACAAGATTAGCCACTATCAGTGTATGCAGCCTGGGGAAGCAGCACTGGGACTTACATTAAAACTCATTAAACCAGTGAACTGAAAACACTAACCAAAATTTCCAGTTTAAATTGGGAACTTCTGCCACATTATTTATGGATCATTCCAACTTCTGACTTGTACTAGAACATTCCCATTTAGGATGAAAAGATGATCAGATTAAGCTGAATCCAAGCATCCTGACTGATCCAATCAATTGAAAAGATTATCAGGATTTCATTCCAACACCTAAAACTGCTATCAAAATAAATATGGCATTTCTCTCTGAAGCCCTGAGCCTACTCCTTCTGCTAAAACTATCCTATTAATATGTAAATAACCATTTTAATGTCATTGCATGAATTTCATGGAAAGAAAAAATAGAGAACTTTTTAAAAAATCTGCTTTTGCCCTGTGTTATTTTCAACTTTGATTTTTAAATGTACCTAACCCCCTATATACAAACACAAAAGCTAAAGTGCTACACTGTTTTTTAAGACTATACTTAGCAAGCTCTTAACTATCACTCATGCATTATTAAATGTAGGCTTTATTAAACCAAATACAAAAAAAAATTCTCAAAAGCATTTCTTCTCTTTTGCCTTGATGTTCAAATGAGATTCACTACTGCTGGATGCCTGCTGTCTGATATAGAGATGATAGCTGACATAAGTACCTTAAAAATCAAAAATGTGAACAAAAGCATTTACTCTCAATTTCATTCTGTATCCTTTTCTCTCCTTCTTATGGAATTTATTGGGGTGACAGTGGTTAACAAAATTATATAGGTTTCAGGTGCACAATTCCACAACACATCATCTGCACACTGTATTGTGTGTTCACCCCCACAAGGGAAGTCTCCATCCTTCACCATTTATCTCCCCACACCCTCCTTTGTCTGCCCCTCTACATCTTTTTCAGGACAACAAATGGAACTACCACAATAGATGTGATTCCTCCAAGAAGACAAGCACCAACCTACTAAAGGAACTGCATGCTACTAATATAATTTTCACTTCTCTAAGTCATGTGATTAAAGTTTGGAAAGGCATTACAAAGTAAAGCAAGACTAATAAATTCAAAGCCAAAAAGCTTTCATTTTAATTCTGCCATGCCATCGAGAGTGTTTGGGTAAAATGACTGCTCAACCTGCTCTCTCTCAGCCTCAGTTTTCAGTCCTATAAAATGAAGTTAACTAGGACAAATCCTACGATCTCTTTTACTTTTAGAACATGTGATTTCCTTCTAATATGGATTCTGTGATGTGTTTACATGCATGTAAAGCATATATTGCCCACAATCACATGAGAAAAGTCTCAAAGATTTATATAAGAGAACACACTTTATGGATTTCACACAAAAGTATAAAATGGGTAAGACAGGCACTTTAATGGGTAAGTCCGAGTTAAAGATGGCAAACTGGGCACACACGCGTTCACCTCCTACTCCTTCAGGACCCCAGCTGGTGCAAAAAAGAATAATCAGTAAAGTGAGGGGAAGATCACCAATGAATGGGAAATTTCAATGTATTCCTGGAAGACAGTGTACGCTGTAATTTAAACAGGTTAAGATGGCCAAGCAGGGGGCTGCAGGGTGCACTGATAATAAAGACATATTATTCAAAGGACGGGGGGAGAAAGACAACCAGAAATCCCAGAAAAAGAACACCTCTGTAAGAAAAATCACAGCTCAAATATGAAGCTAACTAAAATGTAAAATAATTTTAAGTAACAGATGTTAAGGGAAGAAAAGAGAAATTTGATATATTTTGCCTAAATGCTATGACTCATTGAGTCGCCTAGAGATCATGACATTGGACTTGTACGAAATCTAATACTAACGTCCTGTTTGGTCTGGCACTGATTATTTACTTATTGTAAATGCTCAGGCAATTTATTGGTCTTTTACGATAGATAAAGCGCTGAAGATGGTTTGTAGTTGCACTATACAACGTAAAAGTTACCAACCCTGAAGATGTAAAATTAAGTGTAGCTAACAGGAACCAGCTAAAAGTGGATGGAGGATGGGTTTGAGTACATGGAAGGAAGAGGAAAGGTATTAATACCCCTATTTTACAAAGTAGGGGAACAAGAAATACTGTTGAAATTTGAGAGTAAGATAGTAACTATCTTTAACTGGGAGGAGGGAAGAGAAAAGAAGAGCAGGTCAACAAGCTACATCCTCAAATTTCATAGCAAGGAGTCAAAAGATATTAATGTTAACAATTCAACAGATATATATATAAGTATATTACTTAGAATCCTGCACAAAACTAACATAAGGACTAACCTGATAGCTAAAGAGTTTGATTCAGGGTATAAAATTGGGATAGGGAGGGTGTTTGGACAAAAACGGTTGCTTTCCATTAAAAATGTCTCTGTAATGTTTAATTTGTTTCCAGAAACATGAATAACTTTTACAAATTGTTTTTAAACTAACAGGAACAAAAGAACAGGCATTCAAAAGAGCATGCTTAAAATGTCAAAGAAAACTATTTTTAACATAAAAGAACTTCTTTGGGATTTTTCAAATAACTCATCTTGCTTTATGCTTACATCGTCCCTTTTGGTTTAAAAAACTGACATGTCATAATTTTCTGCCATAGAATTCTATTATGGAACTTGAACCCCTCCAGCCTCTATAATTCCAAATCTAATTATTCAATACAAAAAGCAATTTACTGATAAACTTGACAGCTCTGAGCAATGAGTCAATACATTATACCTAAAAATAGTTGTATTTCTCTTGACAAAAAAAAAAAAAGATTATACTAAGAATTGCTATTTAAACGGTTGCAAGGTGTCCTGCTGTTTTCAATGACAGTAATTCACTTTTACCTCAAAAGTTGTGATCAGAGTATATATTAAGTTTCTCAGTCTTGACATGTGGAATAAGGAAGGTAGCTATTTCAGGCACTGTCCCTTAGGGTGAGGAAAAATGAAAAAGTATCAATAATTCACACTTACGGTGACTATTAAAAGTAAATTAAATAAATCTCACAGAATTCTCTAAGTATAACTGGTTTATCAGTCCCCATTTGAAAGATAAGGAAACTAAGGCTAGTTATTATAAGCTGCTAAGATGAAAGGCAATTATCTTGCTAAATCAAACAAACAAAAAGAACTCTCTCTTATCAGAACTTTTAAGACAAAATTATTTCTCTAGACATAAATCAACTAGACAATTGCCTAAATGTCCAATTTCTGCCTGGCAGTGCTGCTTCTATGGTTATTACAGTACAGAATTCGGGAACTGCACATAAGTTTCTAGAATAAGTCAGAAGCAAAACGCAGACTAAATTTCAGTGTCTGAGACTTTACATAATACCTTAACTGTTCCAGAAATGGTAAGAGTACTGCCTGTGACTGTCATTTGCTAAAAAAAAAAAGGGGGGGGGGGGTGGGGGAGATAGGGGATGATAACAATTATGATTTGTTGAGATTTAACAGAAGAATATGGTAGCAATATCATACAAAACTGAGACGACTATGATGCATTCATTTTAGCATCAACATTAGATTAATAGTTCAGAAAAATGAAGCAGTATATATGTAGTGACATGTTTAAAACACACACACATATTTTAGGTTAAAGAAAAGTCAATTGTCCTGACCAGTGTGGCTCAGTTGGTTGGGCACTGTTTTGCAAAGCTAAGTGTCATGGGTTCAATTCCCATTCGGGGAACATGCCTGGGTCGTGGGTTTGGTCCCCGGTTGGGGAGTGTAGGACAGGTAACAGGTTGATGTTTCTCTCCTTCTCTTTCTCCCTACCTTCCCCTCTCTCTAAAAATAAATAAATAGCCCCAGCTGGTGTAGCCCAGTGGACTGAGCGTTGGCCTGCAAACCAAAGGGTCGCTGGTTCAACAACCCAATCAGGGCACGTGCCTGCACTGCAGGACAGGTCCCCAGTAGGGGGCGCGTGAGAGGCAACCACACACTGAGGTTTCTCTCCCTCTTTTTCTCCCTCCCTTCCCCTCTAAATATAATAAAATAAATAAAATCTTTAAAAATAAATAAATAAAAATAAAGCCGTTTTAAAAAAAAGAAAATTCAAATTCAATAACTCACTCAGGGTGAAGAAGAAAGTGAATATATGAACATGGGGATTCACAAACATGTTTTTTTCGTGGTTACTTTAAAAACAAAGGAAAAAAGAACCTGTCATCCCATGTAGATGACTTTCTATATTCCCCTAAGGACTGCATTCTGCAGTCACCTAAGAATCCCTATTCTAACCAATTAAATAAAATGGTCAAAACTTCCAAAATGAACTTATTCTCAAGAAGAAAACCTCATGCAACTACTTCCTAAAATTTTTTTACATCTCATGGTAGCCTCTGAATTAACCTAGAAAACACAGAGTCTTTGCAAATAATAAGCCTAGAGTTTAATTCTGAATGGTGACACAGCAGACCTCTCCCCCTCAATTATCCACTGACATGGGATACAGTACAAGACCCCCAGTGGATACCTGAAACATCAGTTCTGAACTTTATATGTGCTAAGTTTTTTCCTATACACACATATATATATGTATGTACATCACATATGTATGACAAAGTTTAACTTATAAACTGGTCAACTTCACAGGTAGGAGATTAGTTCTTACCACAGATCTTAACCTCAGCACATGATTCTTTTCTTATGTTGAAACTTTTCACCTTTTCACTTAACGGAATACTTTATGGCTTCTCTTTGGCACATCCAAATTGCCAGTATCACTACTCTTGTACTTTGGGTCCATTATTAAGTAAAATAAGGACTGTTTGAGCACAGGCACTGCAATACCATGGATAGTCGATCTGATAACCTGGATGGCTTAAGTGACCAACGGGCAGGTAGTGCATACAGTGTAGATATGTTGAACAAAAGGATGATTAATGTCCCAAATAGCAGTGAGATATCATTATACTACATAGAGTAGTGTGCCATCTTAAATTTTTGAATTATTTCTGAAATTTTCCATGTAGTATTTTTAGGTTGTGGTTGAATGCAGGTAACTGAAACTGCAGAAGGAGAAGCCACATATTAGAGGGAACTACTGTACATACCGTTGACCTCTGTACAACACTGCATTTAGGGGCACCAACCACCTCACAGTCAAATATCCATGTATAACTTTTGACTCCCCCAAAATTTAACTACCCTCACTCAGTATTGGCAAGGGACTGGTTCCAGGACCACCTCTCAATACATCAAAATCTGTGCATGCTCAAGTCCCTATATAAAATAGCATAGATCAATGCATGCAATTGGCCTTCCATACCTGTAACTCCCAACTGTGGAACAAAAACAGTACAGTATTTATTGGAAAAAAAAAAAAAGTAGACTCGGGCAGTTCAAACCCACGCTGTTCAAGGGTCAACTGTACTATGTATCTGTGATTCAAAGAGACCACTGATTTTTTAAGACACTCTCAAGTAAATGATTGTGCACCCTGATTTCAGAAACATTAAAAAGTTTTTTAAATGTACATTCAAAATAAAAAAAATACAATAATTACAAAAGATTATCTAAAAGAATGCTCCTTCATTCTCATGTGAAAAATAAACTTCGATCAGGTTATCTATAAAGAGTACTCCTTCATTCTCATGGGGAAAACAAACTTAGATCATCCCATATAATAAAAGTTCACACTGGAATACAATAGTATCCACCTTTCAACCTAAAATTTAAATAGAATCTAAAGCCGAATATCATTCCTAGAACAGTATGATATTGTGTCCAATAAAATCACAATGCCTACTCTGAAGAAAGTTAATTTGAAATAAATGTGATTTAAAATTCACATTTACAGATGTGTCAACACGTGAAAGAGGCAGTACAATTCAATCAAGAGCTCAAAACAGATGTTTTATGGAACTGATTAGTCAATTTAATAACATCAAAATTTGTCACTGCAGAAATAGTCCAACTACACACTTGCAAATATAATAAGAGTGACAGAGGTATGTTTCCACACCAAATTACTTTTTAGAAGATTTTATTTATTTAATTTTAGAGAGAGGGGAAGGGAGAGAGAAAGAGAGGCAGAGAAACATCAATGTGCGCACAGGATAGGTTGCCTCTCTCACGCCCCCAACTGGGAACCTGGCCCACACCCTGGGCATGTGCCCTAACTGGGAATCGAGCTGGCTACCTTTCGGTTCATGGGCCAGCACTCAATCCACTGAGCCACACCAGCCAGGCTGTATAGCAAATTATTAATTTACCATTACAGTACATTTCATGAAATTGAGCACCTCTGTGCAAAGTATTCTTGTGTTATTAGAGAATGTACATAACCACATCATCTGAGTGTTTCTGGTTTAACAACAGCATTGTGTTCTCAGAAGGTAATATATACTTCATTTTCCTAAAGTTTATTAAATGGACTTGAAAAATGTTATTATAGACTTTAATTGGCACGAAATCTATAAATGACAGCATCAGTGTGTGCAACAGTTTACTATGTGCTAAAGAAATGTTTTATCACATTCAGTCCTCACAAAAGCCCTATGAAGACAGTACTATTATTATGTCCATTTTACGGAAGGAGAAACTGAGGCATAGAAATGTCAAATTATGTATCTACGATCACAGGGGTACTAACTGCCAGAACCTATGTGCAAACTGAGATCCTATCTCTAAAGTCCAAGTTCTGGACTGCCTCTGCTTAACTGTCTCCCATGAAATGACACTAATTGGAAAGGTTTCTCATCTAAATAAAAATCAATTATCAATAATAAATTCAAATTTTATTTTGAAATGATCTCTAACTTTGAATCTTCTGAGCACATCAGTACCCAGATCCTACAATAAACTCAAAAGTCTAAGACAACAGTAAATAAATATTGTGATCCTACTATAATACTATGCACTGTAAACATAATGGTGAATTACAAAAATGTAGGACCCTACCCTCATGATTCCCAATGTCTTTCTCAGTTCTTAGACCTTAAGCAGAGATGGAGAAAAAACAATAATGACTTCCCTATCAACTAAATTGGGGGGAGGGACAGGGGAAGAATTAAGTTTTATTTTTTTCTCCTTAAAAAATTAACAGTGAAGAAGCATTTTTATATTTAAAACAAATGGTAAATGACTAGGTCACCATCACCGACAAACCACTCAAAGACCACCTAGAGGAAAGTCATGAATCACAAATTGAAAATCACAGATTCACAAAAATGAATTTGCCAGTGAAGGGACTCCTTCAACAAAGAAGCAACTCTAAAAAAAGAAAAAAAAAACCCACTTCTTTCACCAGTGCAATATCAATTTCTATTATGTGACAATCGGGTATACATATACCACCTCAAAAGTAGGTTTTATCCCCTATTTAAAGGAAGGGGGGCAAGGTTTGAATATATAACCTACATTCTGTACGCACTGAAATGAAGTAAATGAAATGAAGTAAAAGGTGACCCATGTAAATACTTGAAAAATTTATGTAATCTTCGCTTTCATACATTATACAGTTTACTCACTTTCATAAGCAGAAGTTGATCTTTGACACATAACGCAAGAAATATGATTTTGAGGTATTTAATGGTGGTGCTGCCAGCCAAGGGAAAAGGGAGGGCCTCACAAACACAGACAGGCGTCTCTGCCACTGGCAGCCACAGGCGAGCAGGGCACAGTCCTGGCAGCAGCACTCTCCAGACCCTACGTCCCACACACCTGGCTAGCGAGTCCTCTTCCCTATTCTGACAAGCTGAAGAGGCCCTGTGAAAACCCTCACTATCATAAGATGAGGACTGAATTAGTTCCCCCCTTTACACGGAGCCACAATCTGTACTTCAATACCTTACCCATCCACCCCCAAACTCCTTTCTTTCATCTAAATGTCATATTTTCTCCATTACCACCTTTCTAATCCATCCTAATTCTACCCCTCATTTCCCACCAGCTCATTCTGTGTTGTGGCCAGGTAGCAGAGGGGTAAGGTCAGCCAACTGAAGCTCTCTGAACTTGTGATGTGATAGCAAAAACAAACTGAACCCTTTCCCCACCACTAGCAAGAAGTTTAAAGGTTTAAAGTTCAAGACTGACTTTCACACAATTCCTTCGACAGAGGTCAGGAATCAGCAACACGACTCTGGAAAGGGGAACCTGACTGCCTTGGACCCTGGGGATGGGCTGCTGACCATTCATCATTACTCCGACATCACTCCCTAATGAGCCACATCCCACCAGGGGGCCTGAGAAGGTTCGTCCCAATCCCGAGGACTGACTGGCCCAGAAGAAAACAACGTCTACTAGACCATAAGGGTTTTTGATCTTTGAGAAAGAAGTTCCCCCTACTAGAGGTGTCCAACATTTTAGGGTCTCTGCACCACACTAGAAAAAGAAGAGTTGTCTTGGGTCACACATTAAATACACTGTGACATGTAGTCACAAAAAAATCTTGTAATGTTTAAAATTTACAATTTTGTGTTGGGCTGTGCTCACAACCATCCTGGGCTGCATGCGGCCCATAGGCCGCAGGCTGGACACCCCTGCTACTCTCCAATAAACCTGAAAGCTATCATTAAGTATTCAGACAATCCACAATGCCTAAAATTTACAAGCTGCTTTTATTTATGCTGTCTAAAAAGGTATTAAAACCAAACAAGAATATTAAATCACAGGATCAGGTCTGTACTAAGTTTAGTTTTCCTTTAAACTATTTTCCAAGAGGTATTCGATAATGTAGCAGTATTCAAGCAAACTCCTTCTGCTGAGTCCAATGACGTGCCAATGATCGGAAGCAACTGATACAGCAATAAAGAATCATTCAAAAATCTACCTTTTGGATATACTATTTTCTAGAAAAAATGAAAATCTGTATAAAGACTGACCCACTGCCTAACATAATGAAACCAAGATGCATTTGTTGTGAACTCCAGCATTTCTTACTTTACTAACAGGAAAAAGTAGAAAATATACTGTCATTCAGTAACTATTTTAACAGATTCCTACTCTCTATTCTGTATTACTGAGCAGAATAAAATATTTATGATCAAGTAATTATAAATCAAACCATCACACTTTTATAAGCATTTTCCCATTTATGCCCACCTACATAAACACACACAAACACACTATGGATATATATTTCATTAATTTGCCATGCTGTTTAACCGACTTTAAATACCAAAAAGTTCACATTGCCTACAATTACAACTATGTAAAAGGAATAATCTTGAAGAAGAAAAATCCATGAACTTCATGGTCAACATCCGAAAAAAAAAGATTAAATGCAACAGAAAGACAGAACTTAAGACAATACATTGATACAAAAAATTAAAAAATTATAACTAAGATACCTTTTAGCACTAGTTGACAATTTAGCAGCTGTTTTGCTGGATATTTTCCCCTCCTTTTTCTTGGGCTGAACTTGTTCTCTTTCTGGCTCTTGTTGAACACTTTCACGTTGGTCTCCATCAGAACTTCCTCCACTAGTGCTTGGACTGTCATCAACTCTCTGTGCCTCAGTAGACATTTTAGATCCTAGTTCAAAGAAGGAAAAAGCATTTATTCAGTTGTGAGAGGATTATAACAAGGTACCTCAAAAATGGAGAAGAAATGAGCCTCAAATTAGAGCAAGTAAGGCTAATATAAAATAATTTGGTCATTTACAAAACAGCTTTGGGAATTAACAAAACTTTTTTTTCATCCATTCAAATGTACTAAGAGAAATGAAAACATATGAAATACAAATACATTTTCACAGCAACATTATTCATAGAGCCAAAAAAGAGGAAACAACTCCAATGTCTGCTAACTGATGAATGAATACACCAAATATAGTATATCCACACAAATAAATACTATTCAGTCTCAGAAAGGAATAAAGTATAGTATCTACATGATACAACATGGATGAACTTTGAAAACACTATACAACATGGATGAACTTTGAAAACATTATACTAAGTGAAAGAAGCCAGTCACAAAGAGCCACAAACTGTACGGCTCCATTTATGTGAAGGTCCAGAACAGGCAAACCCATAGAGACAGAAAAGTCAGTAAGTGGTTACCAGGGGCTAAGAGTGAGGAAGTAAGGGAAAGAACTGCTAATAGGTAGAAAGTTTCCTTTTGAGGTGGTGAAAATATTGGGAATAAGATAATGGTGATGTTGCACAAATGTACATACTCCATAAACCACTGAGTTATGCATTTTAAAAGGGTGAATTTTATAGTCTGTGAATTACAATCAATAAAGCTGTTACTGGGGGGAAAAAGAGGGCCTACTCTCCGCTAGGCTCTGTGGTAGTCCCTTTGGTTCCATAAGCATGAGAAATTTGGTCTAGTAGGTTAGCCAACTTGCTAAATGATAACAGGTTAGCAAAAAACAGCCACGGGAAGAGAAAAATGAGGGACACTTTTCCATCCACATACAATAAACACATGCTCAGACCTGGGCTAAGGTTAAAAATCCTCTCAACTAATCGATTGTTTTCAGTAACCTTTGCGATAACAGAACAGAGGCCTGCAGGGTTCTAAATAAAAACTGAACTGTATGATGGTGTCAGCATTGATCCAGCAAAATACCAAGCAACCGTGTTTCACAAGAGATGGAGACTGTATTGAGATACTGAAGGATTCATTTTTTCCCCACAGTCTGAATGAAATATCCCTCAAGGCTTTCAAATTCCCTTTGCTCTGAGTTCAAGCTCCCCAAACAACTGATTACCAACTCAATTTCCTCAATACCTTGATATGTAGGTAGCTGTTATAAACTAGAGAGAGGACATAAAAAAATGCCGTAAGTGAAAAGGAATATCGCCTCTCATCTGTCACTCTATCATAATCAATTTCTGAATTTCATTACCATGAATATGTCCCTTAAGATCCAACTTGCTTTCCCTGGCTGGTGTGGTTCAGTGGATTGAGTGCCAGCCTGCGAACCAAAGGGTCGCTGGTTCAGATTCCCAGGCAGGGCACGTGCCTGGGTTGCAGGCAGGTCCCCAGCAGGCGGCGTGCAAGAGGCAAACACACACTGATGTTTTTCTCCCTCCCTCCCTTCCCTTCTCTGAAAATAAATAAAATCTTTTTAAAAAAACCCAACTAGCTTAGAGTGCTCCAACAAATCCAAAACCAAATTGACAAAGCTGATGTCTAGACTCTAAAGAGCCTTGTCACCATGTTACTTTCACTTAAAAACCACTTTGAGCACAATGTAGCTACAGTCTCAGGTACTTTTTCTGAAAAAAACTGAACTACCTACCTATAAGAAGTGACATTAACAACACAAAATATACCTTTATAAATCACAGAGAAATGGAACAAATTCTTTTTGAAAAAGGCACTATATTTCTCTTAATCAAACTAGGACTCGAGTCCTGGCTGGTGTGGCTCAGTGGATTGAGTGCCGACTGCAAACCAAAGGGTTCTCCATTCGATTCCCAGTCTAGAGCACAGGCCGGGGTTGCAGTCCATGTCCCCAGCAGGGGGTGTGCTAGAGCCAACCACACACGTTTCTCTCTCTTTCTCCCTCCCTTCCCCTCTCTGAAAATAAATAAATAAAATCTTTCTTAAAAATTAGGACTTGAAATAAACTATATTTGATATGATCAAGAATAATTATAAAGAAAGATAACTCAAAGCACTGTTTTTTATTACGATAATTAGTCCAAAAGTATAGTTAGTTGACAATGACAAAAATTCATCACCAAAGATTCAACTTGTAGCTTGCTCCATCAAAGGGATTTCATAATACAGACCTTTAATGGACTGAAACCTTTATGGTAAGATAAACCGAAAAGCACTGCAAGAGAAAGGAAAATTCAGGAGGCACTGAGAAGTAAAGGGTCAAAAGAACAAACTGAATGCTTTCAATGAGATACCACACAAATACACCACTGACACCCCTTCGACACCAACAGCTCCCTTCACCCAAGCCAAACAAAATAGGTCTGCCCAAGCAGCTCTGAAACTGACAGGGAAATCTGACTGGTTTTCTACCTATCCCCTAAATGGGGAGCATCAATCTCCACAGCTGTGACATCTTTTATGAGCACTAAGGTCACTTAATAGAATACTGAAATCTTATGTCCCTACGTTTCACGTCTAGCTCTAACAGTCCTAACATATTTCTTGCTTTCTTTGTTTTTTATTTTTATTTTATTTTAATTCTTATTCTTGGACTCAACACTTCTTTTTTTTCAGCTTACTTCCTTCAGTTAAAATACACCAGAAGTTAAAAACCTCGTAAGTATATACACAGGAGCATTTAGAGAGAGCAGATGTGCATGGGAGTGAGAAAAAAAACAATTCTCAGGGAAAGGCCCTAGGATATAACAAAATGTTGCAGGTAATATCTTAAGAAATGTGCCCGGCTGGTGTGGTTCAGTGGATTGAGCGCCAGACTGCGAGTGAAAGAGTTGCCGGTTCCATTCCCAGTCTAGGGCACATGCCTGGGTTGCAGGCCAGGTCCCCAGTGGAGGGCGCGCGAGAGTCAACCACACATTGATGTTTCTTTCCCTCTCTTTCTCCCTCCCTTCCACTCTCTAAAAATAAATAAATCCTTTTTAAAAAGAAAAAAGAAATATGACATGAGTGAAAAATCATACATCCTAAACCAGAAGCAATCCATTACATGACAAATATATGGAAAACTAAATGAAATAAAATTATTTTTTACTAAAGTTGGAGCTTCGGTTTAATAAACTATGCCTATAGTTTCAGTTGTATATTTCATTAGTTATAAAGCTACATTCTTAATAGTCTCATTTATGTGAATTTACATACTATCTAACAATGCCATGAGTATACAATTACTTAAAAGGCTATTCGGTGATATAATTAATCTGAGCTATAAACAGAAACCCAAATTTCATAAATTGCTCCAGAATAGCAGAGGACTAACATCAGTCCCACTAGAGAACTATTAAAAATACTATTTAAAATACCCAAATAAATGTATAATGTCTATGGTTTCACAATAAAGAAAAAGAAATTACTCCCACTTTTGACCTAAGATACTTTAGTTCATCCAAATCTTAATACAGGGATGGTATTGGGCTGGCCAAAAAGTCCATTTAGTTTTTTCCATAAAATAAAAGACACATTTTTTATTTTCAGCAATAACTTTATTGATTTGGAGATTGTGAGTATGTCGGCTATCTCCTGCTATTGGCTTCTAGTGGATAGAGGCCAGGGGTGCTGCTAACCATCTTCCGATAAATAAAATAGCCCCAAAGCAAAGATTATTTGGCCAAAATGTCAACAGTACCAAGAAACTTGCAAACCACTTTTGACGTGTTAGATCAGTCACAGCTCCTTCTTCACACACTGCACAAATCTCTTTTTGTTGCTGTTGTTTCAGTTGCGCTTTTACCTTTCTTGAAATAACAAAGTACTGTCCACCAAAAATGTTGCATATTTTCTTCCACCTTCAATATTAAAATGATTGCACAAAAATTCGCCAGTTTTGACAAGTTTTTTTTTTTAATTCATGCTGATATGACAGCTGTCCTAATACATTCTAACAAAATTGTTTCAAATAAAGTTAAACACAACTAAGCACTACTAGAGCCATCCTACGGAAAACTAAATGAACTTTTTGGCCAACCTAATAAATTCATCTGAGGTGACTAATAACCACTGCAGAAACTTTTACAAAGTTTTCATATCTTTTTCACTCTCAAGAGTAAGGCAAATTTCTGCTGGATGATAAAACCAGCAGAAACTGACCTTACTCTTGAAGTATGGGAAAAAAATTATTGTACCACTCACATGGCAACTAATTTTTATGAAGAAAAAATAGTTATAACTATAAAGTTGGTGTTTTTCTAAAGTACAAATGAAAATTCCTGAATTAAAACTCTTTAAATGTTATCTTCTAAAGTATCATTTAAAAATTATCTTTAAGATTAATTCCTAAATAATTTGATCCAATCATCTAATTTAGAGGTGAGATAAATTTAAATCCCAGGGTTATTAACAGAGCTACTCATCAGTGATAGTTTCAAAGACATTAAGATAGTTCCATTTATATTTTTAGTTTGGATTCAGTGTAAACATTGGTTTCTTAACATAAAATAGTAAGGTAGACTTTCTTCAAACGTGTTAAATCAAGAGTTTAGACATTGTTCATTCTTCAAAAACCAAACTACCTAAGCCTGAATTAGATATGTACTTGATGTTGGAATTACAATCCTGGAAATTAGCAACATACAGTGAATGAATCTCACATATTCCATAAAAGTGAACTAATTTAATTGTAAATATTACTGATAACATAAAAGCAACTATACTCACTCCATAAATTCGGATTATTGTCCAGATAAGCTATATAACTGTATCTCATGGTATAAAACTGCAAAAACAAGTGTTCATTGGAGCTTTACAGGAAAACGCTTAATTCTGTGATTTGATATCCCTCTATTTGTCTTCCTACTCACGTTTCTAAACTTTTCTAAATAATTTATATTATATGCACAACATCTAGCAATGTCCAGCTTTTAACTTAAGTGTAAGAATATTTACACAGGAAAAGACTGTGAACCACCTGATTTTTGAGGAAGGTGCTATGTGCTGTGGAAGATACACTGGGGTATGACATTATATGAAAGCCCTCCACCGTGAACATCTGCCCATATGCCAGGAAGCATCCAAACTGTCCGAGTAAACACAAATATTTAGATTCCGAGGTCCAGAATGAATTATCACATATTCAAAAACACACTTTTTAAAGAATCAGGAATTTTTAAAAAAAACTCAGAGCTTAAAATCTTTCTAAAGTGCTAGATGATCCAAAGGTAAACTGTAGTTCTTCCTTTTGGACTTTCAGATAAAAATATTTGAGCAGACTCTCAAGTATACACAATACAAAACGATGAATCTCGAAAACATGCAAATAGGTCTAACAGCCACCCAGCACAGGATGATGTCTTTCTAAAGCGGCCTTAATTTCCTTAAGGGAAGATGGATTGGACATTTCTGGTTGGTCATAAGGGGAAAAAAAGCCACAAGAAGCTACGCTTTATCTTCATTAGAAATGGTAAAGGGCAAAGGGATCACAACATTATGAGGGAAGAGAGGGGGAGAAGTTGGGGGTGGGGGGCACAGAGGGAATCCAGTTTCCAACCAGGCCAGTGGGGGTTGCAGAGAAGAGACCGGAGAAAAAAATGGGCTTCGGCTCCAAAGTGTGACAAGCACAAGGATTCACAAAAGACCAATACAACACACACTCAACCCCAGTGCACACACAAACACACCCCACAAGGTCTTCTCCGGGCGGGCCACGGGGGTGCAGCGGCGGCAGGGGAGCCAGACCCAGCACTCACCAGGAGAGACACCATGTGTAGCAATTATGCAATTAGGGAAAATAGCAAAAGATCAAGCCGGGCACTTTCTGCCGTGACATTTATCCTGTACTTTTGCAAAGACTTAGTTCCAGGATGCGGCTGAGAGAGGGAAGGGGCTGGGAGGGTGGTGAAGGATGGGGAAC